>BSBK01000957.1:992500-1592500 GCA_027943335.1 Chamaecyparis obtusa
AATGGAGTCTAGTTTCTAAAAAAGTAACTTGTTGAATTTGACGAATGAGGAAATATCTATGCCCAAAACAATACACATTGGTTTTTGAGAAAAATAGGACATACACAAAAGAAATTAGAGATGAAAAGCTTAACATAATCAGAATTCAAAATAAATTATATGGTTAGATAGCTAACAAAGAGATCTATAATATCACATCATCTAATTTTAATGTTATTGAACCACAAGTAAACTTAACGAGGAGCACACAAGAAAAGATGTTAAATTTTTGTATGTCAACTAGAAAACACATCTCAGGCCTTTTTGAATCCTTGAAGCCTTTGGGTTGGATCTCCAAAGAAAATCCAAGCCTTAGGCTTGGTGCATTCCAATGCATTACAAAGTGTGCTAGTGCTATTCAAATATATGACTTGAATAGTGCACACACATTATTTAGGTTTATGACTTGAATAGTGTGCATGTGCTATAGCCCACATGAAAAATAGTGTGTATATGCTATGTAACATCCCAAAATGGATTCAGTGATGGAGAGAGAGAGAGAGAGAGAGAGAGAGAACACACAAAGGCTGTGAAAATGGTAGAGAGAGAGGGTTAGAAGGTGTGTATGTGTGTGTGTTTATGAGAGAGAGAGTCTAGAAGGTGTGTGTGTGAGAGAGAGAGAGGGTTAGAAGGTGTGTGTGTGTGTGAGAGAGAGAGAGAGAGACTCTCTCTCTCTCTCTCTCACACACACACACACACACACACACACCTTCTAACCCTCTCTCTCTCTCTATCATTCTACCATTTTCATAGCCTTTGTGTGTTATGTGTTTCTCTATCACTCTCCCCCTTTCACCTCTCTCTCTCTCTCTCATCACCCTCTATTACCCTCATGTAGAGAGGGCTTCAATCATCCATTCAAATCTTCATGTCTCATTATTCTTCTTTGTAAACATCAATTAGAGCTTCAAAATATTTTAATATGTCGATGATAATATTGTCTTCTTAATAGTATAATAGCTTAATGTCTCATTATACTCCTTTGTAAATGTTGATCAAGGTTCATAATCTTTTGAACTTCCAATAATATCACTAAATACAACAACACCAAGTAAGTATTATAACAAATTGATGAATCAATCTTACCAAAAACCATTTAACATTGACTAATTATTGTTTGCCATGTAGGTCTTTTATGGTCTGAGTATGTTCCACCACCACTTCTTCCTGGCTCCTTTCTAGACTCAAGTTGGTCTCATTATCATGCGAGTTTATGATGGATGGTCCTACTACCTTCCTTTATTCCAAATACTGAGTAAGAGATATAAGGATCTTCAACTGTCGATTAGAAAATGATATTCAATATCATTTGGGTTACTCTGAACACCACTACAAACACGTTTCTCCTCTCAGTTCTCTTCTAATGCGACTATTGTCACAAGTTTTCTCTAGCTCCACATGGCTGGGATAGACTTAATAACTAGTCCCGTTAACTTGGGATGTAACCACTCTCAAAAACTCTCATAATGGTTTCTTTGAAACTGATCTAGTTTTAATATATTCAAAAATTTGGAACTAACAAGAAACCAAGCATTAACAAGATTGGACTACTAAAATTGTTCAATAATAATTTAAAGGAAAAATGGATACATAATCCAACCAAGTTCTTGAATACTATTTGCCAATAATGAATGAAGCCCAATTCAATAAACTATAAAAACCCTTTGATAAAATTTGATCCAAATAAAACAGAGATCTTCAACATCTGATTATCAACAATAAAGATTGTGAATACAACTAGGTCTATAGCATCATTTAATCCATTCACATTGACAAAATCAATCCGAAAATGTAAGAATAGAGAAACATAATTAAGAAACTGAAGCATCAAATTTCTTTGACAGAAAATTCAATTCTTCCATTATTCCTTTCTCCATTACATTGTTTTGTTCTCCTTTCTATTCCCAACAACCTATTTTCCCTTACATAACTGAGATCTTCTTTTAAAGGATCCAAAACAATAATAACCTCTACAATTGACTCGCATAGTGTCTAAACCAACTTCTGAAATGACCTAACTATTCTAACTGTTCTTTGTGGCCAAAGTGTGTAATTATCGATACTAATTGTGTCATGGAGTTAACAACTAAGTTGTCAACTTCATGATGATTAAAACTTTTATTATATCAAAACATTTGCCTCTAACCAGTTCATAATAACCATTAAAATACTAAGACTCTACCCAACTGGTTACATCAAAATTGACACTAAATGGCTTACCAAGCCATAATACAATGTAAAAATAATAATTTATAATGCATGTAGAGTTTGGACCTTTAAAATGGATTGAGCCCATGATGTCACTACATCTCTCTCTCTCTCTCTCTCTCTCTCTCTCACACACACACACACACACACACACACACACACACCAACTTTTTTGTTTCTTGCAAAGGGTGCACACACTATTGTTAGGAGTAGTCCCAAGAGATAACTGGAAGGAGGGGGGTGAATCAGCTATCTATAATTTTCAATTCTTTATCCAATTAAGTATACTTAAACATAAAGCATAAACATAATGAAATAACACTTGAACACAACATGAATATTTGGTTATAGGGAAACCCAAATAGGTAAAAACCCTGGTGGGAATTGACACCCACTAATATTCTACACTAGTTTATTACGATCCTTGTTAGAAGACCCTTAACCTTGTTAGGAGTTTTTTTACAATATATTTAGTACAATAGACCTTTTCAAGGGTTGGGACCTGTTCAAATTCTTTTACAATTAACCCTATTAGCGGTTAGGTTGTACTTTCCAAGAACACACTGCTTAAATGGGCGAAGGCTACAACCTTTTGAATAATAGATACATACTATATCTAGATATTGGTGAACTATTCTTTGATTTTCTATTTGGATTAGTTCTAATGTATAGCACAAATACCTTACTTGGTTACATAGACCTTCTTCTGATGGCTCAACACTTCACACAATCTGCTTTGCTCTTCACAATCAACTATGAACCACACTCTAGTAATCACAAATGACTACCTATAAACATATTTCCTATAAATGACATAATCAAGTCAGCCTATTAGAACCACATTGAAATCATATTAGAGAAGCCATAAAAAACTCCAATAATAATTTAGTCAGCTCTAGTAAGCACACAACACATTCTGGGACCTATCCAATAAGATAATTGTAGATGCACACTACACACTGTTGGCTCTACCAAAACAACTAGATCTTTCTCCTCAAGCTGAATTACATCATGCACTCTTAACCAAACATTACTAACTCTTCTCCAAGCTCTAATCCAAGGGCACATACCAAAATGATAGGTGCAAATCCTGAACCAATATAATCTCTGTCAGCTCTTCTGAATAAACACAAGGAACTGCTACTTGTGAATAACAATTACATAACTTCACATCTACTAATCATCTAACTCTATGTCCATGAATATAACATCACTAACATGTCTCCATCACATATCCAAATGCACAAGGATCCATGATTACTATACAGAAAATCATTCATAGAACACTGCATGTTACTCTGTTAAGAACACAGCTAACACAAGCTACTATATAGCTATGTGTACTAAGAGTTAACCTCTATGTCCATGATATCATGCTGATATTATGGCCATGATGCATATACTTAAAGCTTACTACATAATTCTTCCACACATGCTACTTACCATTTGTTGTCATCAATGACAAACATACAATCAACACTAGTCTGCTAGCAAATCTCCAACAATCTTCCCCTTTGGCATTGATGGAAACATCTGGAATGAAAAACACCACCGACCCAAATGAACATTTCTTTTATAACATTCTCCATTTCCTCATCAAAACTCCCTCAAGGATGAATCCTCCATCTTGACTTCCTTCTCTACCACTTTCTATCTTAGGAAGTGATACTTGATTTCAATGTGCTTGGTCTTTGCATGCATGACAGATTTCTTCGAAATGTTAATAGTGCTAGTGTTATCATAGTGAATAACAATAGGATAATTAATCAGAATTCCAAAATCCTTTATCATTTGCTTGATCCAAAAAATTGTAGAATAATTCAAGGCTACTGCAACATACTCCACTTCTATTGTTGACTGAGAGATACAATTTTGCTTGTTGTTTGTCGAAGTGACCATTCTGTTACCAAGAAACACTGCTCCTCCTGATGTACTCTTCCTATCATCAACACATCCTACCCAATCAACATTAGTGTATACATGAAGCTCAACATTTTCTAAATTAGGATACCATAGACCATAATCTATAGTGCCCTGCAAATATCTAAATATTCTCTTTACTACCATGAGGTGACTTTGTTTAGGCTCTCCTACAAAACTTCCAATTGTGCCAACTGTGTTGGAAATATCAAGTCTAGTTTGAGTAAGATATATGAGTTTACCAATCATAGACTTGTAAAATTTTATATCTAATACTAGAGAATCATCATCTTTTTTAATCTTGCAACTTGTTATCATAGGTGTTCCTACTGGCTTGCAATCATCCATCTTGAATTTCTTTAGTATCTCTTTCACATACTTGGACTGATTAATGAAAATACCCTTCTCTGTCTATTGCACATTTGGTCCCAAAAAGTATTTGATAGGACCAATCATGCTCATCTTAAACTTTCTCTACATCTCCTTAGCAAATTTTGCATTTAGTTTGTCATTATCTCCAAAGATAATGTCATCCAAAAATATAGCTACAAGTAGTAGTCCTTCAATGTCTCTCTTATGAATAGGTTACAATCTGTTTCTCCTTTCTTGAATCCAATCTTTGTTAGTTATCCATCAAGTCTCTCATACTAGGCTCTAGGGGCTTTCTTAAGTCTATAGAGGGCTTTCTTTAATCTACATACCATATTAGGTCTATCTAATAAGCTAAATCCTTCTAGCTTCTCAATGTACACTTCTTCTTCTAGCTCTCTATTCAAGAATGCTGACTTAACATCCATCTGATAAACTTTGAAGTTTTTGAAAGTTGCAAAAGCTAAAAACAACTTTATAGCTTCTAACCTTCTCACTAATGCAAAAGTGTCTGAATAATCAATACCTTCTCTTTGTGCATATCCCTTACATACCAACCTTGCTTTATTCCTCACTACTATACTATCTTCATTCATCTTGTTTCTAAATATCCACTTTGTTCCAATCACATTCTTATCACTAGGTCTTCGGACCAATTCCCAAGTATCATTTTTGATAATCTAATCTAGTTATTCTTTCATAGCATCATGCCAATCTGAATCATTACATGCATCTTCAACACTTAAGGGTTCAATTTGAGATAGTAAACATATTGCCTCACTACTTGTAGAACTCTTTGTTTTTGATCTTGTTGTGACGTTTCCACTCTGATCTCCAATGATGTCATCCTTAGAGTGATATCTAGATGTGAACTTTAGAGTTTTAGGTGATGTTGTCTTATCTACTTTTTGAGTTTCTTCTTCACTTGTTTTAGGGTCATTAAATAGAACATCAATGCTCTCAAACATTTCTTCAACAATTGTCTCACTAGTGCAAAGTCTAGGTTCTTCTTTAATCATGGGTGAGTAGTCATGATATCTTTCTTGAGCCATAAACTTTTCATGAATCTTAAATTGAAACATCTATAATATTTTCTTTTAGTAGAGTAACAAGGAAAATACCTTTATCACTTCTTGCATCAAATTTGCCTATTGCTTCATCCCTCTTGGTGTAGCACTTTCTTCTAAATATTTTGAAGTATTTTACTATGGGAACATTACCAAACCATAGCTCATAAGGTGTCTTGTATGTGTCAGGCCTCAATTTTATTCTATTGATTTTATAGACTATTGTATTAACTACATCTCTCCAATAGGTTTGTGTAATTGTTCATTCAATCATGATGGTGCACACTGTATCAAGGATGAATATATTCCTTCTCTCTATAATCCCATTCTGCTGAGGGTTTCTAGGTGTACTCAACTATATTTTTATGCCATGTTCTTCACAGTACTCATAGAATCTATCACATGTGAGTTATCCTCCTCTATCTAATCTTAGACATTTTATCTTTAGTCCAGATTCATTCTCAACCTTAGCTTTGAATATTTTGAACTTCTCACATGCTTCTAACTTTCCCTTTAAGAATGCAACCCACATCATTCTAGAATAATCATCTACAAACAAAATGAAATACCTTTCACCATAGTATGATATTGTTTGAGCTGGTCCACATAGGTCTGTATGCATTAGATCCAGCTTGTTCTCTGCTGAATTATGCTTGCTCCTGGATGAATTCCTCACATGCTTTCCCATAACACATTCCCTACAAATAGTATCAATTGGTTTTTCTATGCTAGGTAGATCTCTTACTACCTTAACATTACTAATTTTTACTATGTTATCAAAATTGATATGACATAGTCTTTTGTGCCACAACCAATTGTCATCTACTTTAGAAACAAAACAACTTGCTTCTGGGTTAAGCTAAAAAACATTACCTTTAGCATTTGATCCTAATGCAATTATTTATCCTTCTTTGTTGTTAATGATGCATTGTCTCCATTGAATTCCAACCTGTAACCTTTATCAAGTAACTGCCCAACACTTAGTAGGTTATGTTTCAAACTATCAACATAAAGAACATCATCAGTACTATTCTTTCCATACAAGGTGATGGCTCCTCTTCCAATGATGGGTCTAGGAGTGTTATCTCCAAATATAACCACAGCTCCTTTGTATCTATCCAAATGAACAAATCTATCTTTGTCTCCTGTCATGTGATGTGAGAAACCACTGTCAATGATCCAATCTGTCCTAATGTCATCTTGTGAAATCAATGCTAACTCTTATGAATCCTTTTCATCTTTGAGAGAAATGAATCTAATTTCATCTTTTTTTGATTCTTCATCTGATACTCCATCTCCAGCATAGTAGCATTCCTTTGTATACTTAGTCTTGTAGTTATTTTTGTACTTTTTAACTCTTGTAGGACACTTAGATGCAAAGTGACCAATCTTGTTACATGAAAAGAATTTAAATGGAAATTGACCTTCATATTTTCCTTTTCCTTTCTTTTCTCTTTTAGCAACCATAGAAATGAAATCATCTAGATTTTTCTCTTCATCATCATCATCAAAATTACTAGAAGTGTTTACAGATTTCTTACCATGGATCAAAGCTTTGAAGGCTATCTCACTTTTAGGATCAGCCTTCAAACTTGATATCTTAAACGTAACAATCTTTCTGATTAAAGTTTCTCTTTTGAAGTTTTTTGAAAATTGCATAGTCTCATCAAGGATTCTTATCTAGTTCTCATATTCTAGTGTCAATGTAGTCATCAGTTTATCCATGATATCTTCTTCTAAAATTTCTCCACCATTATTTTAGATTCCAACAATTCATTCATTCATCCTTTGATTATAGGCTCTTATGGTCTCCTCAGGTAGCATCTCTAATGTATTATACCTTTTCTTCCATGTCATTCTACATGCATTCTTTACTTGTTTATCTCCTTTAAACTTGTCTTCTAGGTGCTTCCATTTCTTGTGGGTTGTGTTTACTTTCTTTATCTTTGAAAACTCACTATCAGATAGGGTGCTAATAAGGGCTTCTTTTTCTATTGCAATCTAATGGAACAAATCCATATATTGGTTAGTAGCATCTTCCTTTGCAAGATCTACTAGAGAGGGGATCTAAACTTATTTGATAGCCACTTCAAAAACATCAAATGCAATGCATTGTAAATGTGTCATCATCTTGTTCTTCCAGTCAAGATAATTCTCTCAATCAAACTTAGGATTGTCTTTTCTAATGTATTCCATCTAATCAACCTCAAGCTATTAAACTTAATTGTTAGGAATAGTCCCAAGAGATAACTGAGCAGAGGGGGGAGGGGGGGGGGGGTGAATCAGTTATCTATAAGTTTTAATTATTTTTCTAATTAAGTATACTTCAACATAAAGCATAAACACAATGAAAGAACACTTGAACACAACACCAATATTTGGTTACAGGGAAACCCAAATAGATAAAAACCCAGGTGCTAATTGACACCCACTAATATTCTACACTAGCGTACTATGATCCTTGTCAGAAGATCCTTAACCCTATTAGGAGTTTCTTTACAATATATTTAGTATATTAGACCTTGTCAAGGGTCAAACCCTATTAGGAGTCTTTTATAATTAACTTTCTTAGGGGTGAGGATGTACTATACGAGAGCAGACTACTCAAATGGCCAAAGGCTATAACCTTCTAAATATTAAATACACAATATATTTGGATCTTGGTGAACTACACTTTGACCTGCTATATAGATTAGTTCCAATGCATAGAAAAAATACTTTACTTGGTCACATAGACCTTCTTCTAATGGCTCAACACTTTGCACACTCTACTCTGCTCTTCACAATCAACTATGAACCACACTCTAGTAATAAAAAATGAATAACTATAAATATTTTTCCTCTAAATGATATAATCAAGTTAGACTATTACAACCACCTTGAAATCATATTAGAGAAGCCACAAAAAACTCCAATAATAATTCAATTGGCTCTACTAAGCATGCAACACATTCTAGGACCTGTCCAATAAGATAATTGTAGATGCACGCTACACACTGCCAGTTCTACCAAAACAACTAGTTCTTTCTCCTCAAGCTAAATTACATCATGTTCTCTTAAAAAAAAATTACTATCTCTTCTCCAAGCTCTAATCCAAGGGTACTTACTAAAATGATATGTGTGACTCATGAACCAAGATAACCTTTGTCAGCTCTTCTGAATAAACACAAGAAACTACTACTGGTGAATAATGACTGGATAACTTCACTTCTAATAATCATCAAACTCTCTATCCATGAATGTAACATCACTAACATGTCTCCATCACATATCCAAACATGCAAGGATCCATGATTACTGTACAGAAAATCATTCACAGAACACTTCTTGTTACTCTATCAGGAACACTGCTAACACAAGTTGCTATATAGCTATCTGTACTTACAATTAACCTATGAATCTCTGATATCATGCTAATATCATGTCCATGCTACATATACTTAAATATTACTACATAAGTCTTCCGTGCATGCTACTTACCATATGTTGTCATTAATGACAAACATATAGTCAGCACTGTCCTGTTGAAAAATCTCCAACAGCTATAGCATGCTAGCGCTATGCAAGACTATGCATGTTACACTTTTATAGTTTTTGCATAGGGTGCACACATGTCTTTTGTGAAGAAATCTTTGGAGAAGTTCTCAATTTTTTGTTATTGTGGAAACAATTTTGGTGTTGCATTGTTGTAACTTTGGAACATAAAAATCTCTGCATTGTGAAAATGTGTATTTGTAATATTGTATGTTTACCATGATGTAGAAGGAGGGATCTTTGTTTCATTGTCTCTTGTATCCATTTTGTTTGTGTGGAATGCTTCAAATTAGTCATTTCATTATTGTAATAATGTAAGTTGAAATCAATGTTAAGAAATGAAAACAATGTTGAAATCTTGCTTTGGAATTGTAAAGGAGTGTTTCTAAACAATTTGTTGAAGCAATCTCTCCTTAGTGTTTTAATTCAATATTGAACCTCAAATTCAATTTTACATCCTTAAATCTTGTTGAGAGATCATGAAAGCAATAGATTATTAATCAAATTGTAACACTAAATAATAAACTACCTATTACCAATACCTTATAAACAATTCATTAATTGAATGCATAAACAAAAAAATGCATGCTACATACATTTAACTCAAAAAAATAAAAAATAAACATTGGTAAGGGAAAAGCAAGAAAATTTAGACTTTTATATTTGAGAGAGACAAATAACTCTCTAGAAAATGTATGGGAAAGAAAAATAATTCCCATTACACACAGAGAATATTCCTCTTTTGATTCCCTTGCTAAGTATGGGGTTAGTAACCTAAACCCCTATTAATCCATGATTGTGCTAACCCAATTGTTTAGATTAATAGAAAGGGATAAATGATGTAATGAGGGGACATCCCATGGGCTCTAGACCAAATTTCCCTTTCCCTCTATACCCTACGTGGGAATTGACTTGTTCCATGTTTTCAATAAAAGATCAATAAATAAAAAATTAAAATAAATAAATCAATGCAATACATAGCTTGTGAGTTTTGGGAATGTCCTGGTGGGCCCCCCCATATACCTTGGGTAAGGAGCCACCCACTTGGCTGTCCCTTCTACCATGTGTACTTCCTTCATGGCCCTTTCATTTTGCTTTAAAAAAAAACTATTGAAATCATTTTGCAAATTTTAGTTGTCAAGGAATATACTTTGGTGGGCCCTCCCTCAAACTTAGTTTTTATGAACTTTGATTTAGCTTTATTTCCTTGATCTATGTACCTTTTTCCATTCAGCCCTTTGACATGATGTCTTGTCCCCTCCTCCAACTTGGCATGTGGGCCATGGAAGAGGTGATGGGAATGGGAGATAGGGTAGGTTAGTAGGTAGGTTAGTAGGATATGAAATGTTAGTTTAAGTTTTGTTTTATAGATTTTAATTTGATTTTAATTGCATAAATAAGATTTTTTGGAAAAATGGTCAGGTCTCCCCTCAGGATTTATGACATGGTTTAGTCACCTCCTATGTCTTCTATAAGTCAAATTTTTGTATCAAGCATTAACATGTTGATCTTTTGGTGCAATGGAAACCACTACTTGTAACAATTGGTATCTGAGCCAAGTGCCTCAGAGTGCAAGTTTAATAGCTTGAGGTTGATCAGCTGGCATTCTTTAGAAAAGAAAGTCCTAACTTTGATGGAGAGAACTATCTAGGTTGGAAGAACAAAATGATGACACATTTGCAGTGCATTTACTTTGAGATTTTTGAAGTGGGTACTAAATAAGTTGAGATTCCTTCACTAGAAGATCATGCAAAAGAAGATGAAACCTTGAAGTAAAAGGAGATGTTCACTTCAAATGTTATTTCCAAAGAATCCCTTATCAGTGCCCTATCTAACAGTGAGTTTTCAGAGATCAAGAAAATGGACAAAGCTTATAAGATATGGAAATACCTAGAAGACATGTTCGAAGGAGATATTCAAGAAAAGAATGTGCACAAAAAGAAATGGAAGAAAAGATACAATACATTAGAGATGCTACTACATGATAATATTAGAGCCTTCAATCAAAGGATTAATGAAGCAGTTTCAGGAATCAGAAACAATGGTGGAGAAATCTCACAAGAAGACATAATAGATAAACTGATGACTACCTTGACACCAAAATATGACAACAAGATATGCATCCTAAATTAAATTATGCAATCCACAAAAGAATTTAAAAGAGATATTTTAATTAGAAATCTTTTAGCCTTTGAGATATCAAGATTGAAGACAAAGCCTAAAAGTGGAACAACATTCAAAGCTTTAGTCCATGGTAAGAAATATTTGAACACCTATGGTAATTTTCATGATGATGATGAAGAGAAAACACTAGATGATTTCATTGCTATGATTTCTAAAAGAGAAAAGAAAAGAAAAGGAAAATATGAAGGTCAATTACCATTCAAATGCTTTTTGTGTAATAAGATTCATCACTTTGCATCCAAGTGTCCTACAAGAATTAAGAAGTTCAAAAGTAAAAGAATTAAGAGGTTCAAAAATAACTACAAACCTAAGTATACAAACGAATGTTACTATGCTAGAGATGGAGTATCAGTTGACAAATCAGCAGAGGATGAAATTGGATTCATTTCTCTTGAAGTTGAAAAGAATGTAGAAGAGTTAGCACTGATTTCACAAGCTAACATCAGGACAGATTGGATCATTGACAGTGGTTGCTCACATCACATGACATGAGACAAAGATATATTTGTACATCTAGATAGATACAAAGGAAGCATGGTTAGATTTAGAGACAACACTCCTAAACCTATCATTTGTAGAGGAGCCATCACCCTGGATGGAAAGAACATCATTGATGATGTTGTATATGTTGATGGTTTGTAGCATAACCTACTAAATGTTGGATAGTTTATTGATAAAGGTTATGGATTGGAGTTCAAAGATAAAAAATTCATCATTAACAATGAGGAAGGTGAAATGATAACATTAGGCTCAAAGACTAAAGGTAATTTTTTTCAACTTAAACCTGAAGCAAGATGTGAAGATCATAAATAAGCTAAGTGTTGAAGATTCGATAGTATACATAGTACTTGAACCTCAGAGCATCAACATACATGCGTATGACCAAGTTATGGTATGCACACTGGATGTTAAGTTGGTTAGACTATATTCATGCTTATTCTATGAGCGTATGATCAGGTATGTAAGTATGAGAAAGATATAGACAGTTGAAGTTAAATAGTCAGTGTGTGCCAATGAAGAACATAGTAAGCAGCTAACTGTTAGCATTTTGAGTTACGATTATATTATATTAATGTAAAGGCTATGTGCATATTTTAATTAGGTTTCTGACATGTATATTTTTTTTTTTGTAAACATGCTTGAGAAAATTCAATTGGAAGCATTGTATGTAATAGGTTTAAGGGCTGACCTAGTTGTTTATTTTGTATGCATATATAAATAGGAGATGTGCCCATTGTAATTAGTATGGATGTTGATATAGAGTTGTGATAAGAAGAGAAGTGTTTGAAGAGTCTATAAGATGTACTAGAGCTTTGCAAAAGGTCAAAGAATCATCACATCAAAGGAACTAATTAGACATGTAGTGTCATAGTGACAGTTCATCTGACAAATATAGTGAGAATCTAAGATCAGAAGGTTGTAGCCTTCACCACTTGAGCAGTGAGCTCTAGGATAGTGTGTCCACTCCCTTAACAGGGACTATTGTAAAAGACCCCTAATAGGGTCTAACCATTGAAAATTTCTACTATACTTAATGCATTTTAAAACAACTCCTAACAGGTTTAAGGATCTTCTAACAAGGATCATAAAACACTAGCATAGAATATTAGTGGGTGTCAATTTCCACTGAGGTTTTTACCTATTTGGGTTTCCCCATAACCATATTGGTGTTATGTGTTGATTTCATGTTTCATGTTTATGTGGATGTTCATTTCAGTACTTAAGCATTTAAGTTCAGTTTAAAGATTAAGTGAAAATATAAAATATAGTGAACACTGATTCACCCCCCTCCCAGTGTTCCCATTCCTAACAATTGGTATCAGATCTCTAGTCCTCAGCAAAGAAGTTTAACCACTTGAGGAGATCATGGAAAAATAAAAATGAAACATTTGAAAAGAAATATGGAAGCTGTTGTTGAAGACCTAGACAAATTTGAAAGGGAAATTGAAGAACTAAAATAAAAATGAGCACTAATGCTCAATTAGTCATCAAAAGGATAAGAAAGGATTTGAAAGAATGCTCTACCAGTGATCTAGGGACAATGGTCAAGAAAATGAATGAAGAAAATGCATCCTTAAAAGAACTTTAAGAATTTGATGATAAGTTGATTAAAAATCAGGAAGTCTATGAAGAACAGGTTAAAGAGAACCTTCAACTCAATGAAGAATTAAGGCAAGCAAACATGGAAATCTTGGAGCTAAGAAACAACAAAGAAAGCTTGGAATCTGAATTAAAAGAAGCAAAGAATCACATTGACAAATTACACACTAGTTCTGATTTGATAGAATCTCAGTTGTATGCAAGAAGAGCTAAACGAGATACTAGCTACATTGGATACAATGAAGCACAAAATTAGATTAATAACATGCAAGCAAGAATGAAAGTACCAGAAGCCACCTCAGATGCTAAAGATATTAGAAGTCAAACTAAGGATCATATTGAGCCACCTATGAATGAGTGCAAGACTGTATACCACACTTGTTATGCATGTAACAAGCATGGACACATAGAAAAGAATTGCACAAAGGTAAGACCTTTTAATGGTTACTGTTATTCATGCAATAAATTTGGTGATAGAGATATGAATTGCAAGAAAAGTCAAAAGAACAAGACTCAGTATAATCAAAGAAATTAGAATCAGTCAAATGAAAGAATTTCTCATAATGTTACATGTCGTATATGTAACCATAATGGTCACTTAGCTAGATAATGTAAAATGGTGACCCATGTCAATGTGCCAAGGAATATAAGGCCTCTAGTCATTTTTCACTCTTGTAACAAGGCTGGATAGATCTCAAAGTTTTGTAGATCAAAGATTTAAGGTCCGAAAAGCCCAAAAAAGCCCAAAAAACTAGTTCTAGATCCTAAAGTAGACATTAATTTTGTGAAAGCTTCAGAGGATGTGAGATTGATTTGGTCAGAAGAAAAGAAGGAAAATGTTGATGAGTATGTATTGGATGCTTCCATAGTGGATGCACCCTCTACATCTGGATGAATGGCCCTTAGGGTCATAAGGGGAGCTAATTTAGCTTTAGACCCCTACGTGGCTAGTATAATTACTCTTAGAGTATGCATCTTTGGACTTAAGATTTTGGAGACTAGAGAAACCTTCGTGCAAGAGCTCGCTAACTGATTGTTTGTACAATGAAAGTTACAAATTTTCAAGTGACAACCTAGTTTACATGACAAGCATTAATGGCATAATTTCTACTTTAAAGTACACAAAAGTTAGAATATCTCTCATTGGATTGTAATTGAGAGTGTTTAGAGAGAAGAAGAGCTTTAGTAGTTGATTGAGAAGGATTTTAGTTTAATTCATCAAGTGTCCTATTGTGCATTTGATCGGTTGCAGAAACCCTAGTTCATCGCGCCAATTTAGAATATCTTGGAAACCTTTGTGAAAGAAATATACAAGTAAGTGATGACTACTCCTATAGTATTTGATGTTGCAGAGAAGAAAATATATGTGTTTAAGAGGCATCCATTTAAGTATACACTAGATGACCTAGAAGGGGCATTCTCTCACACGCTTATGGGCATTATGCATGTCAAGGACATTAGGGCATACATCTACTATAAGAAAGAACCATTCAAATTTGACATATTAAGTGTGAACATGTAAACTATGCTAAAACTAGAAAAGACCTTCATGGATGAGTATGCGTAATGGGATAATCACTGTATAGTGGAGTATGCTATGGCATATGAATTCTATGAATCAAAATAGATCAAGATTCTACTGGGCAGAATTCATGGTGACATATTTTGGATAGGTGAAGTGCTGGTCAGAATTACCGGTGATCTAATCCATGATATGATAAGCCTCCCAAGGATAGGTGTCATCCTTCCAATGGGAAAATATGTGAGGAATATTGTTGAGAAAACTTACAAGTCAAGGAGTGATAGGTGTAGAATGACCATAGAGCCTATTGAGCAAGATGACATCAAATTGATGTCCATGATACTTGATTATAGGTTTCAACACACCAGAAGGGTAAATAGTGTGCCTACAACCATAATTCTTGCAGCCATAAGAATTTTAAATGATAATGGAGAGTTCAACCTATGTGAAATCTTGCGTGCATAGCTGATTGATAACATTGAGGAGATCAAGCATGATAAGACCAAAATATTTAGATTTGGGTATTTGATCATTTATATGTACTACCATATTATTGGAAAGGTGTCAGATTGATACCGTGATAGGACTATTCCTACTACATCATAGATATCCTTCAAGGCATCTACTGAGAGAAATCTAAGAGACTACATGACATTAGAGTTGAAGACATTCAGAGCTAAGATGTAGATGAGGTATAGGATACTAGAGAAGATAGTGGAAAAGTACAAGGATACTATTTTCTTCATGGTTGAGATAGACACAACATTCATGGAGGTAGTTGAACCAAGAACAAAGTGGATTCATCCACTAGGATATGAAGTAGATGAACAAGTCTTAGAAGTATATGCTCAAGTATTTATTTTAGCCCCTAAAGACCCTAATGAGCCAAGATGGGGAACCTATGAGGAGAAAAAAAGAGAAATTGATGTAGTCTTGAACAATGCAATAACAAAAAGAAAGGGTGCTAAGATTACCTCAGAGATCTTAAGAATTCATGGAGTATCTCAAGCAAAATTAGACAAAGCAATAGAACAAAAGATTTCTTTGGAATTAGAGAGTGTAGATGTAGCAAAGGTAGAATCAAATGATCCTAAGTTAAAGAAAGTGAACATAGAAAAATCTGATGAACAAAAGAGTAAAACTAATGATACTCCTTCTGCACCTAAAGAAACCATTAACCTTAATACTCCTCCTGAGTATAAGGCAATGTAGAAGAGGAAGAAAGAGATTAGAATTGGTCATCCATCCTCAAGAGTAATAAGGAACATAAATAACTCACAAGCACCTCATGAAGTAAGTTTCAAACCTAGTCTCAGCATGCTAAGTGCAAGAATAATTGCTGAGGGAAGAATTGATCAAGTAGGAAAGTTTTATGAAAAATATAGTGAGATAGACAAATTTGAGATACATAGAATGATAGTCAAACACATACTAAAATTCAAGAAGAAAATCTTGGAACTTAAGCTATGATCCCTGAAAATGTATGGAACATCCTATAATTCCAAAAGAGACAAGCCATTGAACAGGATTTAAGGATAAGGGAAAAGATTCTAGATGATAGCCTTCTTGTATGTTCTCTAGAGGAGAAGTCTTTGTTGTTAGACTTGGTGAAGCCATATCTCAAAACTAAGTCAAGGACTTTGCACATTATGGACAAGAACTATGATCTTGTTGCTAAGGAAATAGAGAAGGCATTTGAGAAGGTCTTTATGAATAGACACATGTATCCAGATACTGCGCCCACAACACAAGTACCCTTAAAGGAATTCAAGGTGGTAGAGCCCACTAATACATCAGTGATAGGTCCTCAGGACTCAGTGCCTATAGTTGAAACACAAATAGAGGTAGATAAGTTTGTACCCATGACAAAGTCACTAAAGGATAGCACCATTATCATTGATAATGTAGAGATAGCCATGGTGGCCACTAACATTGAGTTGGAGAAGTTTGAAGAGGCATTTGTAAGCACTCAAGAGGAAGAAAACTTATGCAATAACACTCCTACTAATTATAAAGAAATATTGATTAAGGATATAACAAATGAGAAAGAAGAAGAAAAGATATAAGAAAAGAAAGAAGAAGAAAAAGAAAAAGAAGCTAAAAAAAAAAAGGAAGAAGAAGAGGTAAAAGGAAGTGAGCAAAAAGATAAAACATCTATTGAACTAATCAAGGTAAAACAAGAAGTGATGGATAGCACTCCCATCACTCGCTTAGTAGCATTGTTATCAAGTTTAACACCTGAGACAACTAGTTTGGATTGATGGGGAGAAGAATACTTGATTAAGTTTAGCATCTGAGCTATGGAGAAGGCCAAGGAGAAACAAGTGATGAGAAATCCTCTCCTTTTACAGTTAGTGAACATTCTAAACAGCTTGTTACCTATAGACAAGAAAGTGTCCAAGGTACACTTAGTTGATGATGTTAGTTCAATGATCTCATAGTTTAAAGTAAATTTCTCTAGCCTAGAAGAATCTACATCCATAGTTTTAGAGGAGAAGTATATGAAGAAAAGGCTCAGTGAATTGGTTAGCAACTATACACTTTACCTGAGCTCACTAAAGACTAGTCAAGAATCCCTAAAGGAGTTTGTAGCAAAGGGAAGAAAGATCATTATTGAATGTATGAACCAAGACAAGTTGACTGGTGATCTATACAAAAAGGTACAAGAGGTAGAAGCCATGATAGACAACATAAGGAAATTAGTAGAAGATCCATCTATTGATGTGAACATGTGCAACAATGTCTACCAAGGACAATCAGACAAGATTGAGAAGGTAGAAAGAGAGATGAACAAGATAAGGGCTAGATAGATTCAACTAAGGAATCCTCTTGCGCTCTTATTAGACATACTAAATTAGAATATCAAGGAGATTGATGGCACCATAGTGAAATATGATCAAGGTCCTAGCATTGATCTGGAGAAGATGGAGAAGCTACAATATGATTTATGCACCCATCTACAGATTGCAAATTCACTGATCACATTTTGGAAGAAGGAGATCCAAAATCTATAGATAGCATATCTAGATGTTCTATCATAGTAAGTTTTTGGAGTTTCAATTTTTCTACACCTTTGTCATTAATGTCAAAGGGGGAGTATATGTAGAATATGTATTATATCTATGTATAAGAAGATATAAGATAGAAAGATATGTATAGGGAGACATAAGACAAAAGTTCTTGTATTAAGGACAATTAGCAACTTAGCCATATTCCTTTGTTTCCATCAATGAGAAAGGGGGATATTGTAGGCAAGTTGGCTATACTGATGTATATGACTTAATATAGTGTTGTTTTTTGGTTCCTCAAACTGGACTTTATGATTTCATCTACAACAAATACATCTATATTGTTTTAAGATGGGTTAGATCCAAATATGGAATTCTAAGATGATTGGACCAACTATAGGGACAAGAATTCCCTTTGCACTTCTAGCTCTACAAAACTAAGGAGGGTACTCCTAATCCAATAAACATAAGCCTTACTTTAGCAATAACAAATTGGATTTAATAACAATAGATAAATGATAAGAAAATACTAAATGATGACCATTCATTCATTGATTCTCCATTATCATTATGTGGAATAATACTTTGCAAGTCACTGTATTTACATAATTTCAAATGATTTATATCAAATATTACGAATACACATAGAACCTTTTAAACACTAATCTCTATAAAAAGAACTCCACTATTGGCCAGTGCCTTATCCAATGGGAAACACCTTCATGACAATATTTTTATACATAAAAAAATATATTGAACCTTCAATAGCTCTGCCCTCTGAAAATGGTATCACCCTACAGTGGATTTTGTTAAAGGAATCCTAGATTCATACTATATATTCATATCCTTATGCAACACTGAAAGAATTTATGCCATGTCTAAATCTTATTTAATCTAATCCTAAATCAGAGCTGAAGAACATAAACATACACAGAGAATATCTATGCAACGAATTTCAATAATTCATAACTCAAAGAGAGATACACACAAGAGAGATTTGAACTTTGGATTTTATTCAAATGCTATATCAATATCATGTATAAAAAATGCTTTAAAATGCAAACTATCTGTATTTAACTTGAACCAACAATATTACTTTCTTACAAAAATATGCCTAATATAGTTTACCATATCCTAGACTCAAAACTTGTTAGAAAATATGCTTAAGTTTTGATCATTTTACAATGATCCTGGTAATCCTTTTATAGGAACAAGGACTTCATACAAGCTTCATATCTTTCTTACAAAAGACAAAAAGAGTTTGTCATATAAGATAAAAAGGCCCAAATATAACACCTTCTTGTTACAATTTTACAAAATATTTGTAGAGAAGAGTGCCAAAATTTTCAACAGGTGCCAAAATCAATTCAACTTCTACCTGGTGTATGGTATGGAAAATTTTGTAACCTAGGTTGTCTGTTGATAGTGTTGGGAGGAGGCCTATCATTTCCCTGAAACTTATTTTTGTTCTCATTTGGCTTCATATCCTTTAAGGCATTAAGGATTTCATTGAGGTTATCATCCTCCCTAGGATTTATATTACCAGGTTTGTCAACTTCTTGCCAAACCTAGGGGGCTTAGGGTCTTCTCTTCTCCCTAACTTACCAGAGATTCTCCTATTTCTTTCAATATTTACAACAAATGTTTGAGCTTCTCTGATAGTCCTTAGGTTCTTATCCCTAATTAGATATCTCATCTTGGCATTAAAATCATTTAAGTATGCTACCAAGAACACTTTCTCATTTAATCTCATGACCTAGAAAAGTTTGTGTATTGCATTTTGAAACCTAACATTGAATTCTAGGACTTCCTCATTTTGATTTTTCTCTATACTATTAAATTCATTCAACATGAAACCCTCATTAGTCTTATCACCATACTAATCTTTAAAAAAATTAATAAAATCATCCCAAGAACCAATACAATCATAAGGAATCCCTCTAAACTAGTCCCTTGCATCTTCAGTCAAAGACTGAACAAATAATTTCATGATTACATCTTCATACTCTATTTCATAATCATCAATCATATGAATGAATTTCTTTAGATGCTCTTCATAGGTAACAACATTATTACTAGTGAACTTAGCTAACGTTTCTCTAATCTTTGTAGGAATCAAATTAGGATAACCAACAATGTTGTTGTTAGAATATGTAATCTTTCCTTGGTGAATATTATAAACCAAGGTAGTTTAGTTTAGTTTATTTATTATGTAAGTAGGAGATTCCTATAGAATCCCTACATGAACACTTGTCCTCTTTTTCATGTGTGAGGACATAATATTTATTTGTAATTTCCTTTTTTTCCTAGATTCCTCCTTAAGAGGAAATAGCACAAGTGGCTCACACACTTATGACTGTGGCTTACATGCACATGGGAGTTACTTTTTGAACTCCTTCACTTATCTCTACATATAGAGATATTTCCCCACACACTCTTCAATCTTTTTCACACAACTCTCTCAATTTCTCTCTTTCATAGTTCTATCATATTGTATTGAGCTAAGTGCTCATATTCTCTCTCTCTTTTTAGGCTTTTCATGCCTCATTCATAATTCACAAGGGATTTTCTTAGCTTTCCCCTTTCAAATTCTTGTCTCCTCTTTACTTTGTTGGTGTATGCTCCTAGTTATTGTGCAAATTCATGGTATTGTTTCCTAACTCCATGCTCTTGGATTAAACAATTTCCTATTTGTTCTTTATCATTTTTAACATGGTATCAGAGCAAATAAAACTACACAAACATTTTCTCAAGCTAAAAATCAACCTCATTGGCAAACTGCTATGCAAGAAGAATAAGACTCTTTAATTTCTAATAATACTTGGGATTTAGTTACTTTACCTCCTGGTAAGAATTTAGTTTCTTGTAAATGGTTATATAAAACTAAACTAAACTCTAATAATGAAATCAGTAAATTTAAAGCTAGACTAGTTGCTAGAGGATTTTCTCAAATTGAAGGAATAGATTACAATGAAACCTTTGCTCCTGTTGCTAAAATGCCTACCATTAAAGTTGTTCTTGCTTTAGCTGCTAAAATGAATTGGCCTATTCACCAAATGGATGTTAAAAGTGATTTTTTGAATGGTGATCTACATGAAGAAATTTATATGTCTCAACCTCCAGGTTTTACTCAACAAGGTAATGAACATTTAGTCTGCAAATTAAAGAAGTCTATCTATGGTTTAAAACAGTCTCCTAGAGAATGGTATGCTAAAATTAATGCTTTCTTTATTTCCCAAGGTTTTGAAAGAAGTAAAATTGATCCTAACTTATTTATCAAGCATAGTGAAGATAAAATTATTATTATCATTCTGTATGTTGATGATTTAATTCTTACTTCCAGCTCTAACCATTTAATTTCTAATGTCAAATTTCAACTCAACCAAAAATTTCAAATGACAGACTTAGGATTACTACATTATTTCTTAGGGATGCAAATTTGGCAAACTTCTAATGGTATTTTTATATCTCAAAGTAAATATGCAAAAGATCTATTAGATAGATTTCATATGACTGATGCTAATCCAGTTTCAAATCCATGTGACTTAGGAACTAAATTAATGATAGATATGGAATCTCCTTATATTGATACTACTCCCTATAGAGAACTAGTAGGTAGTCTGATTTATTTAACTCTCACTAGACCTGATTTATCTTTTAGTGTTGGTTTAGTTTCCAGATTTATGTCAAAACCTCAACAAACTCATTTTAAAATTGCTAAAATAATATTACATTATATTAAAGGTACTATTAACTTAGGTCTATTTTATGATGCTAATTCTGATTTCTCTGTAAAAGGTTTTACTAATTCAGATCTAGGTGGAGACCCCAATGATGGGAAATCTACTTTTGGATATAGTTTTTCTCTTGGTTTAGGTTCTATCTCTTGGAAAAGTAAAAAAGAACAATCTGTGTCTTTATGTTCCACTGAAGTAGAATATAAAAGTTGTACTCATGCCTCTAAAGAAGCCCTATGGCTTAGAAGAATACTTGAAGATTTGGATCTACCTCAACAAGAACCTACACCTTTGTATTGTGACAATCAAAGTGCAATAGCATTGGCAAAGAATCTAGTTTACCATGCAAAGTCAAAGCACATTTCTCTCCACCACCACTTCATTAGAGAACACATTGTAGAAAATAGAATTTCCCTCATTCATTGCAAAGGAGAAGATCAAGTTGCTGATATTTTTACAAAGCCTCTTGCTAGAGAGAAATTTGAATTTCATTGTAATAATTTAGGGTTAATATCCCTTGATGTAATTACCCCAAGTAAAGATTAAAGGGGGGTGTTAGAATATGTAATCTTTCCTTGGTGAATATTATAAACCAAGGTAGTTTAGTTTAGTTTATTTATTATGTAAGTAGGAGATTCCTATAGAATCCCTACATGAACACTTGTCCTCTTTTTCATGTGTGAGGACATAATATTTATTTGTAATTTCCTTTTTCTCCTAGATTCCTCCTTAAGAGGAAATAGTACAAGTGGCTCACACACTTATGAATGTGGCTTACATGCACATGGGAGTTACTTTTTGAACTCCTTCACTTATCTCTACATATAGAGATATTTCTCCACACACCCTTCAATCTTTTTCACACAACTCTCTCAATTTCTCTCTTTCATAGTTCTATCATATTGTATTGAGCTAAGTGCTCATATTCTCTCTCTCTTTTTAGGCTTTTCATGCCTCATTCATAATTCACAAGGGGTTTTCTTAGCTTTCCCCTTTCAAATTCTTGTCTCCTCTTTACTTTGTTGGTGTATGCTCCTAGTTATTGTGCAAATTCATGGTATTGTTTCCTAACTCCATGCTCTTGGATTAAACAATTTCCTATTTGTTCTTTATCATTTTTAACAGTTGTTAAAGAGAAGTTGTTTGTACCTTTCAACATGAATTGGTCCTCTTTGAAGTGACCCATTTATTTGAGAAGTAGAAGCCTTTTTATTTGTTGCATTAGCAATATTTGCAAAAATACCTAGTGTGACAATGGTAGCCTAAGTAGCAGAAACTCCAACGTTAGCATTAGATGTTATCACAGGGCTAGTTATGTTAGAAGGGCTAGAGGTTTGTCTAAGAAAATCAACTTTATTTTTCATTTCTAAAGTAATGGCCTGAATTTCTACTTTCTCTAGTTTCAGTATAATTTCATTTTCCCTTTTATCTCTCTCTATATCATTATCAAATTTGGACAACTGATCTAAAACAATTTTATCACTAATGGGTTCATTTATTTGGATCCCTATTGAAACCTGCTTTCCTTTATCCTTAGGTCCCCTAATCTCTGTACTGGGTTGAATAATAGGTTGTTCATCAACCTTCTTGGGGCCTCTAGCAACATTTATAGCTTCCAAGGTTAACAGATGCCTCCTCAGCTAATCAGCCATAATTTGAGCCTCCTTATCTCAATTTCTTTTTCCATTTCCCTCTCCTTTCTAATAGAAATCTATTCTTGAATCCTTTTCTCTAAATTGTAGACCTCTTCAAAAATGTCCTCATATTCTAGGAGAGTGGTGTCAGATCCTAAATTTTCAAATTGATAACCTCATTGCTGACCTCTTGGATTTTGAGAGCTTTTAGAAGGAGAAGGCCCTCAGGTTGGGGGATCATTCATTCCTTCTAAAACCCTACTCTTACTTCTTGACTTTCTATTTTTTCCTTGAGGTTCTATATTTGGGAACATTTTATTCCCGTGGTGTACATCATCATTTTCTTTAGAATGTTGAGAATAAAAATCCTCATAGGCTCCTAAACCTAGATCTACTGCCTCCTCATACTTAGAGGCATGTTTTTCCTAGTTATGGTTAACTAAGTCAATCTCATCATTTTTCTTCTATCTACATGCCTAAGACATATCTCTATTATTTTGATTCCTTCTAGGATAATCGACCCTAGAAGTACTAGGAAGTTCACCTTCTAACCTATCTTTTGGATGATCTTTCCTCCAAGCCCTAGTATTTCTCTGACTCATGCTTGAAAGTATGTGAAGTAATCTTTTATTTTTATTTTATTTTACACAACACTATTGCAGAGATCTCAGAGTCACCGCCAACACAAGTTGGGAATTATTTTCACAAACTTAGTAATTCAGAGTTTTCAATACTTGGAAATAAATCAATGAAAGAGTTTACAACAAATAAATGCATGGCCTGATTAGATTTTCAATATTATGTGGAAATCTAAAGCTTGCAAATAACTCTTTTTTTTTGAATGGTACTTATTGGTTCTAAAAAATAAGAAGGCCAGAAGTCTAGCTCAACTTGCACCTTCATTATTTGATATCAAATTAACAACACCAGAGATCTTAGTTTTAGATTTATAATAGTTATTTCATCTCTATTCCCTAGCAGAGTTGCCATTTTGTTGGATCCTCAAACTGGACTTTATGATTTCATAAGAAACCAATACATCTATAGGGTTTTAAGATGGGTTAGATCCAAATATGGAATTCTAAGATGATTGGACCAAATGTAGGGACAAGACTACCCTCTACACTTCTAGATTTGCAAAACCAAGGAGGGTACTCCTAATCTAGTAAACACAAGCCTTACTTTAACAATAATAGACTAGATTTAATAACAACAGATAAATGATAAGAAAATACTAAATGATGACCATTCATTCATTTATTCTCCATTATCATTAGGTGGAATAATACTTTTCAAGTCACTATACTTAGAGAATTTTGAAAGATTTATATCAAATATTAGGAATACAAATAAAACCTTTTAAATACTGATCTTTGTAAAAACAACTCTACTGCTGGCGAGTGCCTTATCCATTAGAAAACACCTTCACTACAAGATTTTTATACATAAACAAATATATTGAACCTTTAATAGCCTTGCCCTCTAAAAATTCTATCACCCTATGGTGGATTTTATAAAAGGAATCCTAGATTCATACTACATATTCATATCCTTATGCAACACTTAATGAATTTATGCCATGACTAAAGCTTATTTAATCTAATCATAAATTAGAGTTGAAGAACATAAAAATACACACAGAGAATATCTATGGAATGAATTTCAATATTTCATAACTCAAAGAGAGATACACACTGGAGAGATTTGAAATTTGGATTTTATTCAAATGCTATATCAATATCATGTATACAAAATGCTTTAAAGTGAAAATTATCTAGATTTAACTTGAACCAGCAATATTGCTTTCTTACCAAAATATGCCTAATGTAGTCTACCATATCCTAGACTCAAAACTTGTCAAAAAATATGCTCAAGTTTCAGTCCTTTTATAATGATCCTGGTAATGCTTTTATAGAAACAAGGATTACATACATGCTTCGGATCTTTCTTAGAAAAGACAAAAAGAGTTTGTCATGTAAGACCAAAAAGGAAAATATAACACCTTCTAGTTACAAGTTTACAAAATATTTGTAGACATGAGTGCCAAAATTTGCAACAGGTCACAAGGTTAGTTCAACTTCTACCAGGTGTAGCATCTATGCATTCTTCAACTATTTCATGCTTCTAGCACTATTTGCAACAAACTTTCAGGAGATTGGGGCATCACCACTTGTTGCTTCATCTATAGATGTCTCCTCTTCTTTCTCACTCTCTACAAGATATGCTTCTTCCCAACCTATTAAATTGTCCTCACTTGGCCAATTAAAATCCAAAATCTCATCCCTTTTTGTTAGGATTTTGTCTCGAACAGTAACCACTTGGTGAACCTTAGTCATCACTTTAGTGAAGTTTGATCTAGCATCTTGCAACATTTCAATTATTTTTATAAAATGAATATTGTCTTCTATACCCAAAACAATATCTATTTTGGCCAACACCCTATTATCAATTTGTTCCAAACACTATTCCCTATCTTTTATGGTTCCATCTACTTTGACAAGGCTGGGGAATATTTGGAAATTATCCTGAAAAACATCTAACTCTTAGGAGTTCTATCTTCTTCTTAAACCCCTCCATATTTACTTCAAAATCAAAAAGGGTTTTAACAATTTTATAAGTATTTGTCAATTGAACATTCACAATACCCTAATCTTTAATTGAATCAAAGAATGATTTCAACATATTCTCCCTAGGAAGCCACTTATCAAAAATTTTGCCTACAGTGGCCACCTCTTTCTTAAAAGAGGTCAAAATGTCAGATAACTACTTAGAAACACTATAAATCTCCTTTGGTTTTACACTTGCAACAAAGTGTAAAATAGTATCTCTTATCTTCTTCTCATATTTCTTCTTTTCTCTCTATTCTATTTCTTCATTTCTCATAGAAGTAGGAAAAGGGGATAAGGGATATTCAACAATAGGACTTGAAGAAGAAGGCCTAGTAGGGGAAGAGGAAATTTGCAACTGTCTTGATGCTTGAATTGGACCTTCTTCTACCAACCTTTTCTTCAAGTGTGCAATTAATTAAAACTTTTCAAACATGTCTTGTTTCAAATCCCCATAAGCTTTCAACATTGTTTCAAACCTTATTGTGAGCTCCTCTTTTTCTTTAGCTTCCTTCTCGGATATCTTCTCTAGAAATTGGGTTGTGCTACCACCATACCTAATGCTTCAATCATGGAAGTGTCAGTAACCCTATTCACTATAAGGCCACGAGTGAGATTGCTTCTAGTAATATTTTTTCCTTTAGTCTTTTATTCCCTTTTCAAAGACCACATGATGAAGGCCTGATGGTCATTACTGAAAGAAACTCCCTTAATGGCCTATTATACGTCTTCCTGGGTTTAGTGCATAGCAGTAGTTTGTTTCCTAACTACATCAAGGACCACTACACCTGCTATATCCCATTCTGGGAGGATAAGTACTCTTACATTTCTTACTAGCTCTCTCCTATGTTTTGGAGTAGTTTTTTTAAAAAAAATTGTCATCTCCTTCCTAACTTCAACTTCTATGATTTTGAGATCCTTGTCTAGATTCTTGTTATGCCTCTTTTCATAGGTTTCTTCAAACCAATTCATATTCAACTTCCAAAGAAATTTTATAAAAGACCTAGCCTTCACAAAGTCATCATCAGCTAGAAATTCATCACAAGCTTGCTTGACTATAGGGTCTAGCTCTGTACCTTCCATCTATCCTACTCTTATGCCTAGCTTATGCTCTCTTGGTTTTTCTGGCACTCCTTTATTGATCTCTTCATAAGTCATAAAAATTTGATCTTGAGATCCCATTTTTTGTTCTTTCTCTATAGTCTCTTGATCATCCTTGATAACTAAAGTTGATTGAGGAGAGTACTCTTCTTCTGCATCTTGGGGCCTCTTTTCTAACTTTTTCTTTTTGGTGGGAGGTGAGAAATCAAGAATGTTCTCAGTTAGTTGATCATAAGGTGTGTTTTCTAGGAATGAATGTTGAAGCCTTTGGCAGTCATCTTATAGTAGTGGTTGTTGCATTCATGACTATGATTGTCATTGATGTCAACATAGTGATATTCTGGAGTTTAGCAGAGTAGCAGGCACAATTTTGTTTTGCACACATGGGATATTGCATTTGGGATTATCCGTAGTTGATGGTATGTTCTTTGGTGTTCTATTAACCTATAGTTAAGAGTGCAAAAAGAAATTCATTCATTTATGAAAGTTATAAGCATTTTGGTGGAAGTAGTATTCTGGCAGTGTTCCTGAGTAGCAGTTTTTGGAAATCAAAGGATATCTCCTAACTGGGATGGAATCTGATTTTGTGCAGTTAAAGGGAAGTTTGAGACTCATTGGTGGTGATTTTGTTCACAACACAAACTTCAAGGTCACACGATTGGAAAGTTATTATATCTGGAAGCTGACAGTTGTCTGTAATTTTGGTGTAGCATGTTGAAATTATTATTTTTTATTTGGATCCCGAATCATTTGTAATTATTTGAGTGTGGTATAAAGGAAGGAATAATTTCCTTGTTATGATAGGATATGGTGATAGTTGTGATATGAAATTGTGAAAGTTGTGATTTGAATATATGCATGAGGTGAAGAAAAGAGCTAATTCAGTGGTGAAGGAAGACTTGTGAAGTATAGAGATCTAGATTTGTGATCTTGTGTAGCAGAGAGTGTGGTTTTGGCATAGTTTGAAGGAGGTAACATATTTCATATTATTCTATTGAATAATCCTAAGATTTGTTGGATAGTGAGTTCAGAGATCTTGCCTTGAAGCTATTTGGGCAGTGGGTCCTTATGTCTTCCATAACTCTTAATAGGGTTAGAATCTTTTAACACGGATTAAAAATATCCTAATAGAGATTCATATGTACTAAATGTATTTCATAAGACTCCTAACAGGGTCCATCCTTTCACAAGGAACTTTCATATTAGTGCATCATTTTGTGGGCATCATTCTGACCAGGGTTTACTCTTTGATCAAGAGGTTCCGTAGTTAACATATCTTGTGTTATTGTGTCATTGTGTATGATTATCTTTCTATGGTTGGTTACTGCATTGATTATATGGTTTAAAGCTTTTGAAGTTGATAAATGGTTTAATTATCATATAACTGATTCACCCCCCCCCCCCCCCTTAGTTATCTTGGAGATATTTACTTTCTAACAATTGGTATCAGAGCAGCAGGTCCTTGAGAGAGAAGTTTAACAACTTAAGGAGATCTGTGGCAAATTTTAGGAAAGAAATCCCTAAGTTTGATGGAGTAAATTTTGACAGCTGGAAAGAAAAGATGAAGACATATCTATTGTGTTTAGGAATAGGTTATTGGTTGATTACAAAGAATGATAGAACCATCATTGAGGAAGACAGACTTGAGACTTGTTCTAATGATGAAAGAGACACCTTTATGTGTAACATACTTGCAAGAGAAACACTTTTATCAGCACTTCCAGAGAATGAATACAGTCAAATAAAAAGTTTAATTAGAGCTTTTGATATTTGGAAAGCTTTACATTCTACTTTTGAAGGTGACGAACATGCAAAGAAAGCTTGGTTACATAATTGGATTTGTGCATTTGAAGACATAAGAATGATGGAAGATGAATTTTTTAGAAGCTATATTGGTAGGATGTCAAAAATTGTTGTAGGAATAAAGTCTTGTGGAGGTGAAGAGACAAAGAATGAGGTAATATGGAAGATTTTGAGAACATTGACATGGGTATTTAGGCAGACTACAAAAATGATTGAACAAGTGATTGAAAGTTTCGAGAGAGGAGTTATGACTAGAAAGAAGGTTTATTTATGTTTGATTTCTCAAATTGAACCTAAGTCTACTAATGAAGCTTGTGAAGATGAACATTGGATTAAAGCTATGAAAGAAGAATTGGGTCAGATTGAAAAGAACAAGACATGGGAATTGGTCCCTAGACCTAAAGACAAAAATGTGATTGGAACTAAATGGGTATTCAGAAATAAGATGAATGAACAAGGAGAAGTAATAAAAAACAAAGAAAGATTGGTATGCAAGGGATACTCACTGCAAGAAGGAATTGACAATGAAGATACTTTTTCCCCTATGGCAAGACTTGAAGTAGTAAGAATGTTTTTTTCTTATGTAGAATTTAAGAAATTCAAAGTGTATTAGATGGATGTGAAGTCAACATTTCTAAATGGAGAATTGGAAGAAGAAGTCTACATTGAGCAGCCTGAAGGTTTTCCTTTGACTCAAGAAGGAGATATGGTATGTAAAATAAAGAAAGCATTGTATGGACTAAAGAAAGCACCTAGAACTTGGTATGCTAGATTGGATAAGTATTTGCTAAAATTGGGATTTACAAAGGGAATAGTTGATAGTAACTTGTACACAAAAGAAATTGAGAATGGATTGTTAGTTATAGTTATTTTTGTTGATGACATTATTTTTGGAGGAGAAGATGAAGCTAGGGACAAATTTGCTGATGAAATGAAGACTAAATTTGAAATGAGTATGATTGGTGAGATGAAATACTTTTTGGGATTACAGATAACACAAAACAAAGATGGTATCTTTGTAAGTCAAACAAAGTACTTGAATGATTTGTTGAAAAGATTTGGTATGGAGAATTGTAAACCAGTTGGAACACCTATGGTTATAGGACATAAACTATCAAGTAAAGATGAAACACCAGCAGTTGAGCAGAAGAAATACAGATCCATGATTGGTGGATTGCAGTACTTGACACACACTAGACCTGATATAGCACATTCAGTTGGAATGGTAGCAAGATTTCAAGCTGAATCTAGAGAGTCACATTATGTAGTAGTAAAGAGGATATTGAGATATCTTAGATGCACAATGGACTATGGATTGTGGTATGAAACTTATGATGGTTTTACCCTATGTGCATATACTGATGCTAATTGGGGAGGTAGCATTGATGATAAGAAAAGCACTAGTGGTGGAGCCTTTTTTCTTGGAGGAAGATTAGTTTCTTGCCTGAGCAAAAAGTAGAATTATATTTCACAAAGTACAACAGAAGCAGAGTATGTAGCAGTAGCAAAAAATTGTAACCAGATAATTTGGATGAAGCAAATGCTAAAGCATATTGGAATTAAGTTTGATGAGCCTATTTTTATACATTGTGATAACACCAGTACAGTTAGTATGTCTAAGAATCTTGTATTACATTCTAAGACTAAGCATATAGAGATCAAGTATCATGTTGTAAGAGAGAAAGTTGTTGAGAAAGAAGTCAAACTAGAGTACATAAGCAAAAAGGAATAGATAGCAGACATATTTACTAAGCCCTTGCCAAAGGATACATTTGAGAATTTGAGAGGTATGCTTGGGGTTATGCCCCAACCTACTCTTGAGTAAAGATGCAAATTTTTGCATCTATCTAGTGGTTTATGCACCTATCTATTTTCTAGACTGGATGTTGGTACTTCCTTTATGGGGGAGTATGTGTATCTGAGCTAAGTCATGAGGACTCTTGTGAATGTATTTTCTGAACAATGTCTTTTGACATTGAGCTATTGTTTGACATAGTGATGGAATTTCTATCATTGATTTCAATGGGGGAGAGAGTCATGAAAAGCATTGAAGAACTACATTTGTTGGAGAGATTGAATAGAAAAATGAAGCAAGATTTGATTAATGAAGAACAACAGAGTAGTTGAGCAGTAGTAATTAGATTTTTGGAACATTGGATGTTTTTCATCTATGTTTCCATCAATGCCAATGGGGGAGATTGTTAGGAATGAATTTTGAAGCCTTTGGTAGTCATCCTGTAGTAGTGGTTGTTGCATTCATGACTATGATTGTCATTGATGTCAACACAGTGATATTCTAGAGTTTAGCAAAGTAGCAGGCACAGTTTTGTTTTGCACACATGGGATATTGCATTTGGGATTATGCATAGTTCATGGTATGTTATTTGGTGTGTTATTAACCTATGGTTAAGAGTACAAAAATAAATTTATTCATTCATGAAAGTTATAAGCATTTTGGTGGAAGCAATATTCTGGCAGTGTTCTTGAGTAGCGGTTTTTGGAAATCGGAGGATATCTCCTAACCGGGATGGAATCTAATTTTGTGTAGATAAAGGGAAGTTTAAAATTCATTGATGGTGATGTGGTTCATAGCACAAAATTTGAGGTCATGCGATTGGAAAGTTATTGTATGTAGAAGCCGATCATTTTATGTAATTTTGGTGTAGCGTGTTGCAATTATTATTTTTTATTTGGATGTCAACTCATTTGTAATTATTTGAGTGTGGTATAAAGGAAGGAATGTTTTCCTTGTTATGATATGAGATGGTGATAGTTGTGATATGAAATTGTGAAAGTTGTGATCCAAATATATGCATGAGGTGAAGAAAAGAGCTAATTCATGATGGAATATGGATGAAGTGACTGAGAGGGGGGGGGGGGTGAATCAGTCAACCATAAAACACTTCACTATTATTTCTTTCCAGATCCCTTAGGATATCTTAATGAATATTATCTGTTTAACACTCGGTAAATAGATTGTAGTAACTTGGTAGATGCAGAGAGTATTAGTAAAATTATCTTTTAGATATTCATCACCACTTGTATATGATTAAGATAACTATTAAGAACACAAGAGATATAGGATTTAATGTGGAAACCCAATATGGGAAAAACCACCAATGTATCTAGATACTGATTTTCACTTTTCTGAAGTGATTCCCGGTTAGAAGCCAACCCGGTAAAAGGTTACAAAACACACTGTTAGGTATGACCTTGTTAGAGGATTTAATCACCCTGCTAGGAGTGGCCTGGTAAGAGGTCTTGAGAATAATTCAATGGAATTTTCACCTTGTTAGAGGATTTACAATATGGTTGTTAAACCAATTCGGTTAAGAGATTTAGAATTCACTATTACAATGATAAAAAGGTAACAATGAAAATGACCTGTATAATAATGCAACTGCCTTGCTGATTACAGATCTCTGTTCTGTATAAGTGAGATCCTTCCTGATCGAATATATCTCTGCTACTCCTCAAGGATATCTGGTCATCCTTCACAATTTCGCACACACCTTTCCTGTCTTTTCTTCTATATATATTCTTCTATATCTCTTCTTTATTTTTCACACTTAACCTTTTATTTATATGATTTTAGATTTGTCAAATCGGCATTACTTAGTATAACAGTTGGCTGAATTAAGCAAACTTTATTTGCAAAGATCCTTCAAGGGCCGATAGTGCTCGGTGACCATAATGAAATTTTCTACAATCTTTTGGAGACTGAGAGAACTCGGTAAACACTAATAATCCTTTTTCTTTGATAACCGAGTGAACTCGGTAAATGCTAACTTTTCTTTGACAACCGAGTGAACTTGGTAAATTCTAATTTTTATTTGATAACCGAGTGAGCTCGGTAAACACTAATTTTAATGCCAGGCAGACCGACTGAGCTCGGTAGGTACTGATTGTTGAGGACTATGACATTGTGTGACATCAAAGACAATACATAATTTGGGTAGCAATTTTCTTCAGACAATTGTTTCCAATAATCTCCCTCTATCAGCAAACTTCCTTTTTCTTAAAAACTCTTCCTCCTGACTATTGAAAATTTCTTGAAGTAATAGCAAAGACATAGCAAAGACACTCCCTCTTTGACAACACATGCCAAAGATAATTCACATATTACCGGTGTAAACTAATGTACCTCAAGTACTGATTCATATGCAATGATTCCTTGAATATGCTGCATCAACTTGTTGATTTTCAATCATGTTCTGGTTGATGCATCACTAAAATTGTATTTAGTGAGCCTTGGATAGGGGAATGACCCCTAACTTACCTCTTAGATTAACAAATGCATCCTTGGGTAATGGTTTGGTGAAAATGTCTGCAATCTGCTCTTTTGTATGAATATATTCTAATCTTATTTCCTTGTCCTGCACCAATTCTCTAACAAAGTGATATTTAATAGCAATGTGCTTGGTTTTGGAATGCATTACTGGATTCTTTGAAATGTTTATTGCACTTGTATTGTCACAAAATATAACAATTGGTTCTTTGATCTCAACCTTCATACCTTGTAATAACTGTTTAAACCAAACAATATTTGAACAATTTACTACAACAGCAACATATTCTGCTTCAGCTGTGGATTGAGATGTGCAATTTTTCTTTTTACTGGTCCAGGATACCAGTCTTTTTCCAAGAAAAAATGCTCCACCACTTGTACTTTTTATGTCATCAATGTTCCCTACCCAATCAGCATCAGTAAACACTTTTAAGTCTAGATTGCCTCCAAATTTATACCACAAATCATATTCTTTAGTTCCTCTTAAGTACCTTAAGATTCTTTTGATTGCCATCATATGATTTTCCTTAGGTTTTGCTGAGAATCTTGCTACTATACCGACTGCTAAGGCAATATCAGGTCTTGTGTGTACTACATACTACAATTTTCCAATCATAGATCAGTATAAGGTCTGATCTACTTCTTTTGATTCATCATTTTTGGTAAGTTTTAGTCCAGTACACATGGGTGTACCAAGTGGTTTTGAATCTTCCATACCAAACTTCTTAAGTATTTCCTTAATGTATTTAGATTGAGTAATGTATATACCATTCTTGCTTTGCTGAATTTGAAGACCAACAAAGAATTTTATTAAACCAAACATAGACATTTCAAATTCTTTGTTCATTTGCTCTAAAAATTCTTTGCACTGATCATCATTCCCTATAAATATAGTATCATCTACAAATATTTCTGCCAATACAATTTTATCATCCGGTCCTTCTTTAATATACAGATTGCTATTATCATTGGCTCTTTTGAAATTAATCTGAATCAGATAGTTATGGAGTCTTTCATACCATGCTCTAGGAGCTTTTTTCAAACCATACAATGCTTTGTGTAACTTGTAGACCATGTCCTTTTTATCTGGATCAACAAAACCTTCAGGTTGCTCAATGTAGACTTCTTCATCAAGAATTCCATTGAGAAATGTAGATTTTATATCCATCTGATATACCTTAAATCCTTTATGTGCTGCATAAGCAAGTAGAGTTCTTACACCTTCTAATCTTGCAACAGGAGCAAAAGTTTCACCATAATCTATACCTTCTTCTTGAGAATAACCTTTACATACCAATCTAGCTTTGTTTCTAGATACTTGACCGTCTTCATTCAACTTATTCTTGAATACCCATTTTGTTCCAATTACATTCTTATCTTTAGGTCTAGGTACAAGAGTCCATGTTTTGTTCTTTTGTATTTGTTCTAATTCTTCATTCATTGCTTCAATTCAACTTTCATTTTTCAATGCATCTTTGATATTTCTAGGTTCAAAATCAGTAAGCAGACATGTACCTTTTAGCTTACTTCTTGTCATAGTACCATCTGAACTTTTCAAATGCTTCTGACTTTTCTCTTAAATACATAACAGTCATCATTCTAGAATAATCATCAACGAAAAGAATAAAGAATTTATCTCCAGTATAGCTTTCTATTCCAATAGGTCCACATAAATCAGTATGTACAATTTTCAAAATCTCTTTAGACTAATAGTTCTTACTCTTAAAACTAGTCTTACTCATTTTGCCAATTTGACAATTCTTACATAGACCAGTATCAGGTTTCTTCAAAGTAGGAATGCCTCTTACCTTCTTGAATTTGCTTATTTTCATCATGTTATCAAAATTCACATGACATAACCTTTTGTGCCATAGCCAACTTTCTTCAATTTGAGCAATAAAACATGAATATTCACTGAGATCAAGATAAAATAAGTTACCTTTTGTTTGTTTGCCTGATCCAATGAGTTTTCCTTTTCCATCCAGCAGTCTTGCTTGACTATTCATGAATTAAACCTTGAAACCAATGTTGATTAGCTGTGCTACACTTAGAAGATTATGTTTTAGTCCTTCAACCCAATAAGCATTATCACATACGAGTTCTTTGGTTAATGAGATTCTTCCTTTTCCTTTTATAGAACAAGGTTCATTGTTTCCAAATCTTACATTGCCACTATCACAGTCTTCTAGGTATTCAAATTTTGTCTTGTCACCAGTCATGTGATGTGAACATCCACTGTCTATTATCCATATATCATCTTTTCTTATATGAGAAATAAGTGCCATCTTATCTTCATCATCATCAGATTCATCTTTTATAGCAATAAAGATAATTTCTTCTTCACTATCATCAGAATCTTTAGCCATAAAACATGTTTTCTTACCTTTATCCTTGAATGATTTGAAATTCTTTTTGTCATAGTACTTGTGACATCTCTTCTCTTCTTTGGCTTGCTTGTTTGGGCACCTAGCTGCAATATGTCTAATTTCTTCACGTGAAAAATAGATTAAAGGAGTTTTACCTTTATATTTACCTTTCCCTTTAGAGTACTTCTTTGCAAGTAGTGCTTCTACAATTTCAAGATCACTATCAGAACTTTCTTCTGATACTTCTTCACTTTCTGACTGAACTTCTTTTATTTTCTTGTTCTTCCTTAGTGAAACCTTGGCCTCAAATGCTGACTCAATATTTTTGGAAATTGGAACATAGTTGTCATAGTTGTCTAATTCAAAGGCTGTCAATCTTCCAACTAAAGCATCCAAAGTTATATTGTGGTTTGTTTCACATCTTCTTTCTTGAATAGCTGATACTCTTATTGCATAGATAGGGAGTAATGTTCTGAGTACATTGCTTATAACAGTTTCATCAGTGATTATTCCTCCAGAAGCTCTAATTGCACTAACACTTGCTTTGATCCTTTCAACATATTTTGCAATGTTTTCATCTTCTTTCATATTCATCTTGTCAAACTGTCCTCTTAGGATTTCTGCTTTGGCTCTTTTCACATTTGCATCACCACCATATATTTTCTTCAGTTTGATCCACATTTCATATGCAGTAGTGCATTCTTTAATTTCATCAAATTCTTCATAGCTGAGAGCTAATGCAATGTCTATCATCATGACATTATGACTCTTTTTCTCTGCAATGTCTTCAACAGTTAATGCGCCAGTAGGAACTGTGTATTCTTCATCAATGTATTTGCATCCTAAATCACCAATGGAAGCTAGATGAAGCCTCATGAGACCTTGCCATGCTGAAAAGTTATCTCTATTGAGCTTTGGAATTTCTCTCTTGTAAGACATTCTGATCTTTAGCTTAGGTCCTTGAAACCCTTCTTGCAAGCACCAAAAGCTCTGATACCAATTGATGGAATATGGATGAAGTGACTGAGAGGGGGGGGTGAATCAGTCAACCATAAAACACTTCACTATTATTTCTTTCCAGATCCCTTAGGATATCTTAATGAATATTATCTATTTAACACTTGGTAAATAGATTGCAGTAACTTGGTAGATGCAGAGAGTATTAGTAAAATTATCTTTTAGATATTCATCACCACTTGTATATGATTAAGATAACTATTAAGAACACAAGAGACACAAGATTTAACATGGAAACCCAATATGGGAAAAACCACCAATGTATCTAGATACTAATTTTCACTTTTCTGAAGTGATGCCCGGTTAGAAGCCAACCCGGTAAAAGGTTACAAAACACACTGTTAGGTGTGACCTTGTTAGAGGATTTAATCACCCTGCTAGGAGTGGCCTGGTAAGAGGTCTTGAGAACAATTCAATAGAATTGTCACTTTGTTAGAGGATTTACAATATGGTTGTTAAACCAACTCGGTTAAGAGATTTAGAATTCACTGTTACAATGATAAAAAGGTAACAATGAAAATGACCTGTATAATAATGCAACTGCCTTGCTGATTACAGATCTCTATTCTGTATAAGTGAGATCCTTCCTGATTGAATATATCTCTGCTGCTCCTCAAGGATATCTAGTCATCCTTCATAATTTCACACACACCTTTCCTATCTTTTCTTCTATATATCTTCTTCTATATCTCTTCTTTATTTTTCACACTTGACCTTTTATTTATATGATTTTAGATTTGTCAAATCAGCATTACTTAGTATAACAGTCGGCTAAATTAAGAAAACTTTATTTGCAAAGATCCTTCAAGGGCCGACAGTGCTCGGTGACCATAATGAAATTTTCTACAATATTTTGGAGACCGAGAGAACTCGGTAAACATTGGTAATCCTTTTTATTTGATAACCAAGTGAACTCAGTAAATACTAACTTTTCTTTGACAACTGAGTGAACTCGGTAAATGCTGATTTTTCTTTGATAACCGAGTGAACTCGGTAAACACTAATTTTAATGCCAGGTAGACTGACTGAGCTCGATAGGTACTGGTTGTTGCAAACTATGACATTGTGTGACATCAAAGACAATACATAATTTGAGTAGCAATTTTCTTCAGACAATTATTTCCAACAATTCAGTGGTGAAGGAAGACTTGTGAAGTACATAGATTTGGATTTTGTGATCTTGTGTAGTAGAGAGTGTGGTTTTGGCATAGTGTGAAGGAGGTAACATATTTCATATTATTCTATTGAATAATCCTAAGATTTTTTGGACTATGAGTTCAGAGATCTTGTCTTCAAGCTGTTTAGGCAGTGGATCCTTCTATATTCCATAACTCTTAACAAGGTTAGAATCTTTTAACAAGGATTCAAAATCTCCTAATAGAGATTCATATGTACTGAATGTATTTCATAAGACTCCTAACAAGTTCCATCCTTTCACAAGGAACTTTCATATTAGTGCATCATTTTGTGGGCATCATTCCCACTAGGGTTTACTCTTTGATCAAGAGGTTCCCTAGTTAACATATCTTGTGTTATTGTGTCATTGTGTATGATTATCTTTCTATGGTTGGTTACTGCATTGATTATATGGTTTAAAGTTGTTGAAGTTGATATGGAAGTTGATAAATGGTTTAATTATCAGATAACTGATTCACCCCCCGCCTCTTAGTTATCTTGGGGATATTTACCTTCTAACAGTGTCTATAATATCCACAACCTCCTTGTGTTTCTTCACCTGATGTGACGTGGAAGGGATAACCTCCTTCTTTGCTTGTATTCTCTTGTTAGATTCTAGGATTATGACATTGTAACTAGTGTTTTTCTGCACCATATACTTACCAGCAAGCAACATCTTTGCAAATGTAGTTTTGCTCAATATTGATTGAGCTTTCTCTAGGTTTTCACTTATGAATTTCTCTTTCTTCTAATTTAGGGTCCAATAGATATCTTTAAAATTTTCCATGAGAGTATCTATCTTCTTCCCCATTGGATTTATCCTGTTCAAGGGATCATATCTTAGGTCAAATTTTCTAATGAAATCTAATGGCTTTTTACATACCTACCACTTTTCTTTCCTGACTTCTTGATCCTTTAATCTTTGAACATTCCTGATAATATCCTCAGGGAAGTTGAAAATGTGGTTTATTTTTGAGCATTTGACCTTCTTTCTTAACATTTCATTATAAAACCCCTCTGGGTCTGCTATACTAGAAATTGTAGAAGCCATATGATATGGTTCTAGGAACTTATCCATATGAACCCATCCCCACTTTATAATTATAAACTGGTGAGAAATAGTAATGTTTGGGAATAGAGTTCCCCTACCCTAGCCTGTGAGAGTGTTCTTCTCAATATCTCCTAGTTGTCTGAAAAATTCTTCTATAGAAATCTTAAGGGGAAATTGATATGGTAATATAAATGGAGCCCCTCTAAAACTATATAATCTAATAATAGTAAAATAAGGATAGAAAATGACATCCCCCCAATTATGCACTATTCTGAGCTCTTTGGAAAATTGTTCGAGCCTGACAAGCTCGCCGAAGGGAGTTGGGATTCTTGGGTTCTCATGGACAAACAATATCCTCAATCTAGCTGCAAAATATTTATTAAATTGTATGAAACTACTATCCTTCCTATCCCATCTCATGCTGAGGTTCCACAATTGCACTAGCATGTCCTCACCATCCCTCTATTTTGATAAATCCATTTCTGCCTCAAAATAGCTAGCACCTTTAAATAAGAACATGTACATCATGAAGGAGTACCAACAGAATGGCTTATCAACTTTTCTTTTCTGGATTCCTATTAATCCATTATGAATCACTTCAACAATGAAAGGGGCATAATCAAATGTAACTGACAAGTGTGAATGCAAAATCTAGACCATCATGTACATCATATGTACTAACATTTTCTCTTCAACATCCTCACCAAAGACTTGACATAGTGACAAGTATGCACCTCTTGCTCTCACATCAAAATAATCTATTTTGAAAGCCTCTTGTGTACTTGGCCCTATGAAAACCATTTTTCCAACCTTAACACAGAACTCCTTCATAGGACCATTTCTAAGATAATTCCTTTATGCATCATAAACTTCTCTCATTTCTTCAAAATTAATTTGTTCTAGGTCATTTGAGGGTTCACTCAACCTAAAATCCATCATGATTTCTTTAGCAAAGACTTTCATTAACAATTGTCCTCTAGCATCCCTAATTTCCCTAGTAATAGGGTCATAATTCTTTGCAACCTAAATCATTAGGTATGCATCTAGGAAAATGTCAGGCAATACAACCTTCCCTAGGTCAAACTACCATTTATTACTGGTGGGAACAGGGGCATTTCTCTAGCCAAACCCTACTATGAATAATGTCAAACCAGTGATATCAGATACGCCACTCACATTGAGTGTACTAATCTTAGCATCCCTAATGGAATTTCCCATGTCATATAAGCCATCTTTTACCTTTACCATAGGTTCCTTTGGCATTAATTATTTCACCTTTACTAGATCAGTTGTCGAACTAGGAAATAGTTATAGTAAATCTTCATGTAAACCCCTCTTACTGTAATCATTTTCGCCAGAGAATTCCTTCCTAGGTGTCATTTTTAGGGTTTTCATTTTATACAAATGGTGCAAAAGAAACACTGTAGAATTGTAATGATTTTCTTTCTAATAGGAACAGAAAGTGCAAATATTCACCAACCTTTTCTTCAAATTTCTCAAGAAATGACAATCAATTTATGCAAATCTCTCACCCAACTCTCTACAAACTTTTAGCTTCTTCTAGTTTTCTAAAAAAGTGTAGACCTTCGAAATATTAGCAATCAAAAGAAATAATTTTAGCAATCTACTCCACATGATTTCACCATTAATTCTTTGAGAAATTGAATTGTCATCATTCAATACAAAAAATTGAACTTTGCACCATCTTGGCATCAAGTTTGAATTTGGATCATTGATCTTCTTTTAAAGAAAATCTAACAGCTATCACTTGATCACAAGGCCTAAAAGAAACTTATGCGAACATGCGACAACCTTTGGATCAATTTGTATTGATGATAATCCTTAACATGTCATCCAGGACCCACTTATTATCTTGGATCCTTTACCACCATTAGATGTTGCATCATATAGTCACTATTATTTTGCCTTTATGATTGGACATAGAGTGGGCCATCATGGCCTTGATACCCAATCGATGGTTGTCATAGATTTCATGGCTTGAAAAGATTCTATGTGAACAAGTGACAACCATTAGATCTTCTACTTGTTGCTGATACCTAATTAAGTAACTGGCCCTACTCTACTTCAACTAGTCAAGAATGTCCACATTGCATTACCTAGCAAGTGGACATGTAAGTTTTTCTTACTAAGAACTAGTGCTACTAACATCTTCCACATCATCAAATACCTCAGACCAATCAACAACGGCCATGTGTGTACACCTGGTAGAAGACCCACCTTTCTCTTACACCTAGAAATAAAGTAACATCAATGGCTGTCACATGATCACAAGGGCTCCAAAGACTCCATGTGAACATGTGAGCATCATTGGATCTTCTGTAGATTGTCAGTCCTACATATCCTCTTGAAGCTGGGCCTATTTTTCTTAATCTTTGAGGAGCTACATTGCAATATCTAATAAGTAGCCATAAAAAATTTCCTGCTCGAATGCTAGCCTTGTCGATGGTTTCCATGTTAGAAAATATTATTCCCAATTATAAAAATCCATGTGTATACATCTAGCAGTGGTCCCACCTACTATAAGCACCAACGAATAGAGAAGATCGATGACTATCACATGTTCGTAAGGGATCAAAAGATTCCATGTGAACAAGTGACATCCATTAGATTTAGATTTCAAATTCTAAGTGGACTATAGTGTTGAAACATTAGGAAATAAGGTAGTTGGACTTAGGAATATCTAGGAAAATCACCAAGCATAGACTTAGGAAAAATTAAAAGGGGTCGGGCTTAGGTGATTGAAAAGTGCTACTAAAATGACCTCACACGGTGATATTTTTAAAACACATGCACCTTATTTCCTTAAGTGATTTGCAAGAAGTAACACCAAAATAGAACCCTACAGAAAAACCTAGGGTTTTAATGAAGATAGAGGCACTTAAGGTTTTTCTCAGGCTTGGTTTTTTCTATTAGGGCTTGATAGACTTAAAAGAAACCATGGTAATTTTGCAGGATTTTTCTAGGTTTTTTGTAGCAAAATTCTCTCAAATTCAAGATTACATAAATATACTTCAACTTTGTAAGGAATGGAAAATTTTATGATTTGAAAATTGAAGTGCCAACATTTTCATTATGGCAACAAAGTCATATAGAAGTTTGGAGTCAGTGCACTTGATGTGAAGATCAAAAATGGGCTAAGGGTTGAAGACTAGATAATATACAAAGTACCTGAAGATTAGAGCATCAATGCACATGCGTATGACCAAGTTATGGTATGTGCCCTAGAAATTAATTTGTTTAGACTATATTCATGCTTATTCTATGAGTGCATGATCAAATGTGCAAGTATGAGAAAGATACAGACAGTTGAAGTTACATAGTCAGTGTGTGCTAGTGAAGAACAGAGTAAGTAGCTGACTGTTAGCATTTTGAGTTGCGGTTATATTATATTGATGTAAAGGCTATGTGCCTATTGTAATTAGGTTTCTAACATGTATATATATAATTTTTTTAAACACACTTACTTGTATTAAATATTCATTAATCAAAATTCAAATAGAAAATGTATACCTTGAGTACTACAATTCACATTAGAATCTATGCCACCATCGTGCTCAGTCAGTGCAGTATCAATATCGGCAGGCTACATTCCAATGTAAATAATTAGTGTATTAGTCAACAATATATTCATATAAATACAAGACAAATACTAATAAATGTTAATCATTCAGTTTACTACATATAAATATATTCACTTTAAAGTTTTTAACAAATATATAATCAGTGTTTCCTTACTTTAAACAAATATATTCACTTTAAGTTGGAACTTAACATCAAATACAATAATTGGTAAAGTTTTCAACTTGAAATAAAATTCAATTGGCTTATTTACCTAATCAACAAATCTAGCAGAAGAACCTTGTGCACTCATTGCTTAGTATCGTTCAGCCATGACTTTATAGCCTTGTTTGTAGCCTATTTTTTTGTCCCCTTCTGTAATCAATTTTTTGAACTCCAAGGCCTACATTTTTTATTGGTATCATGAATTATTATTATAGTGAATTTAATTAAAACTAAATTGATTGCAATTTAATTATAAATATTTTCATACAATTTTTCATTTACTAATACTTACAACTCGTGCAACAAGTTTTGAATATCCACCCAAGCCAAGCCTATGTTGCCCGTGCTTTTTTTTTCTTGTTGTTGTTTCCTTTTTTGTGTTAGGAAACCTATGTGATGTTTGAAGTATGTTAGATCACATAAGTACAAAGAGAAAATAGTACATAATTTCATTATTAACATTATCACATTCCTTCTTTCCTCGGGCGATACTAGTCATCCACTATGTCTTGCACTTCTCTCAAGTGCATCTTTTTTAAGATCCTCCCACTCATTAATAGGAATATAGGGAGGCTACTCATAATAGGGGTTGTGTTTCATTTGGCTCTTGTAGTTGTCCCTAATATACTTCAAAATAGTGCTTGCTTTGTCAAGGAGTCTAATTATATGAAAGACTTCAGGTCCAAAAAGTGTTGTCATAGAGTCAATGAGTTTATTCTTTAACCCTTTATCTTGTGTTGACCACATTTTAAAAACAAAAAAACTGTTAGATTCATAAATGAAGTGAAGCTACCTTTTAATATACTTGAAGAAAGGGATGAAATGAAATCTAATCTTGCAATGAAATCAAAATATGATACCATGTGCGTATGCGTAGGCCGAAAATACACAAACATTCATCATTAAGTTTTTCATAAAATAGATCATTCCCTACAGGATAATTATGAGATTATTATAACTAGTTATTACAAGGGACCACACAGACCACAAAGGGGGTTAGTGCATTATGTTATGAGTATTACATTGTATAGTAAAAGAAAGGATTAGTCTTTAAAGTACCTGGAAGCTGGGCTACTCTCAAGGGAAGTCCATCATCATTGCTCATGAGTAACTGATCACACTGTATTGTTCCCATACATTTAACATGAGTACATCTAGGGATTGCATCATCACCTTCTACATAAAATGAATCCAATATTACAAAATGCCCCCTAAGAAAGAATATATAGTTCAAGTGAAATAAACACATGATGAATAAGAGAGAAAAAGAGGAGTCTACTTACCAATAGTAGGTGTACTTGCTGAAATTTTAGGTGGAACTACCTCTTTGGATCTAATCCTTGTACCAAGAGTCGTACTCAACATAGGTTCAATAATAGGTGCTGAAAAAAAATATTGTTAGAGCATAAAAAAATATGGATAACCATGGACAAGATGCATGATAAAACATGCGATGTACCATCTGAAGTATTTGCATCTAAGGTAATATCCTTTAATCTATTTAGCATTCCCTGTAAAGAGAACACATATATTTTAGTTAATGACATAAATAAAATAGTATACTATAAAAATCATTATTAAACTTTTGTTATAATTAAAAACTACATTAATACTTACTCTATAGTTCTAAACATGGCCAATCAACATATCCAATGCCCTCTATATTTCAAGAGTGTGAGGTTGAATATTTGTCATTCGAGCTAACTCTTTTGATATGGTACAAAGGACCCTTTCTAGTGCAACCACAGGATCAACCTCTGATAAAAAATCAACATCAAATGGATCATGCTCATTCTACGGCTCCTGATGGACTACTTGTTCCTTTCCCTTTATATAATCAACACTCATTTGTGAGAACAATATTATTATCCATTTATTTAAAAGAAATCCAAAATAGTAGAGCAACAAAAAATATGCATTAACATAACAAAACTACACATTACCATTTTTCTTGTCTATGCATTTGTACAACAACAATGAGTTTTACCTATCGAGAAGAAGAAGTCCCATGAGAACTATCACCACCATGTGAATTGTGTGGCTGTTGATCCATACTATAGCTCTGTATTTCAAAAAAAATCATTTAAACATGTTAAAACACGTGTTCTTTAGCAAAAACTTTAGTGGCGATTATTTTCCATTTGGAAAATGTCACCTGTCAGCATCCCATAAATTGGTGAATATTTTGCCCATATGGGTTGCTGACAGGTGACATTTATGGGTTGCTGACAGGTGACATTTATTAAAATTGGGTCCAATTCCTGAGTCCATCGCCCAGTGGTTTATTAAAATATGTCCATTTATTTTACATTATCGCCAATGGCATATACATTTTGGGTACAATATATTTTTATCATTCACCTATAATTTCTAAGTGGCCCCAACTTCACCAGCAATTTTACAGAGGCGTGTCTCAAACCAATTGGTTTTCACCACCTTTATTAATCAATTATGGTATTGGACAACTCATAATCACCTAGGAAATAACACAAGACATGTTATAATTGAGTAGTCTTCACCAAATATTTGGATACCAACCTAATACCTCCCACCCAATTCACCAAAAAGATTTGTATAAATACATTCATACATCAGTTTTATTGTACACAATTTGAATCAGTTCAATTTGATCTATAGTGAAGTTCAGACTATTGAGTCTTAACTGCTTTGGCAAGTCACAACTGCAATTGAATTTGAGGCAAAGGTAAGTGATTATTATTCTGTGACTATGTAAGCATTGTATATTATAGTTCTATTGTCATTTGTCACTTCTTCAACAACTACAAGTAAAAAAAAAATTGCATTTTTTTTTTTGCTGGTAGGCTGGTAGCCTTTATTTCATTAAAGAATCGATATTTTGAACAAGAATAAGGGTAAGGCTTGGCCGCTCGAGCATATGGGCCTAGGAAAAGCCAAGAGAGGCCAACAAAATGTAGAACCTTATCATCGTACTTTGGTCATGGTGTTGGAAATGTTTATGGAAAAAATTGGGAAGCTACTTCATTACAAGAAGATTTTCGAGATTCACAACCTCAGGCTAAACCTACATGACATATTGAAGAAGTCAACTAACCTAATAGCTCAAATCACGATGAACTTAAGGAAAATTTTTAGTTAAATACCCAAAGTAGCCATAATGATATAATCAACTTGGATGAGACTAAGAATGTCAGAGAAGATGATGTTGCAGGGAAGAAAAGAAAATGCAAATCAAAGAATGATAGAATGTGGGATCTGTCGAGGAATTTTTCATGTAGAATGGGTGTCAAAGTATCCATTCATTAAACTAATGGATAATCCAATTGAAGGGGAGCCTCTAGTAGAATGCAGATGTAAGATTTGCAGCCAGCTAAATAAGAAGGAAAAGAGGTTGCAGCTAAAAATTGACACCATAAAGAAGCATATGGGTAAAGTTTATGAAAAGAAAATGATAGATGGAGTTCAAAAATTAGTGATAAGATGGAAAACAAAGGAGGAATCTCAGCATGTTAGGAATGCAGAATTATATGAATTTCAGCATAATATAAAGATGAAGCTTGGTGAAGTTAAAGGCTCTATTGAAGCTTGTTTTGGAAAAGAATTGGAAGTATAACTAATGGGAAAAGTTGTTCAATTAAGTGTTGTGTTTAATATTTTGAGTAGAGGGCATCCTATGATGGACTACCCATCATTGAGTGCTTTATTACACTTTCTAAAAGTTTGTAACTATCCTAACATTCACTGCTTAGTAAATAGTGGATGGGAATGGGTAAGTTGTCTTGCCGAGGTTGAAAAAGAGGATCTAAAGGAAAAAATTAAAGAGTCAAATTTTATTCCATTGTCTTTAGATGAGGTTACATCAGTAGACAATACTTCCTGGGTATGCATGCATGTTTATATTGTATAGAATTTTGTTCACCAACCTCATCTACTAACTATTGCTAAAATGAGGGATAATGAGACAGAAAAAAAATTTATTTGAACTAGTAAAGAGTTCTCTAATTGAATATGGAGGTATAAATGACATGACCATTGCCAAAAAGCTGGTGTGTGTTGGAGTGGATGGAGCTTTAGTAATGCAAGGCCACAGGGGCAGTTTTTGTAGAAAGATACAATCTTCTTGTGCACCCTACATTACTCCCATTCACTACATGGCCCACAGAATGAATCTATCTTTTGGAGTTGTTAGCAAGCATGTTCCAGTACAAAAAATTGAAGCTTTAGTCAAAGAGCTCTACCAATACTTATGTCAAAGTACAAAATGATTGAGGGAATTTCAACACTTTGCCGAAGGACTAACCGATGGAAACAAGCTTCTTAAGGATAATGATACTAGATGGATGTCTTTGGATGGACCAACACATCAAGTTTTTTTAGAATATCAATCATTGCTTGGTCTAATGAACTCAAGTCATGACGAAGCAGGGCAACTGAAATTTCCTGCACTGCTAGAAATGTTAAATAATGTAGAGACACTGTTAACATTAGTAGGTATTCTCCCCATGCTTGAGGAAATGATAAATTTAATGAAAAAGGCCCAACAAAGAGCTATGTATATTGCATAATACATTTTTCTATGTAAATTGACATGTGTGGCACTCTGTAGTTTCTATCAATTATGTGTCGATGATGTAAAATTTGCCAGCTAGCTGAAAGTCACAGATCTGGAAAATCCTTATAAATTTTTAAAAATCATTTTAAATGGGGAGTTATGTGTATAATTTCATGGAGTTGAGATACCAATGCACTACTTTTCCAGGATCAAGTCCGAGGAACCAGGAAAGAACACCAGGACTCAGTGAGTATCAAGTATTAAAAGGGAAGACTTTACCAAGATCGCTAAGTTTGTAACAGCTTCTACAAAGCACATTGTTGGAAATTCAGCTGAGTTGAGTACTTACATGTTGTAATTATGGAAACATATGATCCAGATAAAGAGTGCTCAGGTCAGAGAGCAAGTATAACAAAGCGCAATGCACATTTGTCTAAGTGTGAGACAGTGTATTCACCAATGAACCAGGAAATAGTTTTTGTTTGCGTCATTGACTGGAGTAAGTTCAATACTTGTGCACTTGAACATAGACTCTAGGATGACCATTGATCACCCATCTCAAAGTGAAAGTTAGTACGACATGTATGGAAATAGTTATAACAGTTTTACTAAAGACAGTGTGAAGTCAACAGGACTGAATTTGAAGACATAATTGGTAAAGAGTTAAGGGATTCTTTTGTTTATAAAAATAATGTCTTAAAAATATAAAGGGATGACATCCTAGATGTTAACCCTTAGATAAAGTCATTTTGTAATATCATAGCTGACCATGTAAAGTTATTAGCCTTAATAACTTGTATAAATGTAATTGTAAATGTAAGAAGAATAAGATGTAATATGTGAGATATATGATGTATATGTAATAGCAATAGTGAAAGAGCAGTGAAGAAATATTGATGCAAGTAGTATAAGGTTATGTACCTTGACCTTTTTCTAATCAGTGTATATTGTACATTACTTATTTGGGCAGTGGGCTCATCTAGTAATCACTTTTCGTACTACCAACTCCTAACAGGGTTGAGGCTTCTAACAAGGCCTATAGTCCCTTAATTAGGATTGATACACTATATGCCTATAATAGAATCCTAATAGGGTCAACATCCTTAACATGATACTTTTGATTAGTGGATCTTTGTGGGTACCATCCCTACCAGGGTTTTCCCTTGGCTAGGCTTTCCTCGAGAACAAATCATGTGTTATGAGTTCTTTATTTTTATTGCTATGCATGTTGTTTAGCTTCTTATGTTATGCATGTGTAAAGATAATCTATTATATGCATAATTTGGAAGAAGTTAAAGTTTGTGGAATACTGATTCACCCCCCCCTCTAAGTATTCCCTATTTCTAACAATTGATATCAGAGCTTAGTTACTCAGAGAAGAATCATTCAAGGAAAGCCTAGTAGCTTGAGTAATATCTCTATGGATATGGATCAGCTATAGAAGAATCTTGAAGAAGCTCTTGAACAAATTGATATTCTTATTGATGAAAGAGACATTCTGAAAGGGAAATATGATGATGCAAAGAATGTCATTGAGAAACTAAAAAACAAGTTGGAAGATCTGAAATTTGAAAAGGAATATGAAATTCTTATTGAAGATTGTGATGACAATTTAGAAAAAGAAAATGAGATCCTTAAGCATGAACTGAAGATAGAAAATCTGAAACTAAATTTGAAAGATGGAAATGGCAAGAATGAAGCAAATCTGAAATCTAAGAATGAAAGGTTGTAGATTGAAAATGAAGAATTAAAATCTAAACTTGGAAAAGTAACATCTGAACTTGAGAAAGTCAATTTGCAGTATACTGAACTTGAGAAATATAATACAATTGTGAAAGGTGAATTGACTCAAACTAAACAACAACTTGAAAGGCTATATTCAACTAGTGAGAAGATTGATGAACAAATATCTTATCAGAAACCATTTTATGATAAGACTGGTGTTGGATTCAACACTCTTAAAGCAAATGATGAAAGAAAGGAACCAGATCTGAAAATATGTGAAAGCATAGATGAAAAGAAGTCTAATGAGATCAATAAATCTGAAGATGCACCTAAAGGAGAAGAACCACCTAAGAAAGAGGAATCATCTAAAGGTATGCAAACATAATTTAAAGGTAGATGTTTTACTTGTAACACTATTGGTCATATGAAGAGAGATTGCATAGGTAAGCAATTTAAACCCCTTAAAGGTTATTGTCATAATTGTCATGGATTTGGACATATAGCTATTGAATGTAGAAAACCTAAATTAATTGAGAATAAAAATAATAGTAGAATGTTTATGAACACTAACAATGTAGATAAGAGATCTACTAAAGATATGAACAAAAGAAATGGAGTAATATGTTACAGATGCAACAAAGCTAGACACATTGCTAGAAACTGCAAATCACAAATTAATCCACTTGGACCAAGATATGGGAATAATGGAATTGTTTGTTAGATATGCAACAAGATTGGACATACAACAAGGTTTTGTAGAATGAACAATGGAGTTTTTCATCCTAACCCTAACCCTAGAAGTCATGTAAGAAGAAATGAAGATGCAAGTAATAGACATAAAGGTTGTTGTAGCAATATAGATGAAGTGAAGTTTATTAAAAGCACTGATCAAGGAGAAATATTCAACATTGAAGGTAATAAAAAAGGTGAAGTATCAAGTGGTAAGAATGAATCCTTACCTGACCTATCTCAAAGCACTTAATTTATGAAAATTACACTAGATTAGGAACTTAGAATTAGTATAGAAGTAGATTTATGATGAATTAAGTCCTACACAATTAATGAAAGGTATTTTATGATGTACTAATGCTATGGTTAAGAGTGCAAAGAAAAATATTATGTTTTGCAAGATTGCAAGAAGTTTTAAGTTTTGCAGGTTAACAGAAACAACTTTTTTGGAATGAAGTGGCAAAAGGATTCAATGTGATGTCATATCTAGGTGAGATTGAATTAATATAAGGTTATGATCGGTAGTATTTGATCATCAAAGTGAATTGAAGTGTTAAGGAGAGCAAAGAGAAGTGATCAGAAGCATTTTACAACAATTTGGTGAAAGATTTGAGTGTTGAATCTACACAAGCCCTAAAATCATGAAATCAAGGTATTTTACTTGATAGATCTTTAAATCGGTATAAATAATTAGAAGTAATCATGGATGTATCTTTAATTCACAATGTCAGAGACAAAAATAGACCTAGAATGAAGAGGGAACCAATAGAACCCTTGGAAGATGATCCTAGGTTAGCATTATCATCTGTACCGAATGGAGTTGTGCATTTAAAGAATGTAGGAAGTTATCTTGGATACAAGATAGAAACCATCAGTGATAGTGATTTCACCAATGAGTATTAAAAGATTTACAACCAAGATATGTCATTGAAAGAAGGATATGATCATTTGAAAGACAATGAGATTATTAAGTATGCATTGCAATAGGAATTTGATAATGAAGAGTGTACTAAGATTATCTTGAGTAGAATTCACAATGGGAAGTTTTGGCTAGAAGATAGAGTGATAAACATTACAACTGATTTGATTCATGAAGTCACTAGTTTATCTAAAATTGGTGCTATTCCTTTAAATGAGAAAAATATGAGGAAAACAATCATGGACAAAACATGTTCATCCTATAATGGTAGAGGAGTTGTGATTAGTAAGATCAAACAAGATGATGTGAGATACTTATGCAAGATCCTAACCACTAAGTTTTGTGAAGAGAAGATGACATGGTAGCTAGAATGGTACACATAGTTTATTTGATGTGTGTTGACAAGGTACTAGTTGATATGTGTGAAATTCTGAGAAATCAATTATTTGAGAACTTGGAGAAGATTAAGAAGACAAAATATGCACAATTTAGATTTTCATCCTTAATCACATACATGTTTTTCCACCTATTGAGAAGATTTCCTTACACCATTGCAAATGATTGGAATGATGAATGAACTACTATGGAAAGAATCAATAAAGTATATATGAGACATGTTATTGAAAAATTGAATGAGAGTGCTATGTTAGTGATGAAGACATTTCAGAACTTGGTATCTAGCAGATCAAGGATCCCACAGTCTCTTGTGGAGAAGTATAAAGATGATATATGTTTCAAGGTTGACAGTAACTTTACCAATATTAAAGTAGTAGAGCCTAGAATTGAGTTCATAGACCCTCTTGGCTATGAGATATCTGAGGAAGAAATAGAAGAGTATGTTGGCAAGTTACTTAAGAGTAAGTTGGACACCCAGTGCAATAGATTTGGAACTTTTGAAGAGAACTTCAACTTTTCTAAAGCTATAATTAAAGAGAAGCAGTCAAACAAGAGAGTTGACAACACTATAAAGAAAATATTGAAAGATTCAGGGATGACAGAACATGAGTTTGAAATAGCAAAGTGGACAGTAGCAGCAATCAGAGATATTAGACATAAAGAGATCTTGTATGCACCTCCCTTGTCATCAAGTGCAGTACAACAAGAAGCTACACAAGTCAAGGTGAAAGTTGAGGAACCTAAGGAAGAACAAGAAGCAAGGAAGCCTACTAGATCCTCTTCCTCCACACCTAGCAAGAGAGTAAAGGAAATTGCTACCAGACCTGGTAAGAGGTAGAAAATTGTGGTGCAACCAGTTCCTAGAAAAATTACAGAGATAAAATATGATGATACTACTATTAAGAAGAAATCTTGGAAACCCAAAGTTGAAAAGCATAATGAACAGATCATTGTAAATGGAGACTTTACAAGAATGAACAAGTATTACAATCTTTATGACTATTCAGACAGACTCAATTTGGAGAATGCAATTGTAAACCATATGATTTTGGCAAATAAGAGGTTTGATTCTATTCAGGGTCAAATACCTAATGATTTGTATAACAAACTTGTAAATAGAAAGTAGAGAGCTTTTGAGGAAGACAAAACTATCAGAGAAAATCTTGTGAGAAAGATTTGTGAGCTAAGAGATGATGGACATCTTAAGAAAATCTTAAAGGCCTTAAGAACCCATCTGAGGACTAAAAGAAGAACCATTCTAATTGTGGGAGGAAGATATGAAGAAGTTAATTCTGATACAGAGCAGCCAATAATCAAGGTTATGGTAGAAATTGTTGGAGAACCATCAGTTGCAGTAGAGCAAGTAGGTGAAGTAGAACATGAGGGTATTCCCTCTCCTCTAGCCATAAACATTGAAGATGAAACCATGAATGTAGAAGGAACAAAGGTTTCCTTGGATATTGATGAAAATGTATTCAAGAATTTAGAGAACATTGTTGACAATTTGGCCCTTGATGAACCAGATATAGAAGCAGAGCAGACCCAAACTATCAGTGAAGAACCTATAGTGATAGAAGTACAAGCTCTCATTCCCACCAAAGAAGACATCAATCTTACTCCTGATACTAGATAGAAGAAGGAAATTGGATCTTTTTTTGAGGATTTAGGAAAGGAAGTTGATGATGTTGATTAGTTGGGATTGATCACTTCCTTGAATAAAATCATTGGCAAGAACAAGAAAGTAAAGAATCTTGAAGGGAGTCTAAAGGAACTAAATGAGAAGTTACAAAGCATTGTAACTAGACAAATTGTAGAGGTAGACCCTTTGGACAAAGCTAAGAAGGTAATGAGCACTTTTGACAATGAATTTACAAATTTATCTGATATTGCAAAAGTGAGAGGTCAAGCAGCTTATGAAGTAGGAATGCTTTTGAACATCAGCTAGAATATCAGGAACGATATTATAAATCTTGATATTTGTATCAAGAACTTGAGAAATATTTTGGAAATAGGAAAATATTTGTACATACAGTGTACAAAAACATAGACTTTCATAGTGGAAGAAGATTAGAAGATGAAGTTGAAGGAAGCAAAAATTCAGAATGAATCTAACCTTCTTTTTAGCCCTAATGTGAAGGTACGTGATGTTGAAAAGAAAATTTGGAAGCTATATAATGAAGTCAGAGTTTTGAAAGATGAGAGAGACAAAAAAATGAGAAGATTCACTCTTTTGAGAGAACATACTTCTATGAAGTTAAGCATTATTGAAGAACAGTCAGAAGAATGTCTTTCAGTGAAGACATCTTTTCAGAAGTTTAACTTTCAGAACCTTCAAGCATGTCAAATAGCATCTTATGGATTGAGCACCCTACTCAATGTGGTAGATTACATTAAGAAATCATGGGTGAAGGAGATAGAAGCTATAAAGATTGATTTTGTAGATTGTGTTGCAAGCCTATCGGCTTTGCAATAAGAAATTAAGGTATAATCCTTTTGTGATATAGTTTTGTAACCCTCCCTACTTTATTTTGTCATTGTTGTCAAAGGGGGAGAGATATAGTAGAAAATTTATAGTATATAATAAGGATTGATACTCTTAGGGGGAGTATTGTATTAGAGATAAATATTTTTGAGGAGTTATAAGGATAGTATATATTTGATATTTTGAACTTGTACACTTAGCCAATTTTCTCATATGTTGCCACCAATGACAAAGGGGTAGATTTTTGGCAATTTGGCTGAGTTGAGTACTTTGATGTTTTTATTATGGCAACATATGATCCACATGAAGAATTCATAGGTCAAAGAGCAAGTATAGCAAAGCACATTACAAATTTGTCTATGTGTGAGACAGTGTTTTCACCAGTGAATGAGGAAATAGTTTTTGTTTGTGATCTTGATAGGAGTAAGTTCAATGCTTGCACACTTGAACATAGACTCTATGATGAATAGTTATCACTCATCTTAGAGCATAAGTCAGTATGGCATGTACGGAAAGAGTTATAACAATTTTATCGAAGACAGTGTGAAGCCGACACGACTGAATATGAAGACATAATTGGTAAAGAGTTAAGGGATTATTTTGTTTATCAAAATAATATCTTAACAATATAAAGGGATGACATCCTAGATGTTAACCCTTAGATAAATTCATTTTGTAATATGGTAGCCAACCATGTAAATTTATTAGCCTTAATAACTTGTATAAATGTAATTGTAAATGTAAGAAGAATAAGATGTAATATGTGAGATATATTATGTATATGTAATAGCGATAGTGAAAGAGTAGTGAAGAAATATTGATACAAGCAGTATAAGGTTATGTACCTTGAACTTTTTATAATCATTGTATGTTGTACATTACTTGTTTGGGCAGTGGGCTTAGCTGGTAATCACTTTTTGTACTACCAACTCCTAACAGGGTGGAGGCTTCTAACAAGGTCTATAGTCCCTTAATCAAGACTGATACACTATATTCTTGTAATAGACTCTTAACAAGTTCAACATCCTTACTAGGATACTTTTGATTAGTGGATCTTTGTGGGTACCATCCCCACCGAGGTTTTCCCTTGGCTAGGGTTTCCTCGAGAACAAATCATGTGTTACGAGTTCTTTATTTTTATTGCTATGCATGTTGTTTAGCTTCTTATGTTATGCATGTGTAAAGATAATCTGTTATATCCATAATTGGGCAAAAGTTAAAGTTTGTGGAATATTGATTCACCCCCCCCAGTATTCCCTATTTATAACACACATTGCCTATGATCTTTCCACATAGATTAGAGCAAGAATCCCTATATTCAAACTCCTTGAATCCATGGCTATTGTGTTTCCTTGATATTGGAGTATGAACATTCCAAAATATTTTAAAACTAGGCTTTTAACTTTGATAGATCATTTCTGCAAAACCAAAGAGTTAAATGGAGTAACTCTAAATGGAATTTTAGATGGAAATCATTTGAGAGAGAAATCAGGTCATTTTTAACTAATAATAAGGGAACAATATAATATTATGCAAAACCCTTGCAAAGATGGATTGGTATCAAGGCTTTGGAAAACTCTAGCTGAGAGCAAATTGTTGACTGATTCAATATCAGAATATTTCAAGCTTGCTAATTTATGTCTGACAATGATATTGGGGTTAGTGGAGAATGAAATATTTTTTAGTGCTTTGGGATTCCTAAAGTCAAAACTAAGAAGCGAACTAGACAAGAATCTAGAAAATTGCTTGAGGCTCTATACATCTAGGAATGAAGTCAATACTTTTCCTTATGAAAGGGCACTGGAATTATGGAGGAAGAAATGTCTGAGAAGAGGGTTGGGAAACATTTCAAACCAAAGTGGGACTAGGAGTGGGAATTCCAAAGATAATGATGTCATTGACTCATGTACTAGTACTGGTACTACTAGCAGTGAACATCAGTTAAGCGATGGTATGCAAAGTGAAGAAAACATATTGAAGAACCAAGGAAGCTATGAAGTTTGTCATGTTGAATCTGATGATTTCAATGATGATATGATGTGGTAGCTTAAGGTTGAAGCATTGTAGAAGTAGAAGGTCCTAGGTATTTATTAAGCTTTTTCCTAAAGTCTACTGTCAATTTTTGTATCTCATCATCAATCATGCATAATAGCATATTCCAATGTCAAAAACATGAATGTGGTTGATAATGTCATCAAGATTCAATTCCAAAATTAATAATGGTTTTCATTTTCATTATTTAGCTCATATGGCACAATTCTTGTAGACTTTTCATTATTTTTTTTTACAACATAGCAATTCATATGTTAGAATTCTTAGAGTTAGAAATACTGATTCTCATTAATTTAATTACAAATATGATATAATGTAACAATTCATTCATTAATACTAGCAACATTTTTATTCTATTTACAAAAGTCAATGACTCAATACCCAATGGTGATTGGCACATTGGCCAATTTCAATTTCATTACCCTAAGCCAATGACCCCGAATTCCCTTTTATAGAAACAAGGGAGCAACAACAACTTCAGGTCGATTTACCTAATGTGAAGTGAGAAGTCTCAAAATCTAAATCAGTAAGACAACTACAAGTCTAAAACATCTCTACAACTTTAGTTATCCATTTCTTCTTTTGACATGATATTTTAGTAAATTGGCATTGGCAATAGCATCTATAAGACTGCAACATTCATCATGCTCAAAAAACAAAGTTCAAAATTGTTACTTTAAACTCAATTCTAGACTCTAGTATTTAGGATAATATCAAAGCTATATACTTAAGATATAGAGATGATTGAAATTGAAAGTACTTTCACATACTATGATTGATCAAATCAAGATGATTCTGTCAGTTTCTTTAGTATGCTCCATTCTTCGTCAGTTGGAAGGGAAAAATTTGTCATGTTATAGTACATGACCTACAACCTCGTAAGCCATCCATACTTGGAAGAGTGAGTTGAAAGCAATGTTCCTTCCATTACTCCATCCAAATTTGTGAATGTTTTGATGCACTTTGCAATGCCTTCATAAGTTCTGTCCTCAGCAAGGTTTCCTAAATCAGATGTCACTATGTCCTCCAACTTTTTTCTGTAAGCTTCTCTGCCAACAAAATTCATTGATGAGTAATCAAGACCAGGACTAGGCAAACCAAGAGAGATAAATTTGTTTTTTTTACTATTCATCTTGGTGAGCTTTGGCTTGAATAAGGTAACAATTTCTTCTACTTCTATTAGTTTATGACATTTTTGAAAGATAGAGTTTGCCTTTATTGTTGCACTAATGCAGTCCTAAATTCCCTTGCTTACCAAATGCCTATAACTTCTTCTATTGATTTCTTGCATAATCTACTTTGCATTTTTCTATCTCTGACAAAAACTTTTGTTCTTCTCAATGTGCTCTTTCAACTTCCCAAAAGCATATGTAAGAGTTTCATTCAGTTCAAACCAATCACACAACCTATCAGAAGACATCTTTATTTGGCCCTAGAAGAATTTGTTTATTTTCTTGACTGTATTATTTACATGGTCATTCAAGCTATTTTCATAATTTGTAATTGTATTATTTTCCTTCTATTGGTCTTCTCTCATTTCTAAGAATTGGTATTCACTATCTTTTCTTATTTTCTCTGCTTTCTCTTCCAACTCTTTTGTTTTCTCTTCCCACTATTTTGTTTTTACCCTCTCATTCTCCAATTCTTTCCTTAAGTTATTGGTTGCCTTTCCCGCACTCTCCAAGTTTTTGTAGAAACTTAATGAAGAGGCTTTTTCATTCTCAATTTTTTGTTCACCCTATGCTAATTTTTCCCTCAGAGTTTTCAGTTCTGCATCCATATGTTCTTTCTCTCCAATTGCTTCTTTAGAGGATGAATTTTTTATCATTCTCTCTAATTCTTTGCACCTATTTTCTGTTGCTTTCTCATTTTATTTTACATTTGCTAGGTCTTCCTATAACTTATCTATTGTACCCTGAAGCTTTCCTTTCTCTCTCTCCAACTTCATCATTGAAATATAGACCACTTGATTGGTCATTTTCGACACATTTATCTTGTCCATATTTTTAATTTTGGATAAATCTATTTGGAGGGTGCTAACTTGAAATTGCAATGGATCTAACTGACTCTCTAGTGGATTGTTATGTCTAGCTAGGGGCATAACAATCATGAATTCCATCATATCTTTATTTGGGTCATATGTGGGAAATAGCCTATTTGTTGCAAGTTCTGCATCACAAGCTGCAGCAACTACTTCCATCTTCATTGTCTTACTATATTGTCCATTCCCTATTTTTTGATTGTTCATAGTTAGTTACAAAATCATTTAACAAAAATCATGGTTTTGTGACACAATTGAATATTTGAATGGTGAAACAACACTTGCACTAATGTAAGAGCTTCCACCTATGTTGCCTATGGTTCTGCTAATTACACGAGGAGGAATAGCAACACCCTGACCCATTACAAGTGGAGTTTTTGCACTATTCTGAGCCTGAATATTTTGTCCTGAAGGCTGAGAAATTGTTGGAGTCATAGTCACCATTGGCATTGTTGTACCAATACTTGTCAAAACCTTTTTCTTTTTTACACTGCCTTGATCTCTAGGAACAATTGTATTCATGTCTATCTGTAATGTTTTTTTCAGACCACTAGGTGTATTTGTACCCATGATATCCATAGCTGTGGGAGTGGAAAGAGATTCAGATTGAATTTGAGTGCTTGGAACAAATGGAACTGATTGAGTTGATGATTTTGATGATTGAACTCCAAGCCCAAGGCCTAGTTACTCACCATGTTTTGGTACAACTGTTCGGTCAAGTGCAAACCAAACTCCTTGTCCACTAGGACCCAAACCACCAAAACCTTGGTAGCCCAGTTTTTCTATAATATCTACCCCTTTAGTATATAGATCTTTTTTGGATGCATCAATTCCTCTACTAATTGAATATACTTTACTAGATATGGGATTGATGCTAGATGTGGGATTCACAGAATCATCATCATCATCATCATCATCATCATCATCATCATCATGGTGATATGCTTCATTTGGATGCTCCGTATTCCACAATTCATTAAACATTGTATCCTCTTCCACATCATAAAGATCTACAAAGGTTTTTGGATCACTGAGATTCTTCCTCATTTCCCAAAAGTTATAAATTTTGGTTCAAGTCCAATTATCATCAATACATTCATTCATTATCTCTTTTGGAATAGCTATTGTAGATGGTTGAGTAGCTTTCTGGTAGAAATTGGATGATGTCATACTCATGACCTACACTTTTCCTTTCTATTTGTGCAATGCCATTATTTCTATTGACAATTCTTGTATTGACATATTATTTTCAACAACATATTTCTCCATCTCTTTTCTGACCTCATCCCAGGACTCCATGTTTTTAAAATTTTCAATCAATGACATACTTTCATGTTGACATTTTCTTGTAGAGTTCCCATTCTCTCTGGGCTTTGTTCCAACTATGTTGAGTGGATCATACTACCAATGACTGTCAACATCAAAGTGAAAAATTGAAAAAAAGGCATGTGCCACTTTGAATCCTCTTCTCTTAAATGTGAACCCTCTGAGTGAGAAAGGAAAGGAAGGAAATATCATTTTATTTTTCTAACCATTAAAGTGTACATATGTGCTCTCCATCTACCATACATATTCCAATGAAAATACCCTCTCTATTACATGTATTGGAAGTTTGTAGGGTTCTACCACTGAACTGTAAAACCTTCACATAGTGTACTCTTCTATTAAGTACCAGTCAGCCAATTGTAATTGACTTCCCAATTGAATGCAATTTCTACAAGTATCAGATATTCTAGGCATTAGAGTGCCTATAATTTTATGGTACATTGGTGCCAAAAAGAAGTCTACAAAATTGTTGTAGTTCCTTCTGTTATCAATCATCCTTATCTAAGGTGTCCACTCATATATTGGGTTTTGGCCCTAACTACAAGCAGAAAGCTTATTTGTCTGAAATACTGGATGATGCTTTGTTAAGAGAAGATAGCACAAGTAGGTTGTGAATCTAAATGTGTTCTGTTAACCTCTTTGAATCATTAGTAATTGATCTTGCATGCATCAAATAATGTTCTCAATAAAACAATATTTTATTGATTTTTTTTCAAAATGAATATGAAAAACCATTTCAATAATGTTGGCACCCACTTTTTTGTTACTATCCAATCCCAAACAAAATGCTAGCAAGGAAATGATGTCCTTTTCCCATGGCACAAAAATATCATAATCATAAGGAGGCTTATGATCTGGACTCAGACTATAGCCATTTGTTATTCCTCTAATATAAGAATCTCTTTGTGTTACATCTAACTTTTCATAATCCTCTACCAGCTTTCCCAGGTCAATGTGCATGTTTGAGTTTTTTTGTTGAAACCCTAGGTTCAATAGACTAGCAAATTCACTCTTAGTTATGGACAAAATTTCCTCCTGATTATTTTTATTCACAATTGCTTTTCTATTTTCATCATAATTTTCAGCATAGACTATGACAATTTTTGGGCAAGGGAATACTTGATGTAATGCCATGTGTGCTAATCCGGCAACCCACGATCTAATTTTATTTGTCGTTGCATTTATCATGGGGTTAAATGAAAAAAAAATTGAAGCCTTATTTGGATCGTTCCACTTGTTTTCAAGTGCAAATCTAATTTCCATTATTCCCTTATTTCCATGAATAACAGGATCATAAATATCATGGAATAAATCGATGAAACCTGGTGTTTTAAGTAGATTGTGGAATTCCAGTATCTGACTTAGCCTTTTACTCATAGTCTTATTCTTGATATTTGTTTTTCCCATCGTGGTAAGTTGGTAAGAAGTATCACTATTTACTCATAGGAAAAATAAAAAAATTATACACACCAACAAGCCTACAATTTACAGGGGTGATTCAAAATTAAACACTAAGAGGCTAAATTTTTTTTATATAATATAAAAAATCAAGTTGTAAATCAAGACATTTGAAAAATTTAAAATGCGGGATGTAGGTGTTCAAGATTTCAGTAGTTACACTTGTACACACTCAAATGGTGCACTTCTCTAAGTCATTACATCCAAGGGAATCCATGAATAGGAAACCTTAGAAAGCGACCTAGAGCTCTCTATGTATGGAGTTTCAAGATTGTTAAAATTACTCTCAGCTAGAGCTAGTAAGCTTATGACCTTGCTAGTCAACCACACAATGAGAGATTCTGATGCAGGAACATCCTCGGTGTAAGAGCAATCTTGCATCACCCAAAAATATTTATGTTTTTGTATTCAATAAGGGCTATCTTGTGTAGAGCTACTATTTATGGAAACCTGCTATTTTTAGTAAGTTGGTCATAAATCTTGGAATGTTCTGATTTCACATGTGGAGGTTCATCTCAGTCGTATCAGCCTACCAGTAAAGATTCATTGACAGATCAAGTCTAGCTTTGTAGATATTGAAGATTTTTGATATTGGTAGTAGGGTACAGAAACTTTGAACTCAGTTTTGAAGGCTTTAGAGGCCCTGGATGAGGTCAAGAATTTGGGTGACAGGCGCTTGCATGAGTCAGGCCTGTAGAGCACTTCATGACATTTTTGAATTGGGGTTGTAATAGTCAATCGGAGCAACTGGCAATGACTTATGGTCTTCGGAAGTTGAGTCACCTGAAATGGCAGAAAATAATTTTCCTTCAAAATTTTTGTTCAGGTTTCAAAAGTTATTTGGAGCCGACTTTGATGTAATAAATTGTAAAATAAAATAATTCTAAGTTTGGTCAGCCCTTTTGGCTAAATTTTTGGAACCTTCTTGGGCAGTGGAAATTGCCTATATAAGGAAGGTTGTATTATTATCTTAGGCAGTTCTGGGTAGTAGATCTGGGTAATAATTCGAGGCTTTATCCTACAGAATATTGTAAGGGAATGCCCATGTGGCTTTGCATATTGTAATTCTGAAAGTTTTTAATTCCACATTTGTAGAGATAATAAGAAGCCAATTTTCTTTTCTTGCATATTGTTGTTATTTCTCTATTTCTGTTATGTGTTTGTGGGATTAAGGGGAGCACCCTTCATCAAGTGGTATCAGAGCAGGAGTTCCTGAGTGTGTAAATAGATCACTGACTATGAGGCAGTTTGCACCAGGACTGTGGTTAGGGTTTCAGCGTGCATCACAAAAATGCCTCCATAAAGAGAATGTGGTGGAAGGGCTGGTGTTGTGACACCTGAGGTTAGAGAGCTATAGAGAAAAGTACGAGCATTGCAAGAAGAGATTCGCATAGGAATGAATCTTAATGTAAGAGAAGAAAGTGATGATGAAGCGGAAGAAAATTTTGATCAGGAAGGAAAAGGCAAACTTCTGAACCCAGAAGAAGAAAGGCTTTTTGAGCCCTTTCCAAGATCAGGAAGAGACCTAAGATCGAGGTTCCTACATTTTCAAGGAATCTTAACCTAGAAGAATTGATCGACTAGATCAATGAATGTGAGGAATATTTTGAGTATGAAGATGTTGAGGATCCTAATAGGGTCAAATTTGTGAAGGCCAGACTGAAAGGTCATGCGAAGATCTGGTGGCAAGAGGTTTAATTAGAGTGAAATAGAAGAGGGAAAGATAAAATCACAAGATGAGATTGGATGGTGGATAGATTGAAGTGATAGTTCATTCCTATTGATTATGAACTTGACCTACTAAAGAAAATGAAAAGATTGAAGCAAGCAGGAAGATCTGTTCAGGAGTATACAGAGGAGTTCTATCGACTCCTCATCAGAATAGGCCATGCAGAAGCTGATAAGGAGAAAGTTGCCCGATACCTTAATGGGTTAAGGCCAAGCATTCAAGAGGAGTTGAATCTAGTTTGAATGAACAGTATTGAGGAGGCATACCAATTTTCCCTAAAAGTAGAGGAGAAGCTAAACAAGAAGTTTGAGAGCAAACAAAATGAAAGAGGTCATGGTGGATGATCTAGTGGACGGTCCTATGGAGGCCAAAATGAAGATTCAAAAAAGAAGGATGAGGCCAGTAGCAGTCAAAATCAGTGAGGAAACAATTCCAATCATTTCCAAGATCAGAATAATAGAGATCAGAGAGGAAGAGAAAGAGGACAAGGATCTGGAAGAGGAGGCTTTTGTGGAACATGTTTTCACTGTGGAGAAGAGGGTCATAGGGCATTTGAATGTCCTCAGTGCCAAGGTAGGATAGATAGGAGAGATGAAGGCTAGGCCAGAGTTGCACATGTAGATGAAGATGCTAGATCATCAAATTCTGAAGATGTTGAAAGAGGAGAAACATTGATTAACAAAAGAGTCCTTCTGAGTGGTGAGAATGAACCTGAACAAAGGAGGAACCTGTTTCGCACCAGGTGCAAGTGTGAAGGTAAGTGTTGTGATGTGATTATTGATAGTGGAAGCATTGACAATTTGGTGTCAGAAGAGATGGTGACAAAGTTGAAGCTCAAGAGATAGAAACACCCACATCCATACCGGATTGCCTGGGTATAGGATGACCACAAGGTCATGGTCAATGAACAATGCCTAGTGAAGTTCAAGATTGGTGGATATCAAGATGAGGTACTATGTGATATCATATCTATGGATGTATGTCATATGTTGTTAGGTAGACCATGGCAGTTTGACTGATGTGTTGTACATGATGGTCATGCGAATACCTATTGCCTGACAAAGGATGGAGTGCAACATAAGCTAAAGCCACTGAATGACAAAAAAGAAAAGGTATGTGGTAGTGTAAGAATAACTTTTGTTGATGGAAGAAATTTCCTAGATGGTATGAGGCATAAGCATGTATGTTTTGCTTTAATTCCAAAAGCTGGTAAAGAGGAAGTAGAAGATGTTCCTATAGAAGTTGTAGATTTGTTGAATGAGTTTTAGGATATTGTATCCAATAATGTACCTGATGGATTACCACCAGTTAGAAAGATTAGTCATCAGATGGACTTGATCCTAGGAGTGAGTTTGCCGAATAAGGAAGCACACAGAATGACACCTACAGAAAGTGAGGAGTTGAATAGACAAGTAAATGAGTTGTTGCAGAAAGGATTGATCTGTCAGAGTCTGAGTCCCTGTGCTATACCAGTGGTATTAGCACCAAAGAAAAATGGAGAGTGGAGGATGTGTATAGATTCAAGAGCAATAAACAAGATCACAATCAAGTATAGGTTTCCATTGCCACGAATGGATGATATTATGGACTGTTTGAGTGGAGCTGTGTATTTCTCAAAGATAGATCTGAAGACTGGATATCATCAGATTCAGATTAGAGAAGGAGATGAATGGAAGACTACCTTCAAGAAAAAGGAAGGACTGTATGAGTGGTTAGTCATGCCTTTTGGGCTAACCAATGCACCGAGCACTTTCATGAGGCTCATGAACGAGGTTCTGAAAGAATTTCTAGGTAAGTTTGTCATTGTTTACCTAGATGATATTCTGATCTTTAGTAAGACATTGGAGGAGCATATGATGCATAGTCGTATGGTATTTGAGAAGCTGAGAGAAGAGAAATTGTTGATTAATTTGAAGAAATACAGTTTTGTGAAGAAAGAGTTGGTGTATTTGGGGTTTGTAGTTTCAGGAGAAGGTCTAAAAATAGACCCAGAGAAGGTACATGCTATCCTTGAATGGCCTACTCTAAGGAGCACTACTGAGGTAAGATCTTTTCATAGTTTACCTAGATTTTACAGAAAGTTTATTAGAAATTTTAGCAGTATTTGTGGACCCTTGACTGAAACAATGAGAGGGGATAGAAAAGAATTTAAGTGGACTAATGGGGCAGAAAAGAGTTTTCAATTGTTGAAACAAAAAGTTATAGAACAACCTGTTTTAGCACTTCTAGATTTTAATAAGGTGTTTCAAGTAGATTGTGATGCTAGTGGTACTGCAATAGGAGCTATTATGAGCCAAGAAGGTAAACCTATTGCTTATTTCAGTGAGAAGTTAAATGATGCCAAGAGGAAATATTCTATTTATGATCAAGAATTTTATGCTATAGTTTAGGCATTAAAGAAGTGGAGACATTATCTACTTCCTAAGGAGTTTGTTTTGTATACTGATCATCAAGCTTTGCAATATTTGAATAGTCAAGGAAAGTTGAATTAGAGGCATTTGAAATGGGTTGAGTTTTTGCAGAGTTATACATTTGTTTTGAAACATAGGAGTGGAAAGTCTAATAGGGTTGCAGATGCTCTTAGTAGAAGGAAACTATTACTGACAGAAATGTAGATTAAAGTGGTTGGGTTCAAGGAACTCAAGAATTTGTATCCAAAGGATCCCGATTTTGGTGAAGCTTGGAAAGCTTGTACAGAACCTGTTACTCTAGACAGGGTGAAATGGTTGAATTTCATTATCCAGGATGATATGCTATTTAGAGGGAGTTAGTTGTGCATTCCATGAAGTTCTATGAGGGAGAATCTCATCAAGGAGAAGCATAGAAAAGGATTGGCTGGACATTTTGGTCGTGATAAAACCCTTGGTTTGGTTAGTGAGAATTATTATTGGCCACAGTTGCAGCAAGATGTGAAGAAGTTTGTACAGAGTTGCAGAGTATGTTAGATGGTGAAAGGAGTGAAGTAGAATATGGGGTTGTATCAGCCATTACCTATACCAGAGAAGGCTTGGGAGGATATCAGCATGGACTTTGTTCTTGGTTTACCAAGGACTCAGTGGGGACATGATTCAATTTTTGTGGTGGTTGACAGATTTTCAAAGATGGCACATTTCATTCCCTACAAGAAGACTAATGATGTTGCTCATATAGTAGAATTGTTTTTCAGAGTAGTGAGACTTCATGGTTTGCCAAAGACCATAGTTTCAGATCGAGACACTAAGTTCATTGGATATTTCTGGTGTACATTGTGGAAGAAGTTGAAGATAGATTTGAAATTTAGTTCATCACATCATCCATAGACTGATGGACAGACAGAGGTGGTGAATAAAAGTTTGGGAAATTTGCTGAGATGTTTGGTCGGAGACAAGCCAACAGGATGGGATTTGATTTTACCATAGGAAGAATTTGCATACAATAATTTTGTCAACAAGAGCACTGGTAAATCACCATTCTAGATTGTATATGGAAGTAGTCCAAGAAATGCATCTGAATTGAGAAAGATAGACAAAGGAGAAATAAATAGTGCTAAAGCCAAGGATTTTGTAGAACATTTGAAGAACATCCATGGGGAGGTGAGGAAGCACATTACCAAGATGAACGCACAGTATAAGGCTAAGGTAGATGAGAAAAGGAGGTATAAGAAATTTTAGGTTGGTGATGAAGTCATGGTTCATTTGCAGAAGGAGCGGTTTCTAGTTGGTACATATAACAAGCTGAAAATGAAGAAGTTTGGACCATGTAAGATACTGAAGAAACATGATTCAGGAAATGCATATGAGGTAGAATTGCCTAGTGAGCTGAATATTTCACCAGTGCTTAACATTTCAAATTTGATAGAGTATCATGAAGGCAGTGTTGCAGATGACATCATAGTAGCGCAGTGGAGTATTCCAGCAAGTAGTTCTGATACCAAGGAGATTGAAGACATACTGGACAATCATGTTGGCCAACGCACAAGGAATAGGACATATGAAGAATATCCAGTCAAGTGGAAAGGATGACCTATTGAAGATTCATCATGGCTGACAAAGGAGGAGGTTGACCATCTTGGTTTTCCTCTTCACACCTGAGTCGTGACAGGGTCACTTCTCAAATTACCTCGGGTGTCTGATGCAGGAGCATCCTGGGTGTAAGAGCAATCTTGCATCACCCAAAAATATTTATGTTTTTGTATTCAATAAGGGCTATCTTGTGTAGAGCTACTATTAATGGAAACCTGCTATTTTTAATAAGTTGGTCATAAATCTTAGAATGTTCTAATTTCACATGTGGAGGTTCATCTCAGTCGTATCAGCCTGCCAGTAAAGTTTCATTGATAGACCAAGTCTAGCTTTGTAGATATTGAAGATTTTCGGTATTGGCAGCAAGTACAAAAACTTTGACTCAGTTTTGAAGGCTTTAGAGGCCCTGGATGAGGTCAAGAATTAGGGTGATGGGTGCTTGCATGAGTCAGACCTATAGAGCACTTTGTGGTATTTCCAAATTGGGGTTGTAATAGTCAATCGGAGCAACTGGCGATGACTTATGGTCTTCGGAAGTTGAGTAACCTGAAATGGCAGAAAATAATTTTCCTTCAAAAAAAATTTTTGGGTTTCAAAAGTTATTTTGAGCCGACTTTGATGTAATAAATTGTAAAATAAAATAATTCTAAGTTTGGTCGGCCCTTTGGGCTAAATTTCTGGAACCTTCTCGGGCAGTGAAAATTGCCTATATAAGGAAGGCTGTATTATTGTCTTAGGTAGTTCTGGGTAATAATTCGAGGCTTTGTCCTATAGAATATTGTAGGGAATGCTCATGTGGATTTGCATATTGTAATTCTGAAAGTTTGTAATTCCACATTTGTGGAGATAATAAGAAGCCAATTTTTTGTTCTTGCATATTGTTGTTGTTTCTCTATTTTTGTTATGTGTTTGTGGGATTAAGGGGAGCACCCTTCATCAGATTCAAATGAAGACAAGGGAAAGAATGCCAATATCCCCAAGAATCACTATGAAATGCAATGCAATGCAAGCTAGAAATGAGAGTGCAAGCTAAGCTATGGAAATGAAACTACAAACTAAACTATGAAAGGAAAGACGCAAGTGTTACAAATCCTTCCTAATTAAGCTAGATGAAGTAATCTAAAGCATCAAGGAAATCTAAGCTATGAATGCCATGATATTGAAACTAGAATGTAAGAAATGAAACTAGAATAGTATGTAGATACAAAAGCCAAGAATGCTCCAAATCTTCAAAAGCTCCAAAGTGATCTAGAAAACATGTAGCATAACATTAGTATTCAAAAGATGCATATGAAAATGAGAAAAAGAGCTCTCCTTTTATAAAAAATGAAAAGGAATGGACCATGGAGATTAAGAGGGAAAAGATCTAATCAAGGCTGGAGCTTGAAAGATGAGCAATCCATGTGCACAAGTTTCCTCCAATAAGAAATAAGAGTTGACTTTTGTGTCCCATGTGAGAAAAATAGTGCTTTTCTTCTTTTTATAAAATAAGAATAATGCTTTATTTGTGCAACTTAGGATAAGAGGAAAAGGTGGGGGATTTTTATTTAATAAAAGGGGAGGAAATATTCCTTTTAATAAAATAAAGACTTTAGGATAAAATGGTTAGCGCAAGGAATAATCAAATAAATGATAATATAGGATTTGATCAAGGAAATTGATATTGAGCTGAAAATGTTGATTTTGAAAAATATTGATTCAGGGATTTGATAAATTGTTGAATGGGGGCCCAAAGTCAAGGCGACCATTTTAGGGTGCATACATTTTCCCCTCTTTGACTAATGCAAAATCAATTTGGGATCACATGTAGTCAAAGAATGGAATTGAAGTGTGAGATCAATTTGGGATCACAAAACAACCCAGATGTGTGTTCGATGGATGGGAACACATCAGGACAAGCATAAGCATAAGTTAATTGAAAGACAAGATCAACATCATTGCTATTAAGTGATAATCAAGTCTCAAAATAAGAGATAAGAATCTCAAGTTGAGCTGAATGATAAAGCTAAATCAAAGATTAAAGATGATAGGTACTACTCCCTCAGAATCAAAATCAAAATCAGGTAGAGGAGAAATAGTAAATTGATAAACTTGATCAAGTCACTAAAAATCACAATCGAAGGTGAAAGGACAATAGGATAACCTTCAAGGAGTGAAAATATACGCTAGTTTGACAAGGTTTGAACGAGAAAGATATAGAATAAAAATGAAGTCAAACATCAGAGAGATGAAGTGAATGGAAATGAAATAAAAGAGTAGGAGTGTGAAAGAGATGGAGATGAAGATGCCCCAAGAAAGATTGAAGGATTAGGCCTCAAAAAGTTAGCCAATTGTGTAGAAGGGGAAAATTTGAAATGTGATTTTGACTATCAAGATGAGCTCTGATTTTGATTTTGATCTTGAAAATGGATCCAGGACGTCGAAATTAGCTAGGGGTGCAATTTTTGCACAATTCCAAGGTGTTTTGAAATTTGGTCAAAGAAAGTCAAAATACTATGTAAGGGGTAAAAAGGTCATTTTCAAAAATTATTTGGCTTTTAGCGATTTGAGAATCTCAAGAGCTTAGAGAGAGAAAATGGCCTAGCAAGAAACAGTTCCAGTTCACAGGCATCGATTTGAGCACTCTCAGTTGCACAACCAGCCTCCACAGTATGGTGCCCCAGTATGTTTTGAGAAAAACTTGCCATTTTTTGAGTCATTATGAGTATTTAAGGCATTTAAAACATGTTTTTAAAATTTTAAAATTTTGAAATTTTAAACTACGGTGAAAAGTCATGTGATACTTTACAAGTATCACACCCTTTGAGAGTATCTATCATGTGATACTTCAAAGGTCCATATAGTATCACACGGGTATGTAGGCTAGTATTGCACAATAACTAGCAAACTATCACATGATCCTATGCAAAGTATTGCATGTGAAGATATTATCACACTGTTACTAAAGAAAGTATCGCATGATACTTTAGAAAAAAATAGTATCACTCAGTGTGAAAATTTGACATGTTTTGGTGTTTTTGAGAAAAATGACATGGGTCTAGACAATGTTTAGCTTTTTAAGATGTTTTGTACTGATTTTTAGACATCCATCATGATATGTTCTGACAACTATCTTGGTTTAATGGTTTGCAAGAGGTCTTTCTGGTGCTACTCATTAGAGCACCAAAGGTGACTGAGTTATGATTCATCCAAGATCTGGATGATCCAGGTCAGGCAGACTTGAGGGCTATGGGCTTTGGGTACTTGCTACAGTTACCCTACATTCAGGTAGACCATGGGTTGTTGAGTGTGCTAGCCAAGAGATGGCATAGGGAGCACAACACCTTCCATCTACCTACTAGAGAGGCATCAATCACACTAGAGGATGTCTAACAGATTCTCCAAGTGCCTAGCCATGGCGATCTTGTAATTATAAGTATGTTTATAAATAGATAGAGATGTTAAGTTTCTAGATAGTAGAAACTAACATGATTGTTTGATGACATAGGTATACTATGATTAGGATGCTACCAAGGGATGGTTGACCATCTAGGGCATGTTCCAAGATGTCACCATTATAGATAGACATGTCAACTGGGATCTATTGATGGATGATTTTGGTAGGCATTTCCTAGTACCTTGCATTGTTGCTTCAATTATTACAAAGTCCCTTATCACTGATAGGAGTCAGAAGGGTTTTCTGCTAGGATGGGGTAGGTTGCTGGTGGATCTAGTAGCACACCCATGTCAAATGGCATGGGGTCTGGCCATATTGGCCAATCTGTACCATGAGCTCCATGAGATTGTCTATTAGGAGAGTAAGACCTGGGCATGTGGTGCTATCTTAGCATAGGTTGGGGCATGGGAGTACATCATTTTGGTGCACCCATGGGTACAGCCACAGGAGAGGATACATCCCTTCATTTACAAGTATAGAGGGTTCTTGTCACAGCCTCATAGCGGGGATGTGACATACTATAGGAGAGTACTGGATGAGCTTACCTCATTCGTATGGAGACCTTACAGGGTAGTGGAATTGTGGGGAGATGCAGAGGATGAGCTTAGTTATATGCTATGTAGTCAACCGCTAGTAGGTTAGCATGTAGAGATTGTGGAGAGATTTGTTATCACTCAGGCCTTGAGGCAGTTCAAGTGCCACCAACGAGTATCTCCTGAGACTATGACTTATGCACGGGCCAGGGATGAGGATGGTCATGGGTGGCTGCCGATGTTGGATTACCAGCAAGTAGTACAGGATATTGGTTTGATTTGTAGGGAGCCATGGGAGTATCTCCCAAATATGGTAGATGTAGGGACTGATGTAGCCTATAGAGCAAAGCAATAGAACCTGATGCATAACCAGTAGCTTAGGGGAATGATGGAGATGATGGGGATGGAGGAGATGGAGGGGATGGAGGGAGAGGGAGAGGGAGAGGGAGAGTGAGGGAGACACTGGAGGGCTCTCGATCAGGTGGCTAGAAATGGTCATAGGGATAGAGTTCAACTAATGAGGTGGAGGATATGGCAAGACCAATGCATCGATAGGTAGAGGCTAGGTAGGATCGGCCTATAGGAGGAGAGGACCTGAGAGCCAGGATATAGGCTCTAGAGATAGAGATGCAGTAGCTTAGGATCACTATAGCTATCAAAGAGTAGCAACTTATGGATCTGAGAGTTGAGCTTGAGCGACGGGATAGGACTATGCAGGTGGCTATTACAGAGAGCCAGAGAGAGGTAGCACAAGCCGCATACTATCATGGGCTCTATATATAAGTTGTGCCACAGGGCCAGATTGCACCACCCTAATCTGCTATAGTTTGGAGATCCAATATAGTACTAGACATGGCACCACCTCCTCCACCACCAGGTCCACATGATGGTGGTAGTGAGTCCTAGGTTTAGGGCTTAGGTTTTAGATGTTTTGGACATATCTTAAGACTTTGATCTAGATTTTGGGATCTCACATTGTGTATTGTATCATGACATTTATATATGAGATTTACTAGATTTGCAATATATCTTGTGTGTTTGTCTCACTTGTGATGGATGTATCAATTTTTAGATTGTCTTGTCATATTGCTTAAAATGTATGTGATAAATGCTCATGTATATTCTCTCTCATAGATGTATGTTTGATTCTCATGTGTATGATATAGACTCATGTTTTTGAAAATGGTTATCTTAGGATATAGATATGATAATGAGATTAACCCCTTGTGATGATAGGAATAGGTAGTGATGTGAAAAGACAAGAAGTGAAAGACATGATCAAGAAAAGGAAAGGTGAGCGCAGTTGACCAATAGGTCCTTGAAAGATGAAAGGAGAGCTCTCTCCATATGCAAGATGCAAAAACTAACTAATGTGAACCTAGAAATGCAAGCTACTATGAAAGTGGTTGACTTGCAAGGTCACAAGGCCAATAGACATCTAATAATCATCATCGAGGTTTATTGGTAGCATCATAAGATCATACAATACACACTAGTATGACTATGGGTATATGAATATGATCTATATCAGATAGGAATGTGGGAATCCCACGTAGGCACTAAAGACATGTAAGTCAAGATGAGTAGTGCAGTGAGATTACCTAAGTTTGAAATGGCAAGATTATACTCCCATTGAGACACAAGAAAGTAAAGATAGCTATAAGTATGCACTTGCAAAACAATCAAGAATAATACCTTGTAGACCCCAATGTCAAGTGGAACAAGCATAAATACTAATGATAGTTAGGATCAACAAATATACCCACAAGAAGAAAAAGTAATAAAACATGTCCTCATGGTCTTAGTCTTCTAGCTATGCATCATCAAAAACTATCTTTGGGAGAGAACACTCATCAAAGAAATCATCATAGACAACACACAAAGAAATAAAGTCAAACAAGTCTCAGCGAGCCAATTGTTTAAGTGTGTGTGTGTGTAGGTCATAGAGTCAATCTTTGAGTATCACATTTGCTAATGAGAAATATCATATCATGTGAGACTATGGGTAAGATATCTGATAAGTGTTGAAAAACACTTGATGCTAGGGTAGTGTTGAAAAACATAGTTTGGGGTGGTGTTGAAAAACACCATTTGTAAGATGTCCTAAAGACCAATGCATCCTAAAGGACCAAAGCTAAAATAGTTATGCCCCCTAGACAAAGACAAAGACCAGTTCCAAACCAAGGCAAAAAGGTCAAGGCATGGTGGAGAGAGGCTAAGTGTCGAGGATGCATGCTAAAAGACAAGGGTACAAAGGCCTCAAGTAGCACCTATTTCTAGGTTTTCACCACTTGATAGATTTTTTGATTTTTAAAATTTTTTTGTATTTTTGCTACCAAGGTGCCTATTTCTAGGTTTTCACCAAGGCACTTTTTCTATTTTTTTGAATTTTTTGAATTTTTTGTATTTTTTCAAGACTTTATGTGCTTTTTAGGATTTTTTCAGCATCATATATGAATTTTCTTTATTTTTTCAGGATCCATAAATATGTTCAAAGGATTCCCCCAGATAGAATAGGCATCATGGATAGAAGTTCTTGAGGTGAAAAACATTGATAGGATCAGGGAGCTGGTCTCCCTCTAGGTTAGATATTAAATAGGCACCCATTCCAAAAGTAGCAATAATGATGTATGGTCCAAGCCAATTAGGTTCAAACTTCCCTTTTTGCTCTCAAATGTTGTTGGTTCTTAGGATTCTCGCATAGGACAAGATCTCCTACTTGGAATTGTCTAGGGTGAACCTTCTTGTTAAATGCTTTGGACATATGCTTTTGGTAAACTCTTATGTGATCAAATGATGCTCTTCATTTTTCATCAAGAAGTTCCAATTCTTGCAATCTCATGGCATGATAATCTTCATCTGTAGCCAAACCTTTGAGAGAGACTCTAAGTAAAGGAATCTCAACTGCTAAAGGTAACACTGCTTCAGCACCATAAGTGAGGGAAAAAGGAGTAGCCCATGTGGGACTATAGATACTCATTCTATAAGCCCATAAGGCTAGATTGATCTATAAATGCTAGTCTCAACCATTCTTGTGAACTATTCTATGGAGAATTTTGAGAATGGTTTTATTAGAAGCCTCTACTTGTCCATTTCCTTGTGGGAAGTAAATGGAGGACCAATGTTGTTTTATCTTGAACTTCTTACAGAGGTCCTTGTTTTTAAACTAACCTCCATTGTCAATGATTATTTTAGAAGGTACTCCAAACTGACAGATGATGTGATTCAATATGAATAAAGAAATCATCTTTTTTGAAGCAACAGAAAGTGGAACGACTTCTACCCATTTGGTAAAGTAGTCAGTAGTAGTAATGATGAATTTATGTCCACTTGATGAGTTGGGATGAATCTTCCCAATAAGGTCAAAGGCCCAATGCTAAAATGGTCAATGAGAAATAGAAGGAATAAGCTCCCTACCTAGAGCATGAATTAGGTGTCCATGTTTCTAATACTCTTCGCATGATTTGGAAAAATTTATGGCATCCATTTGCATTGTGGGCCAATAGTACCCCACCCTAAGAAACCATCAGGCCATGGCAAGACCATTAGAATGTCCTCCACAAATTCCCTTGTGAATGTCAACTAATGCTTGGTCAAACTCATCCTTTTCCAAGAACCTAAGAAGTGTCCCATCTAAACCCCTCCTATACAAATCACCAGAGATAAGGTTATGGTGAGAGGCATTATGGACAAGGTTTCTTCTTTTAGAATGGATGAAGGCTTCAGGAATAATACCATCACAGAGATATGAGTAAATGGCACCATAGCAGAATGACTGATGGCTAACCAAGGTACAAATAACATGGCTTTCTGAGGAGTCAAAAATAGGGTAATGTAGCTCTTCCACTAGGAATTCATATTGGGATTCATGCTATTCGAACTAAAGAAGGGAAGCCAATGTAGCCATAGCAGCAACTACTTTGTTCTCTGCTCAAGGGATTTGTTGAAATGTAACAAAGATGAAATATCAGCGCAATGAAACAACCATTTTCTTATAGGGTATTAGTTTGTCATCCTTTTTTTGATATTCTTCATTAACTTGGTTGATAATCAACTAAGAATCCCCATAAATGTGCAGCTCTATAATTCCCCATTCTATGGCCATTTTCAATCCATTTGTAAAGGCCTCATATTCAGCAATGTTTTTTGTGCATGGGAACAATAACTTATAAGAATTAGGAATAGGATACCCATGAGGAGAGACAAACAACACTTCAACTCCTGAACCATTGTGCATGAAAGAGCTATCAAAGAACATCAGTCATGTTCTTATAGTTAGGTACATTATGTGCTCATCTAGAAATTCAGCTTGAATAGGCATACTGTCTTGAATGGGAAAATCAACCAGTTGATTAGCGATAGCTTGTCCTTTTATGGCTTTACGCTCAACATACTCAATGTCAAATTATGAAAGAATGATCATCCATTTGGCAAGTCTACCTGTGAGAGAAGCCTTGCTGAGAAAATACTTAAGAGGATCAATTTTGGCTATGAGGTGTATTCTATGTGCAAGCATGTAATGTCACAATATTTGGGAAGAAAACACCACCGCAAGGCAAGATTTTTCAATACTAGTGTAATTGAACTCATATGAAACAAGTGTTGAGTTGATGTAATAGATAGCTCTTTCTTTTCTAGTGTCATCAAGTTGAGGCAATAATGCCCCCAGGGAAGATTTCATTGCTAAAACATACAATATGAGTGGTTTTCCTAGGATAGGAGGCATTAAGATTGGAGGATTGGCCAAGTACTATTTAATTTGGTCCATTCTTTTCTGACAATCCTCACTCCAGACACATTTAACCCCTTTATGCAATGTCTTATTAAAGGGTTGAGCTCTATCTACTAGTTGTGATATAAACCTCCTTATAGATTGAAGGTGTCTCTAAAGATTCCTCATTCGACTAATGTTTTTGGGAGGCAACATATCCAATATTGCTTGAACTTTCTCTAGATCCACCTCTATTCCTTTGGCTGAAATGATAAATCCTAGAAGTTTACTAGAGGTGACTCCAAATGTAGACTTTTTGGGATTTAATCTCAACTAAAACTATTCCATATGATCTAAAATGACTTCTAGATCTTCTAGGTGTGTATTCCTTTTTTTGGATTTTTCCAAGGTATCATCCACATAGTCTTCCATGTTCTTATGCATCATGTCATGGAATATAGTCATCATAGCTCTTTGGTAAGTAGCTCCTTCATTTTTCAATCCAAATGGCATGACATTCCAACAATAGGTTCCCCATGCACAAGTGAATGTTGTCTTTTCCTGATCCTTAGGAGCTATCTTAATTTGATTATAGTCAAAAAATCCATTCATCAAAGAATAGATCTCATAGGTTGCAGTCATGTCCACTATCATGTCTATGTTAGGAACTGGAAAATCATCCTTTGGAAAATATTTATTAAGATCTCTAAAATCTATGTAGACATGAATGGACTTGTCATGTTTTGAAACTGGTACAATATTGGATATCCATTCGGCATAATCAATGGCTCTGATAAATCCTGCACTGAGGAGTTTTTCTAGTTCAGCTTTGATGAGAAGGGCTATGTGAGGATGCATTTTCCTCAATTTCTATTTTACTAGTTTGATGCCTAGAGCTATTGACAAATAATTCATAATGAGACTAGTGTCCAACCCTAGCATGTCTGAGTAAGTCCAAGAAAAATTAATTTTCTTTCTTTGTAGGAACTTGGTATATGCCTCTTTTTCTTGTGTTAATAGAGATTGAGCCAGATGCAAAATTTGTGGAGTCTCTTCTATACTTAGGTGAATTGGCTATGTAGGCTTGATGAGCACTAATGATCTATCTTGAAAATAACTTGGGAGATTATCAAGTACCCCATCCTTAGGTGCCTTAGAGAGGTTTTCACCTTAGGATACATCCTTTATTTTTACTTTTTTGGGTTCTGACACCGCCACATAGTGGTTTTCACCATTAGAACCATTATTCTTTTTTTCTTTTCTTTTCATTTTGTGACTGAGGTACTTGATATCTGGCTCTGTCATGCTTGTAGTTGGTTCGGTGGTGGAAGACACTATAGGCTCAAGGGCATTTAGGTAGCACACTATCTCATAGTCATTCTGGAAGGTTAAGAGCTTAGGCTCTTGATAGCGCTGAGACCAATCAATTAGGTGAGGATTAACAAGAGGTAGGTCGATGACAGGTTCAATGTTGTTGATATGAGTGATGTCATCTCTAATGATTGCAGAGTTAGGATCTATCAAGTATCCCTCTAAGGTACCCAAATCAGGATTTATCCTACCAAATGAATCATCATCCACTAAAGTGAATCATGGATTCCAATCCTTTAATCCTACACTAGACTCATTAGCTACCTCAGGTTGGGCACTATATGTATGGACAACATCAACATCCATGTCAACTATAGAAGATTCAAAGAGAGACTCCCATTCCTATTAATGAGAATCCATATCTGAATCTTGAGTAGGATGTTTACACCATGCATGTTTGCAGTGTCTAGATGTGGAAGCTCCAATGTTACCAAGGGTAACACCTTCATGCATGCCATTTTTGTATTGGTGATCTTGAATAAGATCCTCAACATGATCTTCAATAGAAAACTCTGCTTGTTCTATGTTTGAATTGGTTGGGTTGCTAACTGAAATGTCAGAATCTCCCCAAAGGAGATTGCTGGAAGGAACCCAATCCTCACACCTATCTTGTTGATTTTATAGATTGGGAACATAGCTTTATTCATCATCACTATCCATTGTAGCAAGGATAGGAATGGTTTTCTTGGTCTGACCTTCAAAACCTAGGCCAATCGTAGTCTTATATCTATGCCAAAGAAGAGGATGGCCAAGTGGTTCATCTTTAGCGTCGAATCTATGACTGAGAGGATCATGACTTGGGTAACCCATATTGGTGACCAAAGTGTATCCTTTCCCATAAGCATTAGGAGATGGGTAGAAATTTTCATTATGCTTGTATTTTCCCTCTTTGTATATCCAATCTCTAACAACCACCTCTTCTTTTTCATCCTAGATGGGCATGGAAGACTCTACAAATGTATCAAATAGAGTCATGGCTGAAGATGAGGGAAAAATCTCTTGGGAAGGTTTTCCATAGGACCTAGGTGAGATTGGTAGTTTTGTAAAGGAGTCGATTTGATATCCTCCCATACAAAGGTCTATGGACTTGAACTTATTCTTGCACTATTCTAAAGTGACATCAAAATTTTCTGCTTCTCAGTTGAGAGGAACATGAGTCCCTATGGAAATTGCATTTACAAATAATGTGCTATCCCCAAGTATACAGACTTTGAATCCATTATAGGGGAACTTAACACATTGGTGGTAGGTGGATGGAACCACTTGCATGTCATGGATCCATGGTCTACCAAGTAGGATATTATATGCTGGAGGACTAGCATCAATGAATTGAAACAAAATGTCCTTTTCAACAGGACCAATTCTGACGGGAAGGACAACTAACCCTTTAGAACTTCTCTCTACCTCATCATAGGCTTTGATGGTAATTTTCTTCCCGGTGTCAATAACATGCTCAAAGTAACCCAAGGTTTTCAAAAGACTTAAAGAATAAATGTTGAGCCCAACACCCCCATCTATCAACACATGCCTGACATGGGTTTTATGGATCATGACCTCAATGTGAAGGGCAAGATTATGCAGATGGCTCAAAGCTTTGTTGTCTTCTTCAAAAAATTTTAGGTAATGTGGGCTAGCAAGGTGAATAACCATGTTCTAGAACTGGTCAACATCTATGTTGTTATGAACATTGGTTGTATGCAAGGCATCCTCAAGGACACGCTTATGTCTTGGAGACAATTCTAGGAGTTAAAAATTTGAGATTTGAATTGGTGTTCTTTGTAACTAGTCAATAAGATTATAGCTCATTTCAGGATTGACTATTGATTTGGTGACATTCTTGGATGTCACTTGTTTGGGTTTGGAATTAGGCCCTCTAATGACCATAGGACCTTGACTCTGGCTTCTAGTGATAGCATTGAGAGCTTGGGATGACCTTTGAGAGTGAGGACCTCTAAGCACAATCATGGGTTCTTCATCAAATATTGGAGGAGAATCAACATCATGACCATAAGGATCTTTACTTCCCATCATATTGACACTCTCATCTAGTACTTCAAGCATATTGATAACATTTTCTATAGACGTGTATGTATAGTTGATTGTAGCCTTGCCATCTTTGGGTTTAGAGGTTTCCCCCTTATCATATTTGGGCAAAGGCTCCTTGAATGCTTTGTGGTCTGCATTAGTATTCAACCCATCAATCTGAAGCTTACCACTCTCAATAAGATCCTGAATAAGATGCTTAAGCTTCCAATAATGTTCTATGTCATGTCCAATGCTGTTGTGGAATTTGCAAAATGCCTTTTCATTCCACCAATGTGGCTTAGTGTCTGGTATGCAAAATTTTTTTGGATCTTGTAGTTGTGCAAGGTTGTTGGCAATAAGCATCTTAAAAACATCATCATAAGAGTCACCCAGCTTAGAGAATTGTCACTTTTCCTTTTTGGATTTGTCTTGATATATTTGTTTAGGCTTTGGTTGGTTAGAGGATGTGTTAAGCTTCATAGCTTGAACTGCACTAGATAAATGTAGGACACTTTGACACTTTAGTTTAGAAGAGTCAACAACTCCATCATTGACCACTTTTTTTTTATTCTAGTGTGAGTTCTTGCCTTTGTCCTTATGATTTTTGTTATTATTTTGACTATGGTTGTTGTTGTTTTGTTTATTCAAAATACCTTGCTCTTTTAAGACATCCTCTATTCTACATGTAGTTTTGACCATGGTGTCGAATGAATCAAAGACCATATTTTGAACCTCATACCACATCTCAGGGACTAAATTACTAACAATGATATCAATTTGTTCATGTTCAATAATTTTCCTAGAATACTAAGAGCACAATCGTCTCCACCTTTGCAAGAATGTAACAAAGGATTCCCCTTGGTTTTGTTTCAAATTGCACAAATCAAGCATGGTGACCAATCTTGACATATTTTAGGAAAGATGTTGCACAAATCTATGGACCAATTCTTTAAAAGTTTTAATGAGAGGGTTTATGTTGGTAAACCACTCCATAGCTTGACCTTTTAGACTCCTTGGAAATAATCGCATAAGATAAGAGTCTTCATGGTGAAATTCAAAACTCATGGTGTAGAACTAATGCACATTGTCATGTGGATCACCATTATCATCATATTTGTCATATTGGGGAAATTAAACCTTCCTAGGAAAATACATCATGCTCACACTCATATCAAAAGGATTAGGACAAATAGAGTCGAGGTTGAAGGAACTCTTAGGAACCATCATGTTCTCCATCATTTTCTTGATTTTCTTAATCTCTTCTTCTTGTGAGGGACTCTGTTTCTTTATTTTCCTATCCACATCAAAATTATAAGGGACCTTTGCACACTTGTTGATCAATCTCTCTAGGAACTTATCTTTATTTTTCTCAACATATTTCTCCACATATTGTTGGAAAAATGGTTCTTGTTGCATTCTCAGAAAGTCTTGAGCTTCATAATTTGCACTACTTCCTCCATGTTGAGAGCCATGATGAGCTCATTGGGAGGGATGTTTGGATTTCCTAGGAGTCATTTGTCTCCTATAGTGAGCATGTTGTAAAATTCTTCCTCTAGGACTAGGAGATCTTGATGGGGACCTTGAATATTTTCTGCCTCGTGGGGTGCCCGAGGGAGTAGATGGTGGGGAGTTGGTCACATTGTTGTGATGAACTACAACTGATTTGGAACCAGAATCAAGAATCTATAATTCAAGATTACTAAAGAGTTGATGATTAGATAATGCAAGATGATTAAATCAGTTTTATGTTGTCATTGATGTCAACTAGCTTGACATTACTTATCTTGTAAGTTACTATAACCGACACATCTGAAGGAGGGTGAAAGAGATGAAGAATAGATAAATCTACATTACGAAGATGTACATGTTAGATGAGGATAAAGAATACATTGAGTAACTTGTTGATGAGTCTATGACTTGATGGAATTGACTTCATTATGTTGCATTCATCTATAATGAAGAATAGAGCTAAAAGACACAAAGTAGTGTTGTCGGTAAATAGAAGCATTTTAGTATACATTGATGGAGTGTAGTGTATACTAAGCACAATGTTAACCAAGCATGTGTTCACTGACACATTTCTTTGTTAACTGATGAGGACACAAAGGAATTAAATAATTAGTTTAGCCGTTAAGATTGATGAGCTGGAAAGTGCATGATCATGAGGTAACAGATAAAGTTTGTTATGAAGATTGATGGCTAACATAAATCAAAAGGATCTAACAAAGCAAATTGAAGCATCTTATTGACACATCAGCCAAGGAAGCCTAAAGCGGCAAAATCTATGCATATGATTAAGCAGAAAAATCTAATGCAGGAGAAGAAAATGTTTTACATATCTATTTAAGAGACTAGATATTTCATTATGAATTGCATGCCAGAAGAAGAAGAAGCTATAGAATTATTGCATGAAGAAGTTTTCATGCATTTTGATCATACTAGTTATTAAGAACTGAGCTACAGAATAGTTATGGAGCTATAAAGAGCAATTACCAATGGACAGTAAGTTAATACAATATTGAATCTAAAGTGACATATTGGTCAAAAAGATTTTTATGAGCTATATATTGATCTATAATCTGCAATTGAAGTTGTATTAAGGCAGGTCAACTACTGTTACATATTTAACCATTGAACATAGTCAAATCTCTTAACCAAGTGGACTTAGAAATTCTTATGATGTATCATTCATAGTGTGAACATTGTTATCCTGTCAACCCTAGAGTGACTACTGGTTGGATGATAACTTCTAGTCTAAAATCCTTTAACAGGGTTGGGTCTTCACCAACCTCACTTCAAAATAGTGAAAATTTTTGGGTTGTCAGTCCTAGGTGGTTTTTCCCTTCACAAGGTTTCCGCATTAAATCTCTTATGTTATGTGTTTTCATTGTTTTCATATTACATGTTAGATTTGATTGCTAACTACTATAAGTTTAGAATATATAATCGGTAAAAGCATAGACAGTAAAAGTATTTTATTTACCGAGCAGCAAAAATTGAAGTATTTGTTTTGATTTATACATTTTGATTTGGGATAGTTTTTAACTGATTCACCCCCCTCTCATTTATTCCAACAATTAGTATCAGAGCTTCAGTTGCTTAGAATAGAGTTTAAGGACTTCAGCACAAAGGTCTCAAGATGTATAAGAGGGAAGTGCCTAGACTAAACAAAGAAAACTTTGTAGTATGGCAAAGCTGAATGATGTTACACATATTTAGAATTGGGAAACTAGCTATAGATCTGATGAAGAATGGCTACATTGAACCAACACCAGTTCCCTTAACCTTTGATCAACTAAGAGACAAGCATGAACACAATATCACTATGATGGAACTTGTTGCTACCTGTACTGATGCTGAATATGAAGACATTAAGGGATGCACTACTACCAAAACCATGTGGGATAATTTAAATTTGATATACAATCGAGATTTGAATGTTAAGAGAGCCAAAGCAAAAAGTCTAAGAGGTCACTTTGATGATATGAGGATGAAGGAAGGTGAGAACATAGTGCAATATACAAAAAGACTAAAAGAGGTAGTACATGCTATTAGAGCATCTGATGGAGTTATTGATGATGAAACAATTATAAGCAAGATTCTAAAAAATTTATTGCCAGTTTATGCAATCAAGATCTCTTCAATTCATGAAACAAGGGTCGTATCCAATCTTACCCTTGACACACTAATCAGTAAGCTTACCACCTTTGAGTTAAATAACTTTGACAATAGTATTGTTCCTTCTATTGAATTCACTTTCATCTCTTCTTTGAAGATTAGTAAGCCTAGCAAGAAAATTAAGAATAATGATAGTGATAACAATATTGATGATGAACTTGATGAGCTTGAAGCTCTTATGGCTAGAAGATTGCCCAAAGGAAAAGGAAGATATAGAGGTAAGCTACCTTTGGCATGCTTTAATTGTAAAGAGGTTGGCCACATTGCTGCTAGATGTCCATAGAAGAAAGATGATGATAGATCCAAAGACCGATCGGAAGGAAGCTATGGGAGAAGAGTCAACAGAGGCTACCGATACAACAAAAGAGATGACCGAGACAACTATGACATTGGAAAAAATGTATGGTACATAGCTGAAGATATTGAAACTAAATCTGACACTGATGATGATGTAGAAGTAGTATTTTTTTCTATGAAAGATGATTCAGAGGAAGAAGAGAAATGTGAAGAAACAACATTGATCTCTAGAATAGACAAAAATGATACATGGATCATAGACAGTGGTTGCACACATCATATGACCGGTCATGTAGAGAAATTTGATCATCTTGTTGAATACAATGGAGGATCTTTGAGAATGGGAAATGATGCACCTTGTATGGTAAGAGGTAAAGGTTCACTGATGATTAATGATAGAATAAAATGTGAAAATGCATATTGGGTAGATGGACTGAACTATAACTTGTTAAGTGTGGCACAGTTGAACAATTCAGGCCACCAACTTGCTTTTGAGAGAAAAAAAGGTGAAAATCTATGATGATGAAGGAAGACTTGTCAAAATTGGTACATAATCTAGAGGTAACCTATTTTATCTTGATATTGATCAGTCTTCTTGTTTGTTAATGAAGGATGAAGATGCTTGGTTGTGGCACAAAAGATTATGTCATCCGAGTTTTGATAACATGATAAAGATTAGTAAAAAGACAAGAGTTAGAGGTTTGTCTAACCTATCTAAACTGGATCATGCTATGTGTCATGAATGTCAAAAAGGTAAGATGACTAAGTCTAGCTTTAAGAGAAAAGATTACACAACAAAGAAGATACTTGAGTTGGTTCATACCAACCTATGTGGTCCTATAAGAACTTAGATTTGTTCTTGTGATAGATACTTTATTCTTTTTGTTGATGACTATACTAGACTGATGACTGTTATGTTCCTAGAAGAGAAATCTAAAGCCTAAAAATGTTCAAATGGTATAAAGCTAAGGTAGGGAAAGAAACTAGAAAAGAAATTAAATGCTTAAGATCTGATATAGGAGGTGAATTTATCTCTGATGAATTTACTAATTTATGTAATGAGCATGGAATTAAGAGACATGTTTCTACACCGAGGATACCTCAACAAAATGGCATTGTTGAAAGAAGAAATAGATCAATCATTGATTGTGCTAGAACACTGATGATATAGAAGAATGTTGCCTAGACATATTGGAGAGAAGTTGTCTGTATAGTTGTATATGTTCTTAATTGAGTCCAATTGAAAAAGGACACCAACCAGACACCCTATGAGTTATGGTTTGGACACAAACCAACTGTAAGTTATTTTAGAATTTTTGGAAGAAAATGCTTTATTTTGAAAGATGACAGAAATGGAAAATTTGATTCTGAAGGAGATGAAGGAATATTATTAGGATATTCTACCAAGAGTAAAGCATACAAATGTCTGAATAAGGTTACAAATAAGATAATTGAAAGTACTAATGTTCATACTGAAGAGTTTGATGACAAGAACATAGAGGATAGTCAAAAGGAACTAGAAGACTATGGTAGATTCACTTACATTAAACATCTAGAGTATCAACCAAAACTGCAACCTGTGATAATCAGTCAAGAGGCAAATAACCCTAAGGAATAGGAAGAGGAAACCGATGAACAAAATGGAGCTACCGAGAAACCTAATGAACTTGAACAGGATGAACAAGAAAGAAGAGATAGAATACTAGGTAGATTTGTCAGGAGACACCATCCTAAGACAAATTATTGGAGACATACAAGCTAGAATGCAAACTAGGAGAAAAGCAAGACAAGGTACATGTCTAGTTTGTGAATTTGAACCAAAAAATGTGAAAGTTGCATTAGAGAATGAGGAATGGATTAATGCAATGATAGAGGAAATAGATAAAATAGAAAAGAACAAGACTTGGAGCTTAGTACCCTGACCAAAGGAAAAAAATATTATCAATACTAAATGGATATTCAGAATTAAGCTGAATGAAAATGGAGAAGTTACAAGAAATAAAGCCAAATTAGTATGCAAGGGATATGCATAGGAAGAAGGCATTGAATATGGAGAGACATTTGTATCTATTGCTAGATTAGAAGGAGTTAGAATGCTACTTGCATATGCTGCACACAAGAAATTCAAAGTCTATCAAATGGATGTGAAGTTAGCATTTTTGAATGGTATACTTGAAGAAGTCTACATAAAACAACTAGAAGGATTCGTTGATCTAGACAATAGAGACATGGTATGTAGATTACACAAGCCTTGTATGGTTTGAAGCAAGCATCGAGAGCATGGTATGAAATACTGCATACTTACTTGCTAAGTATTAGATTTGTAAGAACAAGTGAAAACAACAATCTATATATGAAAGGTAATATTGATGACACTATTCTTATTGTTGAGATATTTGTAGATGATATTATTTTTGGAGAAAAAGATCATATATGCAAAGCCTTTGTTGATGAAATGCAAAAAGAATTTGAAATGTCTATGTTCAGAGAGATTAAATTCTTTCTTGGATTACAAGTGACTCAGCAGAGTGATGGGATATTCATCACATAATCTAAATACCTAAAGGAAGTATTGAAGACATTTGGCATGGAATATGCTAAACCTATGGGAACACCGATGGCTACTAGATGAAAACTCACAAAGGAGGATGATACTATAGAGGTAAATTAGACACTTTACCGATCCATGATTGGTAAACTAATGTATGTAGTTCACAACAGACAAGATATAGCACATGTTGTGGGGATTGTTGCAAGATTCTCTGCTAACCCTAGAGAATCACACATGATAGCAACTAAAAGAATCTTAAGATACCTAAAAAAGAAAGAAGATTATGGCATTTGGTATTCTAAGGAAGGAAAGTTTGAGTTGAAGGTATACACTGATGCAGATTTGGCTAGAAATGTGGATGATAGAAAAAGCACCATCGGAGGAGCATTTTTCTTTGGTGAAAGACTTGTATTTCTCAGTTGAAAGTTGAAGAAGAGTATGTTGCTACTGCTACAAATTGCTCAAACATTGCATACATCAAGAAAGTGTTGGAAGGAATGAATGAGGTAATTATCGACCTGATAATTATATACCATGACAACACCAGTGCTATTAACATTTTGAAGAATCCAGTGATGCACTCTAAAACAAGGCATATATCTATTAAGTATCATTACTTAAGAGAACAAGTGTAGGAGAAGCAAGTGAAGTTAGAATTTGTTACATCTAAACAATAACTTGCACATATCTTTACAAAGCCTCTACCAAAGGACACATTTGAATACTTGAGGACTAGACTTGGAGTCCATCCCCTGTCTATCAGTCACTAAGGTGATCTAGATGTTGCATCAGCCTACCTTTGTTAGAAGATCATTCATGTTGATGCAGCATTGTCTCAACTTTGAATCATGTTCAAAGTTGTGATTAAGTTTGAAAAAGTGAGATAGATTGAGATATCAGTATTCAGAGATACATAGAAGACGATGGACAATAAAGAGTTACTTGGCTACCAATAGAGCTACTTGTTTATTTTTTTCTTTGGCATTATTGTCAAAGGGAGAGATAAATAATATAAAAAGGAGAGATAAATAAAGGGAGAGAAAATGCACCGATGAGAACTATCTGAGGGAGAGACAATCTAAAATTTATAGAGCATTGAAGACCAGTTAATGAGAATAGAAGCTGAAACAGGAGAACAAAAATGAGCATATCTGATGATAAGCATTACAGCATTACAAATGTTGAGTAATGTAGTAATTAAACATATTAAGTCTATTCGACTTACAACATTTGTTTATAGAGTTGTAGAATACATGTTTGGTATATGTATGGTACATTTCATATTACTTGACTTGCCATCAATGCCAAAGGGAGAGATTGATGAACTACAACTGATTTGGAACCAGAATGAAGAATCTATAATTCAAGATTACTAAAGAGTTGGTGATTAGATAATGCAAGATGATTAAATCAATTTTATGTTATCATTGATGTCAACTAGCTTGACAATACTTATCTTGTAAGTTACTATAACCAACACATCTGAAGGAAGGTGAAAGAAATGAAGAATAGAGAAATCAACATGAGGAAGATGTACATGTTAGATGAGGATAAAGAATACACTTAGTAAACTTTTTATGAGTCTATGGCTTGATGGAATTGAATTCATTATGTTGCATTCATCTATAATGAAGAATAGATCTAAAAGACACAAAGCAGTATTGTCGGTAAATAGAAGCAATTTAGTATACACCAACAGAGTGTAGTGTATACCGAGCACAGTGTTAACTGAGTGTGTGTTCACCAAAGCATTTCTTTGTTAACCAATGAGGACAGAAAAGAATTAAATAATTAGTTTAGCCATTAAGATTGATGAGATGGAAAGTGTATGATCATGAGGTAACTGATAAAGTTTGTTATGAAGATCGATGGCTAACATAAATCAAAAGGATCTAACAAAGCAGATTGAACCATGTTATTGACACATAAGTCGAGGAAGCCTAAAGAAAAAAAATCTATGAATATGATTAAGTGGAAAAATATGATGCAGAAGAAAATGTTTTACATGTCTATATATGAGACTAGAGATTTCATTATGAATTGTATGCCGAAAGAAGAAGAAGCTACAAAATTATCGTGTGAAGAAGTTTTCATGCATTCTGATCATAATAGTTATTAAGAACTGAGCTATAGAATAGTTATTGAGCTACAAAGAGCTATTACCGACAAATAGTAAATTAATATAGTATTGAATTTGGAGTGATATATTGGTCAGAAGGATTTGTATGAGCTAAATATTGATTTGTAATCTGCAATTGAAGTTGTATTAAGGCATATTAACTATTGTTACATATTTTACCATTGTACATAGTCAAATATCTTAATTGAGTGGACTTAGAAAGTCTTATGATGTATCATTCATAGAATGAACATTGTTATCCTGTCGATCCTAGAGTGACTGTTGGTTGGATGATAACTTCTAGTCTAAAATCTTGTAACAAGGTCACACCTAATAGTGTGTTTGTAAACCTTTAATAGGGTTGGGTCTTCACCAACCTCACTTCAGAAGAGTGAACATTTTTGGGTTGTCGGTCCCAAGTGGTTTTTCCCTTCATAGGGTTTCCAAGTTAAATCTCTTGTGTTATGTGTTATCATTGTTTTCATATTGCATGTTAGATTTGATCAGTAACTACTATAAGTTTAGAATTGATAATCGGTAAAAGCACAGATAGTAAAAGTATTGTGTTTACCGAGTAGTAGGAATTGAAGTATTTGTTTTGATTTATACATTTTGATTTGGGACAGTGTTTAACTAATTCACCCCCCTCTAGTTATTCCAACATGTTGGTACCCCTATTGTTGAATTGTGCATTAAGTTATTTGGTTAGGAGTCGATCTTGTTCTTCTTGTGTGGCTCTTCTCTCTATGTCCAACAAGGCTCATTGTTCCTCCTCTAGGAGCCTAAATTTTTGTTCTTTTGCAGCTTGATCATCTAAGAAGGCTTATTTTTCTTGCTCAATTCTCTTTAACCTCTCACTTGTGTATCGTGAGGTGGTTCAAAGTGGAGAATTTGGTCTTGAGTGATGGAGCAAGTTAGCTGCATTCACATGAGCCTCACAAGATTGGTTGTTTTGGTCTTCATGTTGTGACCGTTCATCTTGGTGAGCTCATCTTGTATATCTTTTAGCTCATAGATAAGCATCCAAATATCTAGTGTTGATAGGGGGTGACATTGGTTGATTGTCATCAGAATATTCCATAAATAGTATGTTATCTCTATGCATCTGAAATATGTCATTAAGAGCTTGATCCATTGTTTCTCTTTGTTGTTTAGTCAAGGTGTAACTCATATCCATATTTGATAGAGATGGTGTTAGAGAGCTACTCAACTAACTAAGGCTGCTCCTAGGCTCAAACCAAACTTCTGAAGCACTCCTAAGAGATTGACCAAAGATGGGTTCCTTCTCCTTTCACTTTTGGCAAGTTTGGACTAGAGGTAATTGTTCAAAAACTACTTGAGGTTATTTTCCATGGTCCACTTGGTATCTTGTTGTAATCGGCATGAAGGAAAAGACCCTTAGTGAGAAGATGACCTTATGAATCGTTAATTATCAAACTAGGGTAGTGAAAATATTCAATTGTCCAAAAGAGAAATTGTGAAATAGAAAGCTGACAAAAGGTATAAATTAACACTGCCATAGTGGTGCATAATAAAAGGATTTCAGTATCCTAGAACATATGGATCAGGAGGATGATTTTCACAATATATTGAAATTGAATTTATATGAAAGTGAATTTGGACAAAAGAGTACTCAAACTCTCCAAGTGTGAAATCAAATAATCTAAAGGTGAACTTTCTCAATAAGGATAATTCCTAAATTATCAATGACAAGCAAGATCTTTGGTGAAGTTAAGAATTACTAACTCAAGATGTCTAGAGCCAAGAACCTAAGGTGCAAACAGGCTTCTAACAGAAAAATATGAAACCTACTAAGATCTAGTCAACCAAGGAAAAGCTGAAAATTGCAGAAATCAGATAGGCTACAAAAAGACTCTAAGCAATACTTTCCAAGCAAACAGGGTGATAATTTATGGCCAGATGATATTTCGTCGTAAGCAGGGTGATAGTTTCTAATAAGCCTAGGTGATATTTTCTAGGCAGGTAGAGCAGTAGTCCCACAAGAATGAACTATCACATAATATTTCTCAAGACAGAGAGCAATAACTATTAAGTGTTGTACAACTCTTCAACCAATGAGTGTCAAAAGCTCAATTTTTAAGGCAATTTGGTCAAAATTTCAGGCTAAAGGTTGGCTTTTTCAATTTCAATCACAATTATAGCAATAAATGGACAAGTTTGCAAATAGTATGGGATCAAAACATGTCTTCAAACACTTGAAACAAGGCCAAAAGAAACCTTGCCAAGACAAGCAATTGTGATATCAAAATTGAAAAATCGTATGAATACTACCATGATGTTGAATATGCAAGAACATTTACATGGGTATATCGCAACAAGAACACTTCAAGCACTTTCTACCTAGAAGGACAAAGTCTTGATACTTAACAACTTGTCCCACACTTGATGTTCCATTGCCTCACACAAAGTGGTTTCCCACAATAGATATTGGCTTTGTTGTGGAAGTGCCAAAGACACAACTAAAGGAACACAGATGGTGAGTAATCTTGGGGTGATCCAGTTTATTTCACTTGTATCAATCCTTGCACCAAGAAGCTAAGTGGAAAAATAGGGTGGCTTCTAACTAATGGTTCTTAATAAGAGCTTATGTTCATAGTACCCCTCTTTCTCCCCAAAGGGACTCCTTACCTTGCAGCAAGTAATGGACCTCGCGGACACAAGAGTACCTTAAGCATTCTTGCTCAACACTTTCCTCATGGTCACAATCCCACAAGTACTCACATTAAGTAAAGACAAGCACTACATCTACCAAGGTTTTGTGTCCTTAATAGCCTTGAGTTTATAGTGGGTCAGAATAGCTAGCAAAAGGCTTGTCCCCACTTGGGTCATTCCTCTTGATTGCTTAAGAGCAAGCCCGCTAAAGGATTCTAAGATCTAAACAAAAAGTGGATCAACTTGTGAGGTTCAAGGTTTTTGTTTCACCACAAGGGTGAAGATCATACTCCACTATCTCAAAGTTTTTCCCAAACACACCAAAAAGAGTTCAATTACCCTCTTTCTTTCAAAATCCAAAGATGGGTCAAGATTTTTTGGTTCACCACAAGGGTGAAGAGCATACTTCTCCTACCACCCAAGAATTGCTACAACAAGATATTATGTTCCTATGAAATGAAACAACTAGTAATTGCCACACTTGAAATGAAATAAAAACAAGAACTTTTTTGTTTTTGTTTTTATGCTTTTGGGCAGCCCTACAAAAAATTGTTAGTAGCCCTTGTGCATTTGAAACTTTGACATGCATTCTTTTGGCAAAATACTTAAGCAAGAGGCACCTACAACCACAACTTGTTAGCCCTAGAAGGTTAGAAAAATCAAAATCCACATGAAATCTACAACTAAACTCTACCTAACAATAGAAAATCAAACCAACAAGCTAATTAAATAAAAAATCAGCAAGAAAGGACCAAGAAATAACTCTTTGCTAGGTACAGGCAATAGTACAGTCACCAAAAATATCATGCGATGCTTTACAGTATACTGGGGCGATAATATATTTATGGGTGATACTTTACTCTACCTACAGGTGAAAAAATGTCTCAAACAGTGTGATACTTTAACTGGTAAAGTATCACACCACCATATAGAAACTATCGCTACTAGAAAACTATCACATGATAATCTGGGACTAAAAAACTAGAGAGCCGAAAATAAAACTAAAAACTGACAAAAAATTAATGGAAATGCAGTGCAAATTAAGGAGAAAACAATAATTCTCTACCCCACGGTGGGCACAAAAAATTTACACACTCAAATGGTGCACTTCTCTAAGTCATTATATCCAAGGGAATCTATGAAAGGAAACCTTAGAAAGTGACCTAGAGCTCTCTATGTATGGAGTTCCAAGATTGTTAAAATTGCTCTCAGCTAGAGCTAGTAAGCTTATTACCTTGCTAGTCAACCACAGAATGAGAGATTCAAATGAAGACAAGGGAAAGAATGCCAATATCCCCAAGAATCACTATGAAATGCAATGCAAGCTAGAAATGAGAGTGCAAGCTAAGCTATGGAAATGAAAGTACAAACTAAACTATGAAAGGAAAGATGCAAGTGTTACAAATCCTTCCTAATTAAGCTAGATGAAGTAATCTAAAGCATAAAGGAAATATAAGCTATGAATGCCATGATAATGAAACTAGAATGCAAGAAATGAAACTAGAATAGTATGTAGATGCAAAAGCCAAGAATGCTCCAAATCTTCAAAAGCTCCAAAGTGACCTAGAAAACCTGTAGCGTAACATTAGTATTCAAAAGCTGCATATGAAAATGAGGAAGAGAGTTCTCCTTTTATAAGAAATGAAAAGGAATGGACCATGGAGATTAAGAAGAAAAAGATCTAATCAAGGGTGGAGCTTAAAAGAGGAGCAATCCATGTGCACAAGTTTCCTCCAATGAGAAATAAGAGTTGACTTTTGTGTCCGATGTGAGACAAAAAGTGCTTTTCTTCTTTTTATAAAATAAGAATAATACTTTATTTGTGCAACTTAGGATAAGAGGAAAAGGTGGGGGCTTTTTATTTAATAAAAAGAGAGGAAATATTCCTTTTAATCAAATAAAGACTTTAGGATAAAATGGTTAACCGAAGGAATAATCGAATAAATGATAATATAGGATTTGATCAAGGAAATTGATATTGAGCTGAAAATGTTGATTTTGAGAAACATTGATTCAAGGATTTGATAAATTGTTGAATGGGGGCCCAAAGTCTAGGTGACCATTTTAGGGTACATACAACACTTACTCATTAGTTTCAATTTTTGCAGGTTATGAGTCTATGACTAGGAACATAGATGACTATTGAGAGACTTTATTGCTTTGAATCCTCAACCTAAAATTTTAGAATTTGTAAACCCTTTCTAAATCTGCAGACTACTTATACTTATAAATAAAAAATTAGATTGGAAACTGGGAAGTGAAACTTAATTTTAAAGCACCAAAATTGTACAATCTACAGTTGTCACCACTCACTTGATGGCTCGGGCTAATCACCTCACGAGTCAGACATGTCACCGGTCACACCATCATCAAATGGCATTATTGGTAGGACCATGCAAGAGTAAACATTGTGTTACATGTTTAGTGACACGTGGCATGATTCTGGAATGGGTTTGAAAAGATGGGGTTTCTTTTCCCTTTCATCTTGAAATACAACTTCTCTCATTGATCTATAATAATCCAATGGTCATAATGGCATCATGTGCCTATGGTGACCCTGGGACCCCGTGGGTCCCATTAACTCACCTTATGGTTGAATCACCTCACAAGTTAGATGTGTCACTTCATCATCAAATGGCATTGTTGGTAGGACCATGCGAGAGTAGACTGTGAGTGGAATGTGTTACATGTTTAGTGACACGTGTCATGATTATGGATCAGGTTTGAAGAGATGGGGTTTCTTTTCACATGGTCATAATGGTGTCATGTGCCTATGAGTTTGGTGGCCCCGGGCCCCCATGGGTCCCATTAACTCACCTGATGGATGACTCACCTCACGAGTCAGACATGTCACTTCATCATCAAATGACATTGTTTGTAGGACCATGCAAGAGTAGACTACGAGTGGAACATGTCATGATTACGGAATGTGTTTGAAGAGATGGGGTTGCTTTTCCCTTTCATCCCAAAGTCCATTGTACATCATCGATCTATCCTCATCCAAGGGTAGTTATTTGCAATGGACATTGTTAAATTTTATAATGTTATTTTTTCCTTTATAAATATTAATTAATAATGGATAATAAATTAATAACATTTAAAGTTATTTAATTCAATAATAACAATTTTAGCCAATCAAATTCAAAATGCACTCTTTTTTTAATAATATTACATTCTAATAAATTTCAAAGGCCAGAGGTAAGGTTAGTGCTTAGAGATAACACTTAAGGTAAGGTTAGTGTTTAGTGTTTAAAGTAATATTTTTTATTGATTATATAGTACACTTACTGTTAAAATGATATTTTTATTGATTATAACTTTAACATTGATAATTATAATCACATATAATTATCATACCTTATAATTATAAAATAATAAATTCTTTCTCTAACCTGATTAATTCATTTTTCCTTCAAAATTCTATAAATCTTTCATATTAAATGTACAAGTGTGTGAATTTTCATAGGTAAACTTACCCAAACATAATATCAGTACTCAGTGATAACTAATAAGACATATCAATCACAATGATAACTAATTAAAATATTACAATCACAGTGACAGAGAAGTCTAAGAACCATTTTTTGTACAAATTGAAATGAGCTAAAACTTGCAAAATTTTCATTATTTTCTTTTCTTAAAATTATAATTACATAAACATTGTCCAATTCCACTTCCCAAACAAAGAGAAACCACTAGTAGACTAGTAGTCCACTTCTAGTACAATACTATGAAAAGAAACCTACTATAAAAAAAAAACCCATAAATGACTACAAGGTATTTTTTTATCAAAAAAATTTAAAAAACCACTAGTAGACTGGTAGTCCACTACTGATTTTCCCCTTTGGCTCCATCTATGTAGAATTCTCCAGAGAGGATAAACTACGAGAATTCATCGAGCCACACAAATTGCCCTTCCTGAGCCTCCTCTTCTTCAAGCATAAACCACTTTAGGAGAAAATCCCTAGCAATCAGGGGCCATTTCCTATGATGCTTATACTTCCCAACATTTAGGCCCAAAAGAAAAGTTTGCATGGCCACATTTTGGCTAGGGATGAGAAGCTTGGGTATTTCACTTGCCCAAGGAATCCCCACCCCTATTTTTGCAAACATGAGAACATTAAAATTGTCCCCTAGGTATTCTTCTTTAAAAACCCTCCTCGTCAGCATTAGCATGTCCACATTCTCTCCTTCAAGGTTGAGAAGAGATGCCAAAAAATGAGACATAATGTCTGTGTTGACACGGTGCCTATCTTCATTGTTCATAAACTCTCAGCCCAACATCATTTTCATAGCCTGTATTATGAAAGGCCCACCCTCCTTACAGATAGATTCTAAGGTTTCGTTAGGAAATGAACCCAGAAAGGCCTTCTGGGCCTCCGCAGATGTGCATATAAGCCTAATTGGAGTGTCCATCTAAAATAGTAAAACTTCATAAAACTTAAAAAAAAATTATCTACATACCCTAAACAAATAAATTATCTAGCAAAGGCCAAAGATGAATTGATGAATAATGAAGCTAGATCATCTATAAATAGCCCTTGAATTCTTGATTGTTACTTAGCAATAAATTATTCTATCTTTAATGGTATTAAATCCATTGTCCTTAACATGCCTCTAAATCTTTCATGTAAATCTTTCCCCTAAATGCATGCATGTGAGAAATTAAAATTTTGAACTTAATCTTTCATATTTGGCAGTAAATCTTTCCCATAAATGCAAAAAATGTCAAATATCAGTTATAGCGTCTGTACAAATTTGGAATTTTGGAAGTGGTGCATGTCTACTCTGCGTGACAAGTAAAAGAATGTTTCTTGTCACTGACAGGGCATTTATTGCTTATAGAGTTAAGAGGTTACAAGTTGCACTATAGTAATAGAACCATGAATATCGATACCAACATGTGTACACTGTAGTCTGCAGATAAGTAGCCCTTATTTGATACGTATCAACATTCTGGTGACTTCCTCCACATCTTTGTTTCCTTCAAGAAATTAGGGCCAAAATTAAACTTCAGCCATTGATCTTGGATCATCGGACAGTCTCAAATAATATATTTAATGTATGTATGTTAGGTATGTTAGTCTAAGGTATTATAACAAAATATTTCCCATCTTTTGAAAATCACCAACAATTTTTATTTTTTTTCATAATTAATGAATGATTTGCGAATAAAATAAATAAATTTTCAAATGGTACCTAAAATTTGCCAATACAATAATTTTTTTACCCTTCACAAGAATATCATTCACCTTATATATTATAATTTTTTACTTCATAAGAAAATTATTCACCTCAAATATTATAAATTTTTACTTCAAAAGAAAATTATTCGCCTCATATATTATAATTATTTACTTCAAAAGAAAATTATTTGCCAGCAATTTATGAAATTTTCATTTAACGGGACAAAAATCACCAATACAATCTATGAAAAATCATGGATTTGAAAAAAAAAATCACCTGCATTAAAACAAATTCCCCGCTAAAATAATGTACGATTCGCCAAGATTTTGCACATTTTCCAAAAAGGGGGTTTCTTAAAGTTATCCCTGGTGCTCTTATTCTAAGTTACGTTGAATAATAGACAATTATCAAAATGTGTACCACCTTGTCAATGATAGTGATGGGGTTTTTTGTATCTATGCAATTCAAATTTTAATCGATAAGAAACTCCTTGTCTCCACGTATTGATTTGATCGTACATATGTGATTTCCCTCGAGTGCCTCAAATATGCAATTGTGTTGCTTCTTAGTTGACACAAGCCGTGTACTATTTATAAAACCTGTAATATTCCCTGACGCTTTTGGTCTTCCATTAATGTATATAGCTACTTTTTTACTTTGTTCACTGACATTTTGTTGTATATAATTTGCGACGAGTGCATAACTACACAAACCTTTTTTATATTTAACAATCTGCATCCAACTACTGTAATCATAACAAGGTCTGACATACTCCATCAATTTGACAACTTTGTTGTAGAGACCTTGATGCCATCCATGGAAAATAGACCCAAACCATGTAATGAAGATGGTGTTATGTGATATATCCTCCCTTTAATACAAAAATTAGTGTTTATTGGAGGAAGTTCATTGGGGACCCATTGTTTCTATAGATGTTTGTACCTAAACGGTAGCTAGGAGTCACCTTTTCTCTCATCATCATAAGAACACGACCCCCCTTGAGCAAGGAAAAATTTTATGTGTTTATTAAATTTCTTTCTGATCTTTTGACCTCGAGTCGATCTTATTGAATTACATGTACTAAATGTCTCACTTTCTTCTTCCATTTCTAGATTTTCCTCGCTTGAGGAAGACAATTCTGACAAATACCTTTTCACTAGTACCTACACCTCATGCAATGACAAATCTCTATGGGGTGTATTGACTTGAACCTCACAATCCATGAGACTGTGTGGGATACCTGACATAAGATAATAGTTATATAATCAGAAAAACATAGTTCACTCCATAGTTTTTATTATATCTTGTGAATGACATTATTCATTGTTAAAATTATCTATTTATCGAACAATAATTTGAATATCTCAGCATTGCATATAACTAAACATCTCAGCATTGCATATAACTAAACATCTCAGCATTGCATGGGACACCACTATTGTGGCATTTCGTCAAATAGTTCTCGTGCCTTGCCACTATTGTTTTTATTATATTTTGTGAAGGACTTTATACATTGTTAAAATTATCTATTTATACTTTTAGAATTAGCTCACTCCATTGCAAGGAACAAAGAGAATCCCTTGTGATTTAACATCATTGAGATGCCTCCTTTCATTAGATTCATATCACCTTCTCACACCTTCCTATGTGTTTCATCCTTCATTTATACAATTACTTCCTAAGGGGTATTCTTGAGTTCAAACACATTGAGCTACTACAACTGAATTATAAATCATGAATTCACTATAAAATTAATTCACTATAAATCAAGGGGCATTATAAATCATGAATTCAGTATTAAATTAATGTATTTCTCTAGATTTCATATGGACATTTTGTCAAGTGGTTGGCTTGTGTGTTTATTCAAATGGAGTTATATCATTTGGAATGCATATATGATCGGTTGATACCAAATTATATGTCAAGATTTACAACATTAAATTTATCATAGTTAGAAGTCTCAGACACAAGAAGAATATGAGTATAGCCAATTTTTAGAACAATGTGAATGAACAAAAACATACATAAGTGGATGAACATAAATAATGAAGGCACCTAATATTACTTGAAGTAATGAAGTGTTGACCCTGGGTTCAATCCAATATGCTCATGTATGATCTAGAAACTACAAGGAAAGAAAGGATGGGGTTAGATCTAAAGGATCTAAGCAATGTCTGGCATCCTATTATTGATCCTCATCTACAAATATGAATGTGCATAGTTAAGCCATACACTTCTAAAAGGAACTATGCTATAGAACATGTACTCAATTTCATTTTGATGACATTTGTTGATTTAATTGCAACACTAGCTTGGTTATAAACAAAAAAGAAAAAAGAAAAAAGAAAGTTTCATTTGTAATTTTTGTAAATTCAAAGAGTTGTCACAAAGAAAACAGTGAACTTTTGCATGGCACAAAGAGGGCATTCAAGTTTGGCTCACAGGCTGCAAGCTAGGGCATCATGCATTGTTTATGAGCTCACTATTTGAGCACCCCATGTCCCTATTTGATTGTCTAGTGTTCTGTTTGTTATATTGAGTTTACATCATATATTTAGTCTTAATAAAATCTTATAAAACAACATAAAACTAACCCAAAATACTGTCTTAATAAAATATTAATAAAACAATATATTTAGTCTAAATAAAATCTTATAAAACAACATATATTATGTGAAGTGTTTGATCTCTCTATATTTATTTTGTTGTTGATATTCACTATATGGTACTCATTGTCTATGATCATTTCATGAGGAAATATCTTGATGTTTCATAGGCTACAAGCTAGGGCATCATACATTGTTCATGAGCTCACTATTTAATACTGGCATTGTTTACATCTTTTAATTTGGAATGCTTAATGAACCGTGAGCTTTGAGATCTAGGGCATCATTGCTATTACCTTTAAGTCATTGTGTGAAGTGTTTGATCTCTCTTTATTTGTTTTGTTGTCGATATTCACTATGTGGTACTACCCATTTATGATCATTTCATGAGGAAATGTCTTGATGGTTAGGAGGCTGTAAGCTAGGGCATCATGCATTGTTTATGAGCTCATTGTTTGAGCACCGACCAATCAAATAAGGACATGAGGTGCTCAAACAGTGAGCTCATAATGACATAAACAATGCATGATGCCCTAGAAAAATAGCAAAACAAATAAACAAAGATTAAACACTTCACACAATATATGTTCTTCTATATGATCATACATTAATACACTTACTATTTTGAATTTGAGCTTGGGCATCATGCATTGTTATTGCTATCATTTCATGCTTGCTGATGTTGTTCACCATATATTGTTTTATACACTATTTATTTCATTGAGACCGTGATCTTGGCATTTGTAATGTATTTTATGTTATTGGATCAATGCTACCATGCTGTTGAGGTTGTAGATGCATTGATTCACCACTGACATTCTATTTTGATAGCAGCAATTTAACAAACGCTATCGTGAAGAAGAAATTGCAATTTTGCATTTCACAAAGAGGGCATTCGAGTTTGGCATGTGCAAAGAGGTCGGTACCATGTGGGAAGAGGGCACTAGAACTTGAGGTGGGAATTTGAGCTTTGTCTTCTCATTAAATCAATTTTAGTGTCATTTTTTACATCTTAATTAGCATTTGGAATGCTCGATGACCCATGAGCTTTGAGATCTAGGGCATCATTGCTATTACCTTCAAGGCATTGTGGGAAGTGTTTTATCTCTCTTTATTTTTTTTGTTGTTGATATTCACTATGTGGTACTCCCCGTTTATGATCATTTCATGAGGAAATGTCTTGATGGTTTGCAGGTTGCAAGCTAGGGCATCGTGCATTGTTTATGAGCTCACTATTTGAGCACCGGCCAATCAAATAAGTTCATGAGGTTCTAAAATAGTGAGCTCATAATGACATCAAATAGAGCACTAGCCAATCAAATAGGAACTACAGTACTGGTGAGGGCACCTAGGTAGGGTTATTTGGTACCTAGTGTTCCTAAATTTTGGCTTGAACTGGCCTTAGCCAAGCCACTAGGTTAGGGAGAAGCCTATTTGGTCTCTCTAGGTGTGCTAGCTAGTAATTGTTCTTCTTTGTTCTTTTGAGTCCTTGGTGTGTCTTTTGGAGCCTGGTTGTAGTAGTCTTAGCCAAATTTGCTAGGTTACCTGTCATAGGCCAGTGTTCTAAAGTTGAACAAATGGCCTCTTTAATGTTTTAGAGGTTTGAAAATGGCCTTTATGACCGTTACTCAATCAAGGATTGATTCCTTTTGAGGTGTGTGTAGGTGGTTTGTCTATCCACCAGAAATAGCTTAACAACTTTGAAAGTTGTCATGATAGTTTTTCTTACAAAAGCATGTAACTAGCTCAAGAGATAGCTAGCTTGATCCATGGGCCCTAACACCGAGGAGGGAGCTATTTAAGCTTTGAAAACCATAAAGAGAGGCATAGGGGAGAGTGCAGTATGGAGAGAAAACTTTTGGTTGCAGTTAGACTATGTAACTAGTTTTCCTTTGACAGAGATATACATTTTGGTGTTGATAGAGATAAGAAATGGATTGAATATCTGACTGTAATGTTTTCATGTGATGATTGTTAATGTTTTTGAATTCCTAGGATAGTTATTTAGCATTTCATTTCAATTTTGAGTTAGTCTTCATAGTTTTCTTTATTTTGGCCTGTCTGTTGGCAATTTGGTTAAGGTAGGTACATAGATGTTGTCATTATGGAAACATATGTTCCCTATGAAGATCACATAAGCTAGAAAGTTAGTATGGAAGATCGGAGACTAAAATTGTCTAAGTATGAAACAATGATTTTGACAAAGCACCCAAGCAAGATTGTTTTGGTGACTTTCACTAGAGCATGATCAGAGTTTGCACAGTTGAACTTAGACTCTAGGATGTCTAAGGATACCTCATCTTAGTGTGCAAAAATTTTTAGTTAGTACAGAAAAAGTTATGAATGTTTTACCGATGACAGTGTATAGCCAATAGAGCAGTTTTGAAGATAGAACTAGTAAATGAATTAAGGGATTATTTTGCTTGTCAAAATAATGACTTAATATTATAAAGAGCTGACATTATAGATGTTTACTCTTGGATTATGATGTGAAAGCTGACTTGGAAAAGATATTATGTTTGTACCTTGTATAAAATTATGAAGTTGTAATGACCAAACATACTTGAAATGTAACATGCGATAGTTGTATATTGTGACAGCAACGAAAGTTGTTGATACGAAGTTGTAAGCAGTACCATATTGTAATCAATAAACATTTGTATTACTTGTTTGGGAAGTGGGCTCATCTGGTAATCAAGATTTGTATCTACTACTCCTAACAGGGTTGAGGCTTCTAACAAGGCATATAGTCCCTTAATCAGGACTGATACACTATATGACTGTAATTGGCTCCTAATAGGGTCAACATCCTTAACAAGATATCTTTTTATTAGTGGATCTTTGAGGGTACCATCCTCACTGGGGTTTTCCCTTAGCCAGGGTTTCCTCGAGAACATATCATGTGTTATGAGTTCTTTACATTTACTGCTATGTATGCTATTGAGTTTTCTGTTATATCCATAAGTGGGCAAAAGTAAAAGTTTGTGAAATACTGATTCACCCCCCCTCTTAGTATTTCCTATTTCTAACAATTGGTATCAGAGCTTAGTTACTCGAAGAAGGAACATTCAAGAAAATCCTAGCAGCTTGAGTAAGATCTCTATGGATATGGATCAGTTATAGAAGAATCTTGAAGAAGCTCTTGAGCAGATTGATATACTTACTGATGAAAGAAACACTCTAAAGAAAAGGTATGATGATGCAAAGAATCTTATTGACAAATTGAAAGGTAAGATAGAAGATCTAAAATCTGAAAAGGAATCTAAAATTCTTATTGAAGATTGTGATGATTTAGAGAAAGAAAATGTGATCCTTAAACATGAATTGAAGATAGTACATCTGAAGCTTAGCTTGAAAGATGGAAATGACAATCTGAGATCTGAGAATGAAAGTTTAAAGAATGAGAATGAATATTTGAAATCTAAGCTTGGCAAGGTAACATCTGAATTTGATAAAGTCAAATTTTACTATGATGAACTTGAGAAATACAACAAGATAGTGAAAGGTGAATTGACTCAATCTAAACAACAACATGAGAGACTATATTCAAATAGTGAGAAGATTGATGAGCAAGTATTTATGGGAAATCATTCTATGACAAAACTGGTCTTGGATTTAGCACATTTAGTGAAAGCAAGAAACCAAATCTGAATGAATGTGAAAGCAGTGAAGAAAAGAAGTTAGATGAGAACAAATCTAAAGAATCACCTAAAGAAGAAGAACCACTGACGTAAGAAGAACCATCTAAAGGTATGAAAAGAGAATTCAAAGGTAGATGTTTTTCTTGTAATACAATTGGTCAAATGAAAAGAGATTGTATAGGTGAGCAATTCAAACCTCTTAATGGATATTGTTATAATTGTCATGGTTTTGGACATAGAGCTATTGAATGTAGAAGATCTAGAGTTATTGAGAATAATTATAATAGTAGAATGCCTAGGAATACTAACAATGTAGATCAAAGATCAACTGAAGACATGAAAAGAGGAAATGGAATAGTATGTTACAGATGCAACAAGATTGGACATATTGCTAGAAATTGCAGGACTCAAATCAATCAACAAGCACCTAATATGGAACAAATGGAATCATATGTCAGATATGCAACAAGATTGGACACATAGAAAGATTTTTCAGAATGAACAATGGAGCTTATCATCATAACCCTAACCCTAGAAACTATGGAAGAAGGAATGAGAATGCAGGAAACAAAGAGAAAGGATGTTGTAGCAATGAAAATGAAGTAAAGTTTGTTAAAGGCATGGATCAAGGAGACATGTTCAGCACTACAAGTAATCAAGAAGGTAATGTATATAATGGTAAGAATGAATCTTTACCTAACCCTTCTTTAGGTACTTAAATTATGTAAATTTCTATAGTTTAGGAAATTAGAATTAGTGTAGAATTAGATTTTGAAAGAGTTAAGTTTTTCACAATTAGATGAAGTTTCGTTATGTTATACTAATGCTATGGTTAAGTGCGCAAAAAGAAATATTGTGTTTTGCAAGGTCGCAAGAAGATTTATGGTTGCAGGTTTACAGAATCCACTTTTTGACATTTTAGCAGAAAATGAATTAATACGATGTCAGATTGAGTAAATGTTAAGTGTTAAAAGATTGAAATCAAAGTTATTATGATTATCAAGCAATTAGAAGTGATTTGGAGAGCAAAGAAATAAGTTTGGAAGTGATTTGCAGAAGTTTGAAGTGTCGATCAAGTGAAGCCCTAATTTTGCAAATTTGAGGTATTTATTTGATCAAGATCTTAAATCAGTACTTGAAATTAGTTGTAAACATTGATGTGTCATTGATTCACAATATTAAGGATAAGAAAAGACCTAGAATCAAGAAAGATCTAGTAGAACCCTTAGAAAGAGATGATAGTTTAGCTTTGTCATCTGTACCAGATGGAGTTCTTCATATTGAGAATGTTAAGAGTTATCTTGGATGCAAATATGAAACCCTAAGGGAGAGTGATTTAATGAAGAATATCAGACATTGTACAACAAAGAAATGACAGTAAAAAAAGGTTATGAGCACCTAAAAAACAATGAAATAATTAACTACTCTATGAAATATGAATTTGATGATGAGTGTGCAAAGATCATTTTGAGCAGGATTCATAATGGTAAATTTTGGCTAGAAGACAGAGTCATAGATATTACTGCAGACCTTATTCATGATGTGACTGGATTATCAAAAGTTAGTGCAATTCCACTTAATGAGAAAAACATGAGAAAGATTGTAATTGACAACACCAGTTCAGTATATAATGGCAGAGGTATAGTCATTAGTAAAATCAAGCAAGATGATGTAAGATACCTATGTAAGATTTTGACAACAAAATTATGTGGAAGCTCTAGAGAAGATGATATGGTAGCAGGTATGGTACACATTGCCTATTTGATGTGTGTAGAGAAGAAACCCGTAGACTTATGTGAGATTTTGAGGATACAGTTGTTTGAGAACCTTGAGAAGATAAAGAAGGCTAAATACACTCACTTTAGATTTTCATCACTGATCACTTATATGTTTTACCACTTGTTAAGAAGATTTCCTTACACTGTTGATTGGAATGATGGTGAGAATACTATGCAAAGAATCAATAAAGTTTACATGAAACATCTTTATGAGAAGGTTAATGATAGTGTGAAGTTGGTATTGAAAACTTTTCAGAACATTGTGGTAAATAGATCAAGGATTCCTCCTTCACTAGTTGAGAAATATAAGAAAGATATATGTTTTATGGTTGATAGTGATTTCACTTATATTGAAGTAGTAGAGCCTAGACATGAATTCATAGACCCTCTTGGCTATGAAATCTCTGAAGTTGAAATAGAAGGATATGTTAGTAGATTATTGAAAAGTAAAGTTGATGCTCATAGCAGCAGATTTGGAACATATAATGAAAACTTTGTTTCAACAAAGACTCTTAAAGATGAGAAACAATCAAAGAAGAGAGTGGAGACTACAATTAAGAAAATTCTAAAAGATGCTGGAATGAGTAAGCAAGAATGTGATATTGCAAATAAAACTACAAAGGTAATTAGACATAGTGAAGTTCTATCATTCCCACCTTTTGCATCTAGTGTAGACCCTGTAGAACCAATTCAAGTTAAATTCAAGGTTGAAGAACCTGAGAAGGAGCAAGAGAAACCTAGCAAAAGGATGAAAGCAAGTGCATCAGGACCCAGCAAGAGACAAAAAGTAATTGTTCCACCAATACCTAGAATAGTTGAAGAGATTAAAAATGATGAAGTTACAACAAAGAAGAAATCATGGAAACCAAGGATAGAAAGAGTTAATGAAGACATAATGCAGCATGGAGACTTTACTAAGATGAACAAGTATTATGATTTATATGGATCATCTGATAGATTAAATCTAGAGAATGAAATGGTTAAACATATGATTTTGGCAGATAAGAAATTTGATACCATTCATGGAAAGATACTAGAAGACTTGTACAATAGACTTGTGAACAGAAAGATGAGAGCACAAGATAAAGATAACAAAATGAGAGAAAATGTGATTAGGAAATTTTGTGACATTAGAGATGATGATCATCTTAAGTAGATCCTTAAGCCACTTGGAACTCTCTTGAGAACCAAAAGGAGGACAATACAAATCATGGGAGGTCAGTATGAGCAAGTTAAAATTGAAACTAAGCAAGTAGTAGTGAAAGTGCTAGCAGACTTGGTAGTAGGAAAAGATCAATCAGTTGTAGCAGAGGAACAGAGGATAGAACAAGTATAATCAAAGGTAGTAGAAGAAGAAGTTGAAGTTGAAGAAGTACCATCTTCTTCACCTATCAATATTGGCACTGATTCAATGGACATTGAAGGAACCAAAGTCACCCTAGATTTAGACAATGCAATATTCAATGACTTGGACATAATTGTTGACAATTTGGCTATGGGAGAGCAGGAAAAGAATATTGAAACAAAGGCTATAGAAATAGAAGATCAAATGGAAATGGAAACAAAGGCCCCTACTCCTAATGAACCACAAGAAGACATCAGTCTTACTCCTAAGAATGGAAAGGAGAAAGGAATAGGATCACTGATTGAAGATTTGAGCAAGTTAATGATGATGATCAATTAGAATTGATCACCTCTTTAAACAAGATAATTGGAAAGAACAAAAAGGTTAAGAATCTAGAAGGCAGTCTGAAAGATTTTATTGAGAAACTACAAAGTGTAATATCTACAAAGGTATTTGATTCGGATCCACTTGAAAGAGCAAAGATGGTAATAAATTCTTTTGATATTGAGTTTACAAATTTGAAAGATATAGCTAAGGTTAAGGCTCAGACAGCTTATGAAGTTGAGATGTTGCAGAACATTAGTCAGAATATCAAGAATGACATTGGCAGTCTTGATATACTTATTATGAACTTGAGAAACACCTTGAGAGTAGAAAATGTTTGTACATTTAGTGTACAAAATCTAAGATTTTGATAGTTCAAGAAGAAAAGAAGATAAAGGAGAAGCAAGATGCAATTATAGCAAAAAAAAATTCTTTGTCCAACCCTAATGTAAAGATAAGTTTAGTTGAAAACAAAGTCAGAAATTTGAATGATGAGATAAGGATTTTGAATGATAAAAAGGACAGGAAGATTATCAGGATGAACATCTTGAGAGAGCATGTCTCAATCAAGTTAGCTATTGTAGAAGTGTAGCTAGAAGAATGTCTTACTGCTAAGACATCATTTCAGAAGTTAAATTTTGAGTCTCTTCAAGCCTGTCAGATTGCAACATATAGATTGAGTACTTTACTTAATGTAGTAGAATCGATCAAGAAGACTTGGGAGAAAGATTTTCAGGCTTCAAAATCTGATTTTGCAGATAGTGTTGCAAGCCTACCGGCTTTGCAATAAGATAGTACGGTAAAAAAATTTGGCACAATTTTGCATATCCCTTTCTGCCCTTTATTTTGTCATTGTTGTCAAAGGGGGAGAGATGCTTAGTAGAAAATTTTCTATATGATGAGGTTGGTTACTCATAGGGGGAGTTATATGGAGTATTATGAAGTTGTATAGTATATTTTGAGGAGATATAAGGATAATATTCTATGGCCACAATTTTGATGCAATTTTGAGATTTTGACTTAGCCAATTTTCCCATATGTTGCCACCAATGACAAAGGGGGAGATTCTTGGAAATTTGGCTGAAGTATGTACATAGATGTTTTCATTATGCCAACATATGTTCCCTATGAAGATTGCATAAGCTGGAAAGTTAGTATGGAAGATCGCAGACTAAAATTATCTAAGTATGAAACAGTGATTTTGACAAAGCACCTGAGATAGATTGTTTTGGCGATGTTCACTAGAGCATGATTAGAGTTTGCACAGTTGAATTTCAACTCTAGGATGTATAAGGATACCCCACCTTAGTGTGCAAAAAGTTTTAGTTAGTACAGACAAAGTTATGAAGGTTTTACTGATGATAGTGTATAGCCAACAGAGCAGTTTTGAAGACAGAACTAGTAAATGAATTAAGGGATTATTTTTCTTGTCAAAATAATGACTTAATATTATAAAGATGTGACATTATAGATGTTTATTCTTGGATTATGATGTGCAAGCTAACTTGGGAAAGATATTATGTTTGTACCTTGTATAAATTTGTGAAGATGTAATGACCAAACATACTTGAAATGTAACATGCGATAGTTGTATATTGTGATAGAATTGAAAGTTGTTGATGTGAAGTTGTAAGTAGTAACATACTATAATTAGTAAACATTTGTATTACTTGTTTGGGAAGTGGGCTCATCTGGTAATCAGGTTTTGTATCTACAACTCCTAACAGGGTTGAGGCTTCTAACAAGGCCTATAGTCCCTTAACCAGGACTGATACACTATATGATTGTAATTGGCTCCTAACAGGGTCAACATCCTTAACATGATATCTTTTGATTAGTGGATCTTTGTGGGTACCATCCCCACTAGAGTTTTCCCTTGGCTAGGGTTTCCTTGAGAACATATCATGTGTTATGAGTTCTCTATTTATTTTCTTATGCTTTGTATGCACTAAAGTAATCTGTTATATCCATAAGTGGGAAAAAGTAAAAGTTTTTGAAATATTGATTCACCCCCCCTCTTAGTATTTCCTATTTCTAACACTGTCTCAGGTTTCTACTGACTGACCTTTGAATAATGGAGTGCTAGAGCACTCTCCCACCATACAATCTGTATGGGTCTATGGGATTTGTGTCTAGACTCCCTATAATATATGTTGTGCAAAGGAGGGGCACTCAATCAAATGGTGTGGAGTGGAGGTCAGATGCATTGTCATGAACCTCAATTGACATGTGTACAACATCAATAAAGACATAAATCCATAATCAACATATAATTAAGATTAATAACAAACCATATTAATATTAATAATATTAATAATTGATTATTATAATTTGTTAACCGATATATAATTAATATTAATATTTTTTTTTTAAGCAAGCTCTTCGTAGGGGGTAGTACCCATTATATTGCCAAATAAAAATGAGATTACAACTGATACAGAGATGTTCCTCCAATAATAAGCTGAAAACACACACTCAATGGAAGAGGTATCCAAAACCCTCACCCAATGATAACAATCTAGCTACAACATCCTCTGAGAAAATCTTGTCATTTTCTTGACAAAATGTCATAAATTTACCCAAATCATTTTCTTTAGCAACAAAATTCTTGAAGATCAGCCAAGCCTTCTTCATTAGCTTTTTATTTTCCTTGTCCTTAGGGGAAAGCAAGGCCTTGAGAAAACCAACAAGTCTAAAGCCGTAGACACTTGATAGTAATGCTCATATGCGAGCATCCTTTTGACCATACCATTGGTAGGCACTAGATGACCTATTACTTGTATAATAAGAAAGAAGAGATGATAAATTATCTTCACATCATGAATATGATAACCTGACCAGTAATCCTCCCCCAAAAGAGCTATCATAGTCACCATCTCCCTGCCATTGGCCTTGTTGAAAATGCATTGAATCTACACTTCCAATGCTTCATTCAACTTCACTTCCTGAAGACACCTATGGCTAATACCCATCATCTATGCCATTATCTTTCTCCAACTCTACTTCTTGCTGATGCCTACAACCAAAATCCTTGATATCTCTTTGCAAGAGTTGTTGTGCTCTACCTAGTTGAGGGAATTTATAAAACACTATTCGACAGCCCTAGCTGAAAAAGCCTCTCAAACAATTCATGTGCCTCCTAAGTCCACCATTACAGAGATTCAAAGGACTCTACAATGGTCATGTGTGACTATAGAAAGAGCATGTCCTCTCTGCCTGCACCGACAGGATCACCTAGCCTATTCCTATCTTGTCAAGAACTATATTATACTATATTATTAGAATTATACTATATGTATTTATATGTAATATATATAATGATGTAAAAATAATCACTTATATTATGATGTATATGTATAATAATGATTAGAACTATATATATTTATGTTATATTTCAGGTGTGAACATACACATATATAATGCATAATATATATAAAAGAATAAAGAGTTAGAATCATATATGTATATATCTGATAGATCTAAGGATTTATATGAAATATATATAATAGTAATTAGAATTATATATAATATATATTCTAAATAAGTTAGTGACAATGTTGTATGCATAAGGTGATAGACAATAAGGCTATAATCTAGCTACAGAAAGTAGTGGCTTGCAGAATATTATATCTACATTCTATTAGGATCAGAGATCCTTATTTATTCTAATATATTGGTGTAAATATATGTTATACATATATTTAATAATCAAGAATCTCAAACATAATATAAAATTGATCTCTGTTACTACTTCAAACAAAGAATGGAATGCATAGGCCACCAACGAGGGGCAGTCTAAACTCAATATAACAAACAGAGCACCAACCAATCAAGTAGGGACATGAGTTGCTCAAGCAGTGAGCTCATAAACAATGCATGTTGCCCTAGCTTGTAGCCCATGAGCCATCAAGATATTTCCTCATGAAATGATCATAAATAGGGAGTACCACATAGTGAATATCAGAGTTGATCAGAGAAGGTATAAGCACAACAAAACAAACAAAGAGAGTTCAAACACTTCATACAATGCCTTGAAGGTAATAGAAATGATCAAACACTTCAAAATAGGGACATCGGCCATATACTTATAAAATGAACTATGCTACAGAACATGGGTGTGTGTTAATGTGACTCAAAAGCTATTATGGAAGATTGTTTTATTATTGAGATAAGGATATCTTAATTCTACAAGAATAAATGTTTTGAGAAATATTTAAATTCAATTTTTACAATAACACGTGGAGTGGATATATTTCAAGCTTCAACGAGACTTCATACCATGTAGTATTCATAGATTATGTTCAATGCATTATTTATGCTTGTATTGGTGGGAAAACTCTTGAAAATGCAAACGATATTGCATTCAACCATGTTGTTTACATGACAAATGTAGTTTACCTCCAGCCTAAATCAGTGTTGCATACAAATTTGTGGATGGTGCGTGGTACGAAGTCTTGCTCAAGCTTGAAAATGATAAGCATTATGATGTTGAGGTATGGTGTGGTAAGCACAAGTATAGTTTCTCGTAAGCTGCTATTGGTATTATTTTTTTTTTTTCAATAGTTGCAAAATCCTGCTTCTCCTATACTTACACATATGTATACATTTTGGGCTTGGCTTTAATGTCATGTAAATTTGAGTGAAATGGTAATAATATTTAAGAGCAACAAGTATGGCATTTTAAACAAGTATGCATATACATTATATAACAAGAGTGATATATCTTAATGGAAACACTTAATGAAAAGCATGCCTATATAATAGGAGGAGTGATATATTTTAATGGAAGAGGACATAGAAATTGTAGTAAAAATCTATAATTTATTATGGCTCAGTGTTGTATATCCATAGTCAATGTCTATTTAAACTTTAGGATGATACTTATATGATGGCTTAAGTAAACTGTTCTTACCTTGAGACTAGTACACCATGGGATTAGAGGATGATTTTTATAATAGCAACTGTGTGTATGTGTGATACTTTTATATTTTGCATTAAATGATGATAGATACATATGTGTTTCTTCCTTTTGCAACAGTTTATATTCTGATACTTATATCTTGAATTATCAAATGACCAATGAGTGATAATTTCAAAAGTGTGTCATAATTAAAGGCATGTGAATTCATATTGTACTTAATCTAAATGCCATAGTGTAATGTTTTTACTTATGATATTAATCTTAATATATCCCTATTAAGATATCCCTATTTTATTATTGATGTCCCTATTTACATCTTTTCATCAAATGACCCAAAAACATCAAGGATGGTCCTATATGGTCACTAATAGCCAACTTTCAGAACAATATGAATGAATGCAAACATACATAAGTGGATGAACATAAATAATGAAGGTACTGGACATTGCCTGAAGTAATGAAGTGTTGACTCGGGGTTCAATCTAGTATGCTCTTGTATGATCCAAAACCTGCAAGGAAGGAAAAGATGGAGTTAGATCCAAAGGATCTAAGCAATGCTTGACAACATATTACTGATCCCCATCTACAATTATGAATGTGCATAGTCAATCCATACACAGACTTAACAACATGGTGGCATTGATCCAATAATAGAAAATACATTTTAAATGCCAAGCTCGCGGTCTCAATGAAATAAATAGTCTATAAAACAATATATGGTGCACAACAATAGCAAGCATGCAATGACAACAATAACATTGCATGATTCTCGAGCTAAAATTGAAAATAGTAATTGTATTAATGTATGTTTTCATGATGCCAAATATTAAATAGTGAGCTCATGAATAATGTATGATGCCCTAGCTTGCAGTCTATGAGCCATCAAGACATTTCCTCATGAAATGATCATAAACAGGGAGTACCACATAGTTAATATCAATAGAAAAATAAATAAAGAGAGATCAAACACTTCACACAATGCCTTGAAGGTAATAGAAATGATTCCCTAGCTCTCAAATATTGTAGGTCATCAAGCATTCCAAATGAAAAGATGTAAACAATATCAATATTAAACACTGAGCTCATGAACAATGTATGATGCCCTAGGTTGTTGCCCGCGAGCTGTCAAGACATTTCCTCATGAAATGATCATAAGAGGGGAGTACCACATAGTGAATATCAACAACAAAACAAATAAAGAGAGATCAAACACTTCATAGAATGACTTGAAGGTAATAGCAACAATGCCCTAGCTCTCAAAGCTCGCGGGTCATCAAGAATTCCAAATGAAAAGATGTAAACAATGGAAATATTAAATAGTGAGCTCATAAACAATGTATGATGCCCTAGCTTGTAGCCCATGAGCCATCAAGAAATTTCCTCATGAAATGATCATAAACAGGGAGTACCACATAGTGAATATCAACAGCAAAACAAATAAAGAGAGATCAAACACTTTACACAATGCCTTGAAGGTAATAGAAGTGATTCCCTAGCTCTCAAAGATCATAGGTCATCAGGTATTCCAAATGATAAGATGTAAATAATGCCAATATTAAACAATGAGCTCATGAACATGTATGATGCCCTAGCTTGCAGCCCGTGAACCATCAAGACATTTCCTCATGAAATGATCATAAAAAGGGAGTACCACATAGTGAATATCAATAGCAAAACAAATAAATAGAGATCAAACACTTCACACAATGCCTTGAAGGTAATAGAGATCAATCTTGGAGGTCATCAGGCATTCCAAATGATAAGATGTAAACAATGCTAGTATTAAATAGTTAGCTCATGAACTATGTATGATGCCCTATCTTAAAGCCTGTGAGCCATCAAGACATTTCCTTATGAAATTCATAAACAGGGAGTACCACATAGTGAATATTAATAGCAAAACAAATAAAGAGAGATCAAACACTTCACATATGCCTTGAAGGTAATAGCTCTCAAAGCTCATGGGTCATCGAGCATTCCAAATACTAATTAAGATGTAAAATATGACACTAAAATTTATTTAATGAGAAGACAAAGCTCAAATGCCTACCTCAAATGCTAGTGCCTTCTTCTCACATAGTGCCAGCCTCTTCATGCATGCCAAAATTGAATTCCCTCTTTGGGCCACACAAAATTGTAGTGTCATCTTCGCGGTAGCTCTTCAAATTCACAAATTATAAATGACACTTTCTTTTTCTTTGTTTTTGTTTATAACCAAATGGGTGTCGCAATTATGATGATAGTGTTGCTATTAGGACACTGTCAGAGGCACTTGCAAAAAAAATACAAAAAACAAACACAAATTGTAGTGGTGTCACAAATTTGCATTGAAATTCGACCCCAAATGTTGTAGTGTGGTCACTATGAGTTTATTGTGGTGCCATTTGTCCTCACAAATTCTCTAGTAGTATTCATGAGTCTCATGAATGGAGTTTTCTATACCTTCTTGGATAAGTTTGTGGTCATGTTCCTAGATGATATTTTGATATATTCTCATGATGAGAAGGAGCATGAGGAGCACCTCAAATAAGTATTGTAGAGGTTGAGAGAGAACTAGTTGTTTCGTAGCTTGTCGAAGTCTGTGTTCTTCCAACCTGAGGTACATTATTTGGGTCATGTTATATTCGGTGATGGGATCTTAGTAGATCCATCAAAGATTTGATCCATTATGGATAATCCATCACCCATTAGTGTCACTAAGGTGAGGAGTTTTATAGGCTTAGTAGGATATTATAAATGCTTCATTAAGGGATTTTCTAGATTACCACACCCCATCACCTCCCTTTAGTGAAAGGGAAAGTAGTATGAGTGGACATAGAAGTGTGAGAGAGCTTTTTAGGATCTCAAGAGAGCCCTCACAAGTGCACCAATACTTGCAGTGCAAGACCCTTTAGAAGAATTTGTGGTGTGCACAAATGCATCATTGGATGGTATAGGGGCAATCCTTATGTAGGATGGATGACCTATGTCCTATGAGTCTAGGAAGTTGAAGACTCATGAGCATAATTACCCTACTCATGACCTAGAGCTTGTTGTAGTGGTTCATACTTTAGTGAGATGGTGACACTTCCTTCTAGGTTATAGATTCGAGCTTCATTCTAACCACTAGAGCTTGTAGTATATTTTCACTCAGCCAAACCTTAATGCTAGACATCGAAGGTAGAATGGTTTCCTTTGTGAATGTGATTTTGATGTTCATTATATTGAAGGGAAGGAGAATGTGGTTGAAAATTCCTTGAGTAGGAGATTCCATGATCTTTCATCTATGACTACTTGTACCAATTTGAGAGAGTGTATCCTACATCATTTTCCAAAGGATTCCTTCTATACAGAGATTTGTCACTTGGTACATTCTTAGATAACCTTAGAGAGGAAGTATTCTGAGTATTCCTTGGAGTTAGATGGACTATTACATCATAGAGATTTTATCTATGTACCTTCAATTGGGGATTTGCATGAGTTCATTTTACTTGAGGCACATAGAGCACCTTATGCAGTGCACCCTGGTGTTAAGAAGTTAGATGCAGATTTGAGATAGTTGTACTATTGGTCAAGCATGAGACTGCATATTTCTAGTATTGCCGTGAGATGCCTAGAGTGTTAGAGGGTGAAGGTAGAGCACCGTCACCCTAGTGGGCTTCTACATCCACACGAGATTTCTGAGTGGAAGTGGGATACTATATCTATAGACTTTATTGTTGGTCTTCCCATGTCTTCTCATCACCATGATGCCATCTTGGTGGTAGTTGACACATTGACCAAGGTTTCCCACTTCTCACTTGTGCATACTACATTCTCAGTATGAGACATAGCCCATCTATTTTTTTTGGATATTTTTAGACTCCATGGCATTCCCCATAAGATCATCTCTGATAGAGACTCATTGTTCACATCAGTCTTTTGGAAAGAGTTATAGAAAGCATTAGGTACTAGGTTCAATTTTAGTACAATGTATCACCCTCAGATAGATGGTTTGACCAAGAGGCTTAATCAGGTATTAGAGGATATGTTGCATGTGTACATGATGGATCATCAGGTCAAGTGGTAAGAATACCTATATCTGGTTGAATTTTCCTATAATAATGAGCACCATTCATCTATAGGTATGTCACCTTATCAGGCCTTGTATGGAAGACCTTGTAGGACACCCTTGAGTTGGGATAGGATCAAGGATAGAGTATCTACTAGTCCTTAATTATTCAAAGAGATGGAGTAGCAGTTGGTTTTGATTCAACAATGTCTTAGGGAGGCACATGATAGACAAAAGAAATATACAGACATGAAGAGGATTGATAGGGAGTATAGGGTCGAAGATAGAGTTTTCTTTCTAGTGCAACTGCACAAGAGTTTGATCTGATTTGGAAAAGGCTCTAAGTTGACACCTTGGTTCATTGGACCCTTTGAGATATTAGAGAGGATAGGACCAGTTTCATATCATCTAGCTTTTCCACTTAGCTTGTCATGCATCGATAATGTCTTCCATGTTTTTGTACTTCAAGAATATATTTATGATAAGACTCACATGATAGATTGGGATTCATTTTAGGTGGAGTTATATGGGAAGCTAGCAGTAGATCCCATCCATATTATAGCCTGGAAAACCCTTGCACTTCAAGGCAGAGAGCTTGACCAGGTTAGGGTCCAATGGGATTGTTTTGATGAGGTCAGGGCTTCATGGGAGGATGCAACACATATGAGATCTCAGTACCCATATATTTTTGATGAATTCTAGGAGGAATTTCATGCCTAGTGGGGGAGGATGTGAGGCCTCACCTTGACCCATCATAGCTTAGTTGATACACTTATTTTGATACATTATGATTCGATATTTTTGGACATTATATCAGATGGAGTAGACATTATTATTATTTATGTCATGTGATGATTACTTTAGTATACTTTAGTGATGATTTTTATGATGTTTTGAGTATATGCATACATTATAATGATTATTTTAATTCCAATGGAGGAATATGTTATGTTATTTTAATTATTCAATAAGTTATGGTTATCAAGTGTAGAAATGGAAATGTAAAATTTTCAATCTATTGACTATGCAATTTGATGCAGGAGCATCCTGGGTGTAAGAGCAATCTTGCATCACCCAAAAATATTTCTATTTTTATATTCAATAAGGGCTATTTTGTGCAGAGCTGCTATTTATGGAAAGTTACTATTTTTGGTAATTTTCGTATGTGCTCAGAATGATCTGATTTCTTTCTTGGAGGTTCACTTTGGTCATATAAGTCTGCCAGTAAAGTTTCATTTCCAGATCAAGTGTATATTGGAAGATATTGAAGATTTTCGGTATTGGCAGCAGGGTACAGAAACTTTGAACTCAGTTTTGAAGGCTTTAGAGGCCCCGAATGAGGTCAAAAATTTGGGTGACGGGTGCTTGCGCTAGTCAAGCCTGTAGAGCGCTTCGTGGCATTTCCGAAATGGGGTTATAGTGGCCGAGCGGGTCAACTGGTGATGACTTATGGTCTTCGAAAGTTGGGCCACCTGAAATGGCGAAAAATAATTTTCTTCAAAATTTCTGTTCGGGTTTCAAAGGTTATCTTGAGCCGACTATGATGTAATAAAATGTAAAATAAAATAATTCTAAGTTTGGTCGGCCTTATTGGCTAAAATTCTGGAACCTTCCCAGGCGGTGGATAATTGCCTATATAAGGAAGGCTGTATTATTGTCTTAGGCAGTTCAGAATAGTTCTGGGTAGTAGATCTAGGTAATAATTCGAGGCTTTGTCCTACAGAATATTGTAAGGGAATGCCCATGTGGCTTTGCATATTGTAATTCTGAAAGTTTGTAATTCCACATTTGTGGAGATAATAAGAAGCCAATTCTCTGTTCTTGCATATTGTTGTTGTTTCTCTGTTTCTGTTATGTATTTGTGGTATTAAGGGGAGCACCCTTCATCAGGTGGTATCAGAGCAGGAGTTCTTGAGTGTGTAAATAGATTGCCGACTATGAGGCAGTTTGCACCAGGACCGTGGCTAGGGTTTCAGCGCACACCATGAAAATGCCTCCACGAAGGGAACGTGGCGGAAGAGCTGGTGTTGTAACACCCGAGGTTAGAGAGCTGCAGAGACAAGTGCGAGCATTGCAAGAAGAGATTCGCAGAGGAATGAATCTTAATGTCAGAGATGAAAGTGAGGATGAAGCCGAAGAAGAATATCAAGAAGGAGAAGTCAAAATTGTGAACCAGGAGGAAGAAAGACTTTTTCGGGCCATTTCTAAGATTGGGAAAAGACCTAAGATTGAGGTTCCTACATTTTCTGGAAATCTTAACCCAGAAGAATTGATCGACTGGATCAATGAATGTGAGGAATATTTTGAGTATGAAGATGTTGAGGATCCTGATAGGGTCAAATTTGCGAAGGCCAGACTGAAAGGTCATGCGAAGATCTGGTGGCAAGAAATTCAATTGGAGCGAAATAGAAGAGGGAAAGATAAAATCACAAGATGGGATCGGATGGTGGAAAAATTGAAGCGACAGTTCATTCCTGTTGATTATGAGCTTGACCTACTGAAGAAAATGCAAAGTTTGAAGCAAGCAGGAAAATCTGTTCAGGAGTATACAGAGGAGTTCTATCGACTCCTCATCAGAACAGGCCATGCCGAAGCTGATAAGGAGAAAGTTGCCCGATACCTTAATGGGTTAAGGCCAAGCATTCAGGAGGAGTTGAATCTGGTTCGAATGAACAGTATTGAGGAGGCATACCAATTTGCCCTAAAAGTAGAGGAAAAGCTGAACAAGAAGTTCGAGAGCAGACAAAACGGAAGAGGTCGCGGTGGACGATCTGGTGGACGGTCATATGGTGGCCGAAATGAAGATCCGAAAAAGAAGGATGAGGCTAGTAGCAGTCAAAATCAGCGCGGAAATAATTCCAATCGCTTCCAGGATCAAAATAATAGAGATCAAAGAGGAAGAGCAAGAGGACAAGGATCTGGAAGAGGAGGCTTCCGTGGAACATGTTTTCACTATGGAGAAGAAGGTCATAGGGCATTTGAATGTCCTCAGCGCCAAGGCAGAACAGACAGGAGAAATGAAGGCCAGGCCAGAGTTGCGCATGTAGATGAAGATGCCAGATCATCAAATTCTGAAGATGCTAAAAGAGGAGAAACATTGATTAACAGAAGAGTCCTGTTGAGTGGTGAGAATGAGCCTGAGCAAAGGAGGAGCCTGTTTCGCACCAGGTGCAAGTGTGAAGGTAAATGTTGTGATGTGATCATTGATAGTGGAAGCACTGACAATTTGGTGTCAGAAGAGATGGTGACAAAGTTGAAGCTCAAGAGACAGAAACACCCACATCCATATCGGATTGCCTGGGTACAGGATGACCACAAGGTCATGGTCAATGAACAATGCCTAGTGAAGTTCAAGATCGGCGGGTACCAAGATGAGGTACTATGTGATATCATCTCTATGGATGCATGTCATATGTTATTGGGTAGACCGTGGCAGTTTGACAGATGTGCTGTACACGATGGTCGTGCGAATACCTATTCCCTGACAAAAGATGGAGTGCGACATAAGCTAAAGCCATTGAAGGAGACCGAAGAAAAGGTATGTGGTAATGCAAGAATAACATTTGTTGATGGAAGGAAATTCCTAGATGGTATGAGGCATGAGCATGTATATTTTTCTTTAATTCCAAAAGCTGGTAAAGAGGAAGTAGAAGATGTTCCTGTAGAAGTTGCAGATTTGTTGAATGAGTTTCAGGATATTGTATCCGATAACGTGCCTGATGGATTACCACTAGTCAGGAAGATCAGTCATCAGATGGACTTGATCCCAGGAGCGAGTTTTCCGAATAAGGCAGCACACAGAATGACACCTGCAGAAAGTGAGGAGTTGAACAGACAAGTATATGAACTGTTACAGAAGGGGTTGATTCGAGAGAGTCTGAGTCCCTGTGCTGTACCAGCGGTATTAGCACCAAAGAAGAATGGAGATTGGAGGATGTGTATAGATTCTAGGGCAATAAACAAGATCACAATCAAGTACAGGTTTCCATTGCCACGAATGGATGATATTATGGACTGTTTGAGTGGAGCTGTGTATTTTTCAAAGATAGATCTAACAAGTGGATATCATCAGATTCGGATCAGAGAAGGAGATGAATGGAAGACTGCCTTCAAGACAAAGGAAGGACTGTATGAATGGTTAGTCATGCCTTTTGGGCTAACCAATGCACCGAGCACTTTCATGCGGCTCATGAATGAGGTTCTGAAAGACTTTCTGGGTAAGTTTGTCATTGTTTACCTAGATGATATTTTGATCTTTAGTAAGACATTGGATGAGCATATGATGCATATTCGTATGGTATTTGAGAAGTTGAGAGAAGAGAAATTGTTGATTAATTTGAAGAAGTGCAGTTTTGTGAAGAAAGAGTTAGTGTATTTGGGATTTGTAGTTTCAGCAGAAGGTCTAAAAATGGACCCAGAGAAGGTACAGGCTATCCTTGAATGGCCTACTCCAAGGAGTGCTACTGAGGTAAGATCTTTTCATGGTTTGGCTAGCTTTTATAGAAAGTTTATCAAAAATTTTAGCAGTATTTGTGGTCCCTTGACTGAAACAATGAGAGGGGATAGAAAAGAGTTTAAGTGGACTAATGGGGCAGAAAAAAGTTTTCAATTATTGAAACAAAAAGTTACAGAACAACCTATTTTAGCACTTCCAGATTTTAATAAGGTGTTTCAAGTAGATTGTGATGCTAGTGGTACTGCAATAGGAGCTGTTATGAGCCAAGAAGGTAAACCTGTTGCTTATTTCAGTGAGAAGTTAAATGATGCTAAGAGGAAATATTCTGTTTACGATCAGGAATTTTATGCTATAGTTCAGGCATTAAAGAAGTGGAGACATTATCTACTTCCTAAGGAGTTTGTTTTGTATACTGATCATCAAGCTTTGCAATATTTGAATAGTCAAGGAAAGTTGAATCAGAGGCATTTGAAATGGGTTGAATTTTTGCAGAGTTATACATTTGTTTTGAAACACAGGAGTGGAAAGTCTAATAGGGTTGCAGATGCTCTTAGCAGAAGGCAACTATTGCTAACAGAAATGTAGATTGAAGTGGTTGGGTTCAAGGAACTCAAGAATTTGTATCCAGAGGATCCTGATTTTGGTGAAGCTTGGAAAGCTTGTACAGAACCTGTTACTCTAGACAGGACGAAATGGTTGAATTTCATCATCCAGGATGATATGCTATTCAAAGGGAGTCAGTTGTGCATTCCACGAAGTTCTATGAGAGAGAATCTCATCAAGGAGAAGCATAGCGGGGGATTGGCTGGACATTTTGGTCATGACAAAACCCTTTCTTTGGTTAGTGAAAATTATTATTGGCCACAATTGCAGCAAGATGTGAAGAAGTTTGTACAGAGTTGCAGAGTATGTCAGATGGTGAAAGGAGTGAAGCAGAATACAGGGTTGTATCAGCCATTACCTGTACCAGAGAAGCCTTGGGAGGATATCAGCATGGACTTTGTTCTTGGTTTACCGAGGACTCAGCGGGGACATGATTCAATTTTTGTGGTAGTTGACAGATTTTCAAAGATGGCACATTTTATTCCCTGCAAGAAGACTAATGATGCTGTTCATGTAGCAGAATTGTTTTTCAGAGAAGTAGTGAGACTTCATGGTTTGCCAAAGACCATAGTTTCAGATCGGGACACTAAGTTTGTTGGATATTTCTGGCGTACACTGTGGAAGAAGTTGAAGACAGATTTGAAGTTTAGTTCATCACATCATCCACAGACTGATGGACAGACAGAGGTGGTGAATAGGAGTTTGGGAAATTTGCTGAGATGTTTGGTTGGAGATAAGCCAACAGGATGGGATTTGATTTTACCACAGGCAGAATTTGCATACAATAATTCTGTCAATAGGAGCACTGGTAAATCACCATTCCAGATTGTATATGGAAGTAGTCCAAGAAATGCATCTGAATTGAGGAAGATAGATAAAGGAGAAATAAGTAGTGCTAAAGCTGAGGATTTTGCAGAACACTTGAAGAACATCCATGAGGAGGTGAGGAAGCATATTACCAAGATGAATGCATAGTATAAGGCTAAGGTAGATGAGAAAAGGAGGTATAAGGAATTTCAGGTTGGTGATGAAGTCATGGTTCATTTGCGGAAGGAGCGGTTTCCAGTTGGTACATATAACAAGCTGAAAATGAAGAAGTTTGGACCATGTAGGATACTAAAGAAACATGATTCAGGAAATGCATATGAGGTAGAATTGCCTATTGAGCTAAATATTTCACCAGTTTTTAACATTTCAGATCTGACAGAGTATCATGAAGGAGGTGTTGAAGATGAGATCACAGCAGCAGAGTGGAGTATTCCAGCAACTAGTTCAGACACTAAGGAGATCGAAGACATACTGGACAGTCGTGTTGGTAGAAGCACAAGGAATAGGACATATGAAGAGTATTTGGTCAAATGGAAAGGATGACCTGTAGAAGATTCATCATGGCTAACAAAGGAGGAGGTTAACCGTCTTGGTTTTCCTCTGCACACCTGAGTCGTGACAGGGTCACTTCTCAAATTACCCTGGGTGTCTGATGCAGGAGCATCCTAGGTGTAAGAGCAATCTTGCATCACCCAAAAATATTTCTATTTTTATATTCAATAAGGGCTATTTTGTGCAGAGCTGCTATTTATGGAAAGTTACTATTTTTGGTAATTTTCATATGTGCTCAGAATGATCTGATTTCTTTCTTGGAGGTTCACTTTGGTCATATAAGTCTGCCAGTAAAGTTTCATTTCCAGATCAAGTGTATATTGGAAGATATTGAAGATTTTCGGTATTGGCAGCAGGGTACAGAAACTTTGAACTCAGTTTTGAAGGCTTTAGAGGCCCTGAATGAGGTCGAAAATTTGGGTGACGGGCGCTTGCGTGGGTCAAGCCTGTAGAGCGCTTCGTGGCATTTCTGAAATGGGGTTATAGTGGCTGAGCGGGTCAACTGGTGATGACTTATGGTCTTCGGAAGTTGGGCCACCTGAAATGGCGAAAAATAATTTTCTTCAAAATTTCTGTTTGGGTTTCAAAGGTTATCTTGAGCCGACTATGATTTAATAAAATGTAAAATAAAATAATTCTAAGTTTGGTCGGCCTTATTGGCTAAAATTCTGGAACCTTCCCAGGCGGTGGATAATTGCCTATATAAGGAAGGCTGTATTATTGTCTTAGGCAGTTCAGAATAGTTCTGGGTAGTAGATCTGGGTAATAATTCGAGGCTTTGTCCTACAGAATATTGTAATGGAATGCCCATGTGGCTTTGCATATTGTAATTCTGAAAGTTTGTAATTCCACATTTGTGGAGATAATAAGAAGCCAATTCTCTGTTCTTGCATATTGTTGTTGTTTCTCTGTTTCTGTTATGTGTTTGTGGTATTAAGGGGAGCACCCTTCATCACGATTTCATTTATGTGTGTGTGTGTGTGTGTGTGTGTGTGTGTGTGTGTGTGTGTGATTTTATTGAGCTACTAATATTTCATTTTAGTGTGTAGGAAACTTACCATGGATATTATCAAAGAATCAGTAACCAACCATATGTGAAAATTGTAAACCCAAGGTTGAATCTAATGAAGAGATTCAAACCTCATTTTTAAGTGATTTAATTCATGACCATAAATTGTATGGATGTATTAGGTGTTTTCACTATGTAATTAGTGACATGTCGATGTTGTATTATGTCATTTTACAGTGTCATTTGATACTTGTTATGTGTTTATGTAATGACATGTTTACTAAGGTTGGAAATGTAAACCTAAGCCTAACTAACATATTAGGAACCTAATTAAACCTGTCTTGTTCAGAGATATTTGCAATGTTCCACCAATTTCCGTATTTAATTTCATTCTTTTCTAGTCACTTGTAGAGGCGAAAAAGTGGTCCTAAGGATCAATTTTGGCAAAATCCAAGTACCTTAGTGATAGGGTTATGGGTTAGGAACGTTGCTAACACATCTAGAACCCCCTAGTGGCCTTGGTGACCCTCTTTATGACCCATTTCCCACATGATACGAAAATGGATTGAGCCTTGACCTTTACCCAAACCCAGACTCCTTTCCAATCTTGCAATTATGATAGGGGACAAGGAAAAGCCAAAGGACTTAGGGGTCAATTCTGAATTTAATATTGGTGGGTGGGTAGGATTTGGAGGCCTTTTTAGAGGCCCTTTGTAGAGTTAGTGGGTGTTAACCCAATTTTTACTTTTAGATACATTAGGGTTTTGGATTGAAGAAAGAAGAAAGGGATTGGGCTCTTCTCAAGCATCATTTTACCATAACACATTGTGAAGGTTCATCTCCATTGCCCTGAAAGTTCTTTTCTTTTGTTGTAAGTAGATTAGTATGTATTTCATTTTCTTCAATATGTGATCTATGTATTTTGTATTTTTGTAATGTAAGGGAATGAGATTTTGTGTTTGATTTCATACTCATTGTGTTATTTTTATTTGAATGAGGGAGTTTTGTGAAGGGTGTAATAGCATTTCTCACCCTTGGATAGGGAAGAAGTCGCCATGTATGGGGTAAGGGGTTACTTGGACTACATGATAGTATAGAGTCTCTTCTCATGGATAGAAGAGGGGAAAAAATGCAAGTTGTATGGGCTCTTGCATGCTATTGTTATTAATCTTTATTTGGGGGAGATATGGAAAAGAATGGATGGAAAAATATATGTGGTTTTAAGCCTTGAAAAGGCATTTTTATTGTTGTATTCTTTTAGAATTCTCCTATATGGAAGTCCACCTTCAACCTTCTTTATGGGTTCAAGGTGAATCCAATTGTGAATGCCTTGGATGGGTATATTTGTGTTGTGTTTCATGTTGTTTGAATAGTGTGGATGTCACTCATTGGTTATCGATTCTCCTAGCTCGAGGGTTCTCTCCTTGAGACCTTGGATGGGAGGTGAGCTCTTTGTGGTGTATTCTCCTTATTTGGAGGTTTTGGGAGCCATGTCCTTTGAGAAGAAAGCTTTGGAGAAGTTCTCATTTTGTTATTATTGTGGAAACAATTTTGGTGATGCATTGTTGTAAATTTGGAATGTAAAAATCTCTCCATTGTGAAAATGTGTATTTGTAATATTGTAAGTTTACCATGATGTAGAAGGAGAGATATTTGTTTCAATATGTCTTGTATCCCTTTTCTTTGTGTGGAATGCTTCAAATTAGTCATTTCATTATTATAATAATGTAAGTTGAAATCAATGTTAAGAAATGAAAACAATGTTGAAATCTTGCTTTGAAATTGTAAAGTAGTGTTTCTCAAAAATTTGTTCAAGCAATCTCTCCGTTGTGTTTTAATTTAATATTGAACCTTAAATTCAATTTTGCATCCTTAAATCTTGTTGAGAAAATCACGAAAGCAATAGATTATTAGTCAAATTGTAACACTAAATAATAAACTACCTATTACCAATACCTTATAAACAATTCATTAATTGAATGCATAAACAAAAAAATGCATACTACATACATTTAACTCAAAAAAATTAAAAAAACCATTAATAAAGGAAAAGTGAGAAAATTTAGACTTTCAGATTTGAGAGAGGCAAATAGCTCTGTATAAAATATATGGGAAAGAAAAATAATTCCCATTACACACTGAGAATATTCCTCTCTTGATCCCCTTGCTAAGTATGGGGTTAGTAACCTAAATCCCCTATTAATCCATGAGTGTGCTAACCTCATTATTTAGATTAATTGGAAGGGATAAATGATGTAATGAGGGGACATCTCATGGGTCCCACACCAAATTTCCCTTTCCCTTTATACCCTACGTGGGAATTGACTTGTTCCATGTTTTAAAAAAAGAGCAATCAAAAATAAAATAAATAAATCAATGCAATACATAGCTTGTGAGTTTGGGGAATGTCCTAGTGGGGCCCCTCATCCACCTTGGGTAAGGAGCCACTCACTTGGCTTTACCTTCTACCATGTGTACTTCCTTCATGGCCCTTTCATTTTGGTTTTAAAAAAAACTATTGAAATCACTTTGTAAATTTTAGTTGTCAAGGGATAGGATTTGGTGGGCACTCCCTCAAACCTAGCTTTTATGAACTTGCATTTACCTTTATTTCCTTGGCCTACATACCTTTTTCCATGCAGCCCTTTGACATAATATCTTGTCCCCTCCTCCAACTTGGCATGTGGGCCATGGGAGAGGTGAGGGTGATGGGAGATAGGGTAGGTTAATAGTTAGGTTAATAGGGTAAGCTAGTAGGTAGGTTAGTAGGATAGGATAGGTTAGTTTAAGTTTTGTTTTATAGATTTTAATTTGGTTTTAATTGCATAAATTAGATTGTCATTTAAATTTTTAAATGATTAATGGAAAATGTTTAAGGATACATGGAATGTCATAAGTATTTTAATGATAAAAGTGTAGTATGTATTAGTTTTAAATAGATCATGTTATAATTAAGATTAAGATTCAAAGCATGGCTAGGCCAACCTATAATGTAGTTTAGTGCACCCTTGAGAATAAAATAGTAAAAATGAACTAAGTGTATGAGTATCTTATCAACCTAACTTAACTTATGTTCTAAACAAATAAATTTTGATGATCGTGAAACACCTTGCTAAACATGAAACCATAGTTTAATTCAACCTGACTCAAGTGTTCCTGTAGCACTAAAAACCTACAGTCTCTAACCTATCTAATGAGTTGGAATACCGACTCTACATCTAAACGTGATGTGACCCAACTCTATCTATGTCTAGACCTTGAAACTTGAGAAACTAAATTCACCATGTTGTCATCTTTTCCGCAATGTATTCATATTAATTATGTCATCATAGTTGTTTGTACATTTTTAAAAAATAATAAAAATTTGTGTGTATGTCTTTCCCTAGTTCTGGGCATGACAAATTATTCCCTTGGCTCAATATCTTTGAGTATAAGACTAATTTAGTGGTCCTTAGTGAAATTTGAAAATAACTATGCAATTGTGTAAGATGGAAAAAAGTTATAGGGTAAAATAGGTTAAAATGAATCCAACTTTCATAATGCAAAGAAACTTAGGAAATAACCACTAAGATGGCTATGAAAAAATTTGGGAAATACACATGACAAAAAATTTGTGATCTCTAAATTTTGAGTAGAACCAAGAGGACTCAAGCAAGTAAGAAGACCCACTTTAAATTATCTCAGATCGAACAATTGACATTCTATAGATCTCATCATGATTATTTTGTATCCAAGTCCATGTGTTTGTCACTAGTTTGTTTACATATAAAATAGAGAAATGGAATTGGGTTGAAAGGGGTTTGTGTATGTCAAACCCTATTTTTAGAATGAACCCTTAAATTAAATATAACTAAAAGTGTGTATTTATATAATAGAGGGTAGACTTTTAAAAAAAGTATTTATACCTTGGTAGGTCTTCTTTGTGCTAAAATTCTTACAAATATGTTGATGTTGATCTTGTAGTGTTGACCAAGAAACTTTTCTCATCGATTGAATTATGAATCTAGAGATTCAAAAATTCTCTTAAATAGATTATACCCTTGATCACTTTCTCTTACCTACTTGGATTCTTGAATTGTGAATGCAATTGGCTGATTGAATACGATTGAATTAAATATCCAAATGATAGTCAGTGAGTTTTTTTTATACCTCTCCTTAACATTCTATGTTATAAATTTTTGAGAAAAATGGCATATGTTTAAATTTACCACTACAACAAGATAACTATTGTGTTTTTTAAATTTAGGCACTAATTGAAAGGAGAGGGTCACCCAAGGTGACCTTGTCTTGGGAGAAGGTTGGTCAAGGGGACCTAATCCTACCAATGTAGGCCCAAATTAAGTCCTAACAATTGAAGGTTGAGAAGAAATAATAATTTTAATCAAGATTAAGCTTGATCAAGAATATTGGGTATAAGATTACAAGACCACTAAATTAGACTTAAGACCTTATCAACTGATAATAAGACAAAAGCAGCAACACATGAACATAAATTAAACAAGGCCATGACTATACTATCCAAGTAAGGTTAAGATTACTTTGAGTCATATATTGAGATTAGTGTCAACTAGAATTGAATAGTAGATAACAATTTTCTGTAATGTTAGTAAAATCACCCCTGTGGATAACCAAACTAAGTAATGTATATGAGTAAATATTGTGTGCTATAAATGTGTCACACTTCTATGAATCATTATATTCAAGATCACTTAAGAATGAGGTCTCGAATAGTGATTCATAGCTCTCTATTCATGGAGTGCAGTGGTTTGTATTAGAGGCCCTCAGATTGACCCAGTTATGCCCATGCAAGTACACCAAGAAACTAGAGATTCAAAGATGAATAGCAAGCATGCTAATCTCCATGATCATCAAGTTATTGCATGCAAATGAAAACTAGTCTAGATGATAATAATGCAAGAAATAAACTATTCTATTCAAATGAAAGTATTACAAGTTCTTGCTAACTATGCTATGTGGATTAAGCTAGAACAATGAAAGCAAACATGAATTTAAACTATTATGTAAATGCAATATTAGTCTAAACTATGGATTGGCATGAGGCATGAGAGAAGAAGACAAGAAGAAAGAAGTCTCAAATATTCGAGCTCCAAATGCTCAAAAAGCATCTTCCAAGATTGCTCTCCAAACCTGCAGCATAACAATAGTATGAAAATTCTGGGATCTAAAATGAGAAGGAGAGGGCTCCTTATATAGGAAAATGTGAAGAAGAATGCATCCTCAAGAGTAATGTGGGATAAATCCAAAAAGAGGCAAAAAGATGAAAGAATTAGGAAACAGATTTTTATTTTATTTTTTATTTGATTTATTTCCTTTTCCATCATAGATTTTGCTTGAAGTGGGGATTTAATTTATTTAAAAGAGGAATTATCTTTTAATTAAATAGGATAAGTTTATTTAATAAAAAGAGAAATATTTAATTAAATAAGATAAAATCATTCAATTAAAAGGGATTTTAATTAAAGAGGATTATTTTATTTAAGATATTTCTTTTAATTAAATAAGCCTATTTTATTTATTTAAAAAAGGAATTATCTTTTAATTAAATAAGATAAGTTTATTTAATAAAAAGAGGAATATTTAATTAAATAAGATAAAATCATTCAATTAAAAGGGATTTTAATTAAATAAGATTATTTTATTTAAGATATTTTTTTAATTAAATAAGCCTATTTTATTTATTTAAAAGGGAATATTTATTTTAATTAAATAAAATTATTGATGAAATGTTCAAACCTTAGAAATATTTGAATTATTTATTTAATTGTGATTTGATCAAGCAATTGGTTTGAAAATTGCAAAGGATTGATTTAGGAAATTGATAAATTGAAGAATGGGGGCCCAAAGTCTAGGCGACCATTTTAGGGTGCATACATTTCCCCCTCTTTGGGTAATGTGTGATCATTCTAGGAATACATGTAGCCAAAGAATGGAATTGAAATGTGATATTGGTTTGGGATCACAAAACAACCTGGACATGTGATCGACGGATGGGAACACATCAAGACAAAGATAAGAAGATTGAAAAAGACAAGGGCAACACCCCAGTAAACAGGTAATTGTCAAGTCTTAAGCAAGGTTTGATTGATAGGTTTGATAAAGCTAAATCAAAGATTGAGGTTTGATAGGTACTGCCCTCTCATGATCGAAATCAAAATGAGGTAGAGGAGAAATAGTAAATTGACAATCTTGATCAAAATCGAACCAAAAGATAAGGTTCTTGATGTGAGATGAAAGATATAAGGATCACAAAACCAAGGTAGATCATTAAGAATGAAATATTATGCCCCAAGATTGAATTAGAAGAAAAGAAGTGAGGTGAAAGTGAATGGAAGATAGAAGTTTTGAAGAGGTGAAAAGAAATGGACAGAAGAAAGAGAATTTGCCTTAAGAAAGAGGATACCTCAAAATCAATCAACTGTGTAAGATAGGAAATTTGGATTGAGATCACGAAAAAAGATAAGGAAATGAAGATCAAAATGTGACCACAATTGATTAAAAGTCCAAAAGAAAGATGAAGGAAAACCCTCTCAAACTCATAATGCAGCCTAAATATGCAAATTAACATGAAGTCTAACAATGCAAGCTACATGGAAATGAAAAGGTGTACTTGCAATAGAGCAACTATAACATAGGATTTTATGTTAGTCATTCATTAGAGAATGTAAAGAACTTATTTTCATTATTGGGCCATTATTAACGAACATCGGAAAATCACATAATCATCACTAGTCACAAGCACAACTATGAAGATATGAATGTGATTTATATCGGATTAGAATGTGAAAAGATTCTAACATAAGAATCAAAGACATAAAGGTCAATATGACTTTGATGTTAGGTTACCCAATTTAATGTAGCAAAACCACTCTCATATCAAGGCATAGATGCCAAGATGACCATAAGAATGATTGTTGAAAAATAGTCAAGGATAATGCCTAAAATCTCCTAAGTGTTTCGAAGGAACAATAAGAGACGCTCTACAATTTCAAGACCACACCCACAAGTAGTAAGAAAATAAAAACATGCCCCATGCCCCAAGTCCTCTATCTATGCATCATGGAGGGACTTATTAGTCAAGGACAAAAATCAATAACAGTCAGCACACAAAGAAAAGATCATGACATAGCTCAAGCATTAAGTGTTGTGTTTAAAAATTTAAGTGTGTTCACTAATACTGACTTCTGAGGATAAGGATCAAATGTTTTCAAGTAGGTAAAAGCACATGACAAAACTGGGTAAGACCAAACTAAGAAGTCTTGAAAAACACTCGATGTCAGGGGTTGTGTTGAAAAACATAGTTGGGGTGGTGTTGAAAAACACCGTTGGGGATGTCCTAGAGGCCAACACATCCAAGAGACCAAAGCTAACATAGTTATGCCCCCTAGGCAAAGACAATGACCAATTCCAAACCAAGGCAACAAGGACAAGGCATAATGGAGAAATGCTAAGTGTCAAGGATGAGTGCTAAGAAACAAGGGTGCAAAGGCCTCAAGTAGTGCCTATTTCTAGGTTTTCACCACTTGGATTTTATTGCAATTTTTTCTATTTTTTTTTTTAAGGACCTTTTATAATTTTTTTGTACTTTTGCTACTAAGGCACATGTTTCCACGTTTTCACCAAGGCACTTTTTCTATTTATTTATTTATTTTTTTAAAAATTTTTAGTATTTTTGGAATATATAATTTTTTTGGAGATACATCAAAGCGCCTATTGCTACATTTTCACTAAGACCATTTTTTCAGGACATTTTAAAAATTTTAGAATCTTTTCAGCATCATATATTAATTTTTTAGGATTTTTTCAGGATCAATAAATACTTACAAAGGATGCCCCCAAATAGAACATGCATCATGAATAGAACTTCTTTAGGTGAAAGAGATTGATAGGTTCAGGGAGTTGATCTCCCTCTTCATCAAATAATAAGTAAGCGTATGTCCCAAAAGCTATAGTAATAATGTATGGTCCAAGCCAAATAGGTTTGAACTTTCCCTTTTGTTCTCTATGTTGTTGGTTCTTAGGGTTTTCTCATAAAACAAGATCTCCAACTTGGAATTCTCTAGGGTGAACCTTCTTTTTGAATGCTTTGGACATCCACTCTTGGTAGACCCTCATGTGATCAAATAATGCTTTATGCTTTTCATCTAAAAGTTCCAACTCCTGAAGTCTCAAGGCACAATAGTCTTCATCCATAACTAGACCTTTGAGAGAAACTCTAAGTGAAGGAATCTCTACCTCTAAAGGTAACACTACTTCAATGCCATAAGTAAGGGTAAAAGGAGTAGCCCCAATTGGAGTACAAATACTCATTCTATAAGCCCATAAGGCTGGATTTACCTATAGATGCCAATCTCTACCATTCTTGTGGACTATTCTATGGAGAATTTTAAGAATGGTCTTATTAGATGCCTCTGCTTGTCCATTTCTTGTGGGAAGTAAATGGAGGACCAATGTTGTTTTATCTTGAACTTCTTGCATAGGTGTGTAAGGTCCTTGTTTGTAAACTAACCTCCATTATCAGTGATTATTTCAGAGGGAACTCCATACTGACAAATGATGTGGTTTAAGATGAATAGAGAAATTGTCTTGCCCAAGGCAACAAAAAGTGGAATAGCCTCCACCCATTTGGTAAACTAGTCAATAGCAGTGATGATAAATTTGTGTGCACCTGATGAGTTGGGGTGAATCTTCCCAACAAGGTCAAAGGCCCAACGCTGAAATGGCTAATGAGATATCGATAGAATAAGCTCCCTACCTGGGGCATGTATTAGGTTTCTATGTTTCTAACACTTTTCACATGATTTGGAAAAAATCTACTGCATCTGTCTGCATGGTAGGCTAATAGTACCCAGCCCTAAGCAACCTTTAGGCCATGGTAAGACCATTGGAATATCCCCCACAAATTCCCTCATGGATGTCAACTAACACTTGGTTGGACTCATCCTTTTCCAAGCACCTAAGAAGTGTCCCATCTAAACCCCTCCTATACAAATCACCAGAGATAAGGGTATGGCGAGAGGCTTTTTGAGTTAGGTTTCATTGTTCAAAATGGTTGAAGGTTTTTTGGATAATGCCATCACAAAGATATGAGTAAATGACACCATAGTGGGATGACTCACGGCCAACAAGGATACAAACAACTTGGCTTTCTTGGGAGTCATAAATGGGATAGTGTACCTCTTCCACTAGGAATTAAAATCTAGATTCATGTTGTTATAGTTGGAGTGTAGCCAATGTAGCCATAGAATCAACTACTTTGTTCTATATTCTAGGGATTTGTTGAAATGTAACAAATGTGAAATATCACCTCAAAGAATCAACCATTTTCTTGTAGGGTGCCAATTTTTCATCCTTTGTTTGGTATTCTTCATTAACTTGGTTGATAATCAGCTATGAATCCCCATAAATATGCATCTCTGTGATTCTCCATTCTATAGCCATTTTTAATCCATTTGTGAAGGCTTCATATTCAGCAATGTTATTTGTACATGGGAACAATAGTTTGTAGGACTTAAGAATTGTGTACCCATGAGGAGAAACAAATAACACTCCAGCTCCTAAACCATTTTGCATAAAAGAGCCATCAAAGAACATCCTCCATGTCCTCTGAGTCATGTACATTAGGTTCTCATCTAGAAATTCAACTTGAATAGGCATGTTGTCTTGAATTGGGAAATCAACCAACTAATCTGCAATGGCTTGTCCTTTTATAGCTTTACACTCAACATACTCTATGTCAAATTATGATCAGACCATCATCCACTTACCAAGTCTACCTATGAGAGCAGCCTTACTGAGAAAATACTTGAGAGGATATATTTTTTCTATGAGGTGTATTGTATGCGCAAGCATGTAATGTTGCAACTTTTGGGAAGTGAACACCACAGCAAGCCAAGCTTTCTCAATACTAGTGTAATTGACCTCATATGAAACAAGCATATGACTGATATAATACATGGCTCTTTCTTTTCTAGTATCATCAAGTTGAGCTAATAATGCCCCCAAGGAAGATTTTGTTGCTGAAACATATAAAATGAGTGGCTTCCTTGGGATAGGAGGCATTAATATTGGTGGATTTTCCAAGTACTTCTTGATTTGGTCAATGCTCTTCTGACAATCCTCATTCTAGACACATTTGACTCCCTTATGCAATGTCTTATTGAAGGGTTGAGGTCTATCTTCTAGTTGTGAAATAAACCTCCTTATAGATTGAAGATGTCCCTGGAGACTCCTCATTTGGCTAATGTTTTTGGGAGGCGGCATATCCAAGATTCCTTGAAATTTTTTTGGGTCTACTTCTATTCCTTTGGCTAAAATGATAAATCCTAGAAGTTTTCTAGAGATGAATCCAAATGCACACTTTTAGGATTTTGCCTCAATTGAAACTGTTCCATACGATCTAGAATGACTTCTAAATCACCTAAGTGTGTATCTCTTGTTTTAGATTTAACCAAGGTGTCATCCACATAATCTTCCATCTTCTTATACATCATGTCATGAAAGATAGTTTTCATAGCTCTTTGATAAGTAGCTCCTACTTTTTTTAGTCCAAAGGGCATAACATTCCAATAGTAGGTATCCCATGTGCAAGTAAATGTAGTCTTTTCCTAGTCTTCAGGAGCTATCTTGATTTGAGAATACCTAGAAAAACTATCCATTAAGGAATAGATCTCATATCCGATGGTCATGTCCACTATCATGTCTATGTTAGGGAGTGGAAAATCATCCTTTGGGCATGCTCTGTTAAGATCTCTAAAGTCTATACAGGTATGAATAGACTTGTCATGTTTAGAAACTGGGATAATATTTGATATCCATTTGGCATAATCAATAGCTCTTATAAATCCTACACTGGGGAGTTTTTCTAGTTTAGTTTTGACAAGAAGAGCTATGTGAGGATGCATTTTCCTTATTTCTTCTTTGATTGGTTTAACACCTGGAGCTATGGACAAGTGATGTATAATTAGATTAGTGTCCAACCCTGGCATGTCTAAATAAGTCCAAGCAAAATTGACTTTCTTTCTTTGTAGGAACTCAGTGTAGGCTTCTTTCTCTTGAGATGATAAGGATTGAGCCAAATGTACAATCTATGGAGCCTCTTCTGTACCCAGATTACCTAACTATGTAGGCTCAACAAGCACTGAAGATCAATCTTGAAAATAACTGGGGAGATGATCAAGTACCTCATCTGTAGGTGCATCTGAGAGGTTTTCACCTTTAGATAAGTCATTTATTTTTACTTTTTTCAGTTTTGACACTACCACAGAGTGGTTTTCACCATCAAAACTCCTATTCTTTTTGTGACTAAGGTACTTGATATTTGGTTCTGTCATGCTTGTAGTTGGTTCACTAGTGGAAGAGACTATGAGCTCAAGGGCATTCAGGTAGAAAGCTATCTCATAGTCATTCTGGAAAGTTAGGAGCTGAGTCTCTTGATATTGTTGAGACCAATCAATGAGATGAGGATTAGCAAGGTGTAGGTCAATGATAGGTTTGATGTTGTTAATGTTAATGGGATCATCTCTGGTGATTGCAGAGTTAGGATCTATCGAGTATCCTTCGAAGGTACCCAAATTAGGATTTATCCAACCAAGTGAAGCATCATCCACTAAAGTGACTTGCAGATTTGAATCCTCTAATCCTACAGTTGACTCATTAGCTACCTCAAGCTGGGAACTATATGTATGGATGACATCAACATCCATGTCAAGTGTAGAGGCATCAGAGAGAGATTCCCATTCATATTCATATGAGTTTGTATCTGAACCTCGACTAGGATGTTTACACCATGCATGTTTTGGGAATCTTGATGTAGAAGATTTGGTGTCATCAAGAGCAATATCTCTCTCCATCAAGTGAGAAATGTTCTTGTGGTGACACTCTCTAATGGGATCCTCAACTTCTGACTCATCTGGTTCTATGCTTTCAGCTATTACATGTACAACTGGCTCATCTAAATCTCCCCAAAGGAGATTGGTGGAAGGAACCCAACCTTCACACATGTCATGTTGGTTTTCCAAATTGGGTGTATACTTTGTTTTATCCTTATCATCCATCTCACCAAGGATAGGAACAATACTCTTTTTATCCTTTTCAAAACCTAGACCACCCATTTTTTTAGACCGGCACCCAAAAAGAGCATGATCAAGAGGTTCAAATCTAGCATCTAGTATGTGATTGAGAGGACCATGTCCTGGATAACCCATATTATTAACAAGAGTATACCCTCTTCCATAAGTCTCAGGAGAGGGAGAGAAGTTTTCATGATGCATGTATTTGTCTTCTCTATAGATCCAGTCCTTGACAACTACCTCTTCTTTTTCATCTTGGATAGGCACTAAGGACTCTACAAATGTGCCAAACAAAGTCATGGCTAATGATGAAGGTCACATTTTTTGTGAAGGTTTTCCATAAGACCTAGGTGAGACTAGCATTTTTGTAAAGGATTTGAGCTAGTATCCTCCCATACCAAGGTCTATGGACTTGAACTCATTCTTGCACTATTCTAGAGTTGTATCAAAATTCTCTGCTTCTCTATTGAGAGGAACATGAGTCCCTACTAAAATTGCATTGATAGATAATGGGCTATCCCCGAGTATATAGACTTCAACTCCATTATAGGGAAACTTAACACATTGATGGTAGGTAGACAGTACTGCTTGCATGTCATCGATCCATGGTCTACCCAGTAAGATATTGTATGCAAGAGGACCAACATCGACAATTTGGAACAAAATGTCCTTTTCAACAAGACCAATCCTAATAGGAAGGATAGCCAACCCTTTGGAGCTTCTTTCTACCTCATCATAGGCCTTAATAGTAATATTATTTTGAGTGTCAATGACTTCTTCAGAATAACCCAATATTTTCAACAAACTCAAAGAACAAATTTTGAGCCCAGCACCCCCATCTATCAACACACAACTCACATAGGTTTTATGGATCATGAACTCAATGTGAAGGGAAAGACTATGTGGATGGCTTAAAGCTTTATCATCTTACTCTAAAAATGTTAGGTAATGAGGTCTGGCAAGGTGATTGAACATGTTTTGGAATTGATTAACATCTATGTTGGTAGGGACATCTACTATATGCAAAGCATCCTCAAGGATTTGTTTATGTCTTCAAGATAATTCTAAAAGCTCAAAGATTGAAATCTAAGCTGGTGTTCTTTGTAACTGATCAACAAGGTTATAGTTTGACTGAGGACTCACAGCTGATTTGGTGATGACATTATTAGATGTCACTTGCTTGGGTTTACTGGTTTGACCAGAATTGGGTCCTTTAAGGACAATGGGACCTTGACTTCTTGTTACTACATTAAGACCTTGGGAAGACACCCTAGAGTTGGAACCTCTTAACACCACAACAGGTCCTTCATCAAATATAGAAGGAGAGTCATAGCTATAGGGATCTTTTCCTTTCATCATGTTGACACTTTCCTCCACAACTTCTAGCATATTAACCACATTCTCTGCAGTTGTGTAGGTGTAGTTGATTGCAACCTTCCCGTCCTTGGTTTTAGAGGTTTCCCCCTTCTCATATCTAGGCAAAGGCTCTTTAAATGCTTTGTGATTAGTGTTGGTATTAAACCCATCAATTTGAAGATTTCCACTCTCAATTAGATCCTATATGATATGCTTTAGCTTCAAACAATATTTGATTGCATGTCCAATGCCATTGTGGAATTTTCACAAAGCTTTCTCATCCCACCAATGCGGTTTGACATCAGGAATATGGTGTTTTGTAGGATCTTGAGGATGTGCAAGACTATTGGCAATAAGTGTTTTGAAAACATCCTCATAGGAATCACCAAGCTTTGAAAATTGACATTTTTCCTTCTTGGGCTTCTCTTGATATCTTGGCCTGCTCTCTTGTTGAGGAAGTGCATTGAGCTTCATAGTTTGAACTACACTGGATAAGTGAAGGACACCTTGATATTTAGGTTGGGAAGAGTCCACAACTCCATCATTGACCACTTGTTTATTTTTGTTCCAAGGAAAATTCTTCCCTTTGTCTTTATGAGAGTTATTATTATTTTGACTATTGTTGTTATTGTTATGTTTAGTCAAAATACCTTGCTCCTTCAAGACATCCTCTATTCTACATAAGGTTTTGACCATAGTGTCGAAGGAATCAAAGACCATCTTCAGAACCTCATACCGCATTTCAGGCACCAAGTTGCTAACAATGATATCAATCCTTTCATGCTCATGAATAGTCCTAGAATATCGAGAGCACAATCATCTCCATCTTTGTAGGAAGGTAACAAAGGATTCCCCTTGGTTCTATTTGGAATTGCACAAGTCTACCATAGTGACTGATCTTGACAAGTTGTATGTGTATGCTATAAAAGTGTCACAATTCTATGAATTATTACATTCAAGAACACTCAATGTGTGCTATAAAAGTGTCACACTTCTGTGAATCATTACATTCAAGAACACTAAACAATGAGGTCTCAAATAGTGATTCACAACTCTCTATTCGTGGAGACCAGAGGTTATATTATGAGGCCCTCATATTGACCTAGTTCTACCCATGCAAGTACACCAAGAAATGAGAGATTCAAAGATGAATAGCAAGCATGCTAATCTCCATGATCATCAAGTTATTGCATTCAAATGCAACTAGTCTAGATGATAACAATGCAAGAAATAAACTATTGTATTGAAATGAAAGTATTACAAGTTCTCGCTAATTATGCTATGTGGATTAAGCTAGAACAATGAAAGGAAACATGAATTTAAACTATTATGTAAATGCAATATTAATCTAAACTATGTATTTCCATGAGGCATGAGAGAAGAAGAGAAGAAGAAATAATTCTCAAATATCCAAGCTCAAAGTGCTCAAAAGCTTCTTCCAAGATTGCTCTCCAAACCTACAACATAACAACAGTTCAAGAATTCTAGATTGATAAATGAGGAGAAGAGGGTTCCTTATATAAGAAATTGTGGAGATAAAAGCATCCTCAATAGAAATATGGAATAAATAAAAAAAGAGGCAAAAAGAGGAAAGAATCAGGAAAAATGTTTTTTTTTTAAAATTTATTTCCTTTTCCATGACATATTTTGCTTTAAGTGGGGATTTTATTTATTTAAAAGAGGAATTATCTTTTAATTAAATAAGATAAGTTTATTTAATAAAAAGAGGAATAGTTAATTAAATAAGATAAAATCATTCAATTAAAAGGGATTTTAATTAAATAAGATTATTTCATTTAAGATATTTCTTTTAATTAAATAAGCCTATTTTATTTATTTAAAAGGGAATATTTCTTTTAATTAAACAAAATTATTGATGAAGTGATCAAACCTGAGAAATATTTGAATTATTCATTTAATTGCAATTTGATCAAGGAATTGATTTGAAAATTGCAAATCATTGATTCAGGAAATTGATAAATTGAAGAATTGAAGAAATGGGGCCCAAAGTCTAGGCAACCATTTTAGGGTGCATACATTTGCCCGTCTTTGACTAATGTGAGATCGATTTGGGATCACATGTAGTCAAAGAATGGAAATTGAAATGTGAGATCGATTTGGGATCACAAAACAACCTAGATGCATGTTCAATGGATGGGAACACACCAGGACAAGGATAAGTTGATTGAAAAAGACAAGGCCAACACCCATGTAAATAGGTAATTGTCATGTCTCAAGATAAGAGATAAGAATCTCAAGCAAGGTTTGATTCAAAGGTTTGATAAAGCTGAATCAAGGATTGAAGTTTAATAGGTATTGCCCCCTCGTGATCGAAATTGAAATGAGATAGAGGAGAAATAGTAAATTGATAAATTTGATCAAATCAAACAAAAGATAAGGTTCTTGATGTAAAATGAAAGATATAAGGATCATAGAACCAAGGTAGATCATCATGAAATGTTATGCACCAAGTTTGAATTAGAAGAAAATAAGTGGGGTGAAAGCAAATGGAAGATAGAAGTTTGGAAGAGGTGAAAAGAAATGAGAAAAATAAATTTTCTTTAAGAAAGAGGATGCCTCAAAATCAATCAATTGTTTAAGATAGGAAATTTTGATTGAGATCACAAAAGAAGATAAGGAAATGAAGATCAAAACATGATCACAATTGATTAAAAGTCCATAAGAAAGATGAAGTAAAACCCTCTCAAACTCATAATGTAGCCTAAAAATGCAAATTAGCATGAAGTCTAATAATGCAAGCTACATGAAAATGCAAAGGTGTAATTACAATAGGTCAACCGTAACATAGGATTTTATGTTCATCATTCATTTGAGAATCTAAAGAACTTATTTTCATCATTGAGACATTATTAACAGACATCAGAAAATCACACAATCATCACTAGTCACAAGCATAGCTATGAAAATATGAATGTGATTTATATCAGATTGGAATGTGGAAAGATTCTAGCATAAGCATCAAAGACATAAAGGTCAAGATGAATTTGATGTTAGCTTACCCAATTTAATGTAGCAAAACCTCTCTCACATAAAGGCATAGATGCCAGGATGACCATAAGAATGGTTGTGCAAAAATAGTCAAGGATGATGCCTCAAATCTCCTAAGTGTTTTGATGGAACAACAAGAGACACTCTAGTGTTTCAAGACCACACTTACAAGCAGTAAGCAAATAAAAAGATGCCCCATGGCCCAAGTCCTCTAGCTATGCATTAGGGAGAGACTTATTAGACAAGGACAAAAATCAATAATAGTCAGAACACAAAGAAAAGATCATGACATAGCTCAAGCATTAAGTGTTGTGTTTAAAAATTTAAGTGTGTTCACTGATACTGAGTTCTGAGGATAAGGATGAAATGCTTGCAAGCAGGTAAAAGCAAATGACAAAACTAGGTAAGACCAAACCAAGAGGTGTTGAAAAACACTCGATGTTAGGGCTTGTGTTGAAAAACACAGTTGGGGTGGTATTGCAAAACACCTTTGGCGATGTCCTAGAGACCAACACATCCAAGAGACCAAAGCTAACATAGTTATGCCCCCTAGGCAAAGACAAAGACCAATTTGAAACCAAGGCAACAAGGATAAGGCATAATGGAGAAAGGCTAAGTGTCAATGATGAGTGCTAAGAAACAAGGGTACAAAGGCCTCAAGTAGCACCTATTTCCAGGTTTTCACCACTTAGATTTTATTGCAATTTTTTCTCTCTCTCTCTCTCTCTCTCTCTCTTTTTTCAAGACTTTTTATAATTTTTTTGTATTTTTGCTACAAGGTGCCTGTTTCCAAGTTTTCACCAAGGTACTTTTTCCTTTTTTTAAAATTTTTTTTATTTTTTTATTTTTTTAGCATCATATATGAATTTTTAAAGATTTTTTTAGGATCAATAAATATGTACAAAGGATGCCCCCAGATAGAATAGGCATCAAACTCCCAAGCAAGATCACATCATGTAGTCTCAATGTCTAGGAAGGTGGGGAACAAGAGGGAATAACAGGCTAGCGGAAGCAATGAAAGAGTAGGGAATGAAGGAGAATGGAGGGAAGAAATCCTCAAGAGCAAATTCCTCAAGAGTACCCAAGCTAGGGAAAAATTTTCATGTAAAGTACATTTGGACAAGAAATGAAAGGCCAACATAGGATAAGTCACAAAAGCGTAATGCAAAAGAAGGAAAGGTTGCAGTCCAAAGGAGTAGGCATGTCAAGAGGCTAGCATCGTGTTTTACTCTTTTTTATTAGATCAAGACCAATGGGGAAAATGATAGTGAAATACTAGAAAGAATGGAGGAAAATAAATATGAAGGTTAAATATGAATGGAATGAAAGCAAGATCATCGTAAGATAGCTCACAATGTAGCCAAATGTTCATGTATAGGTCAACACTCCAAAGATCAAAGATGGAATGGAATGGATGAAATATGTAGAAGAACTACACATCATGCCTGATTGCTAGGTTTTCATCATGGTACTTATCCAAGGTGCCACAAGGGAGTGGTTTTCACCATAGGATAAATTTATTTATCTTTATTTTTGCTACCAAACCACCCATTTCCAGGTTTCCACCAAGGCACATTTTCAATTTTTTCATTTTTTTTGTTGAATTTTTCTTTTTCTTTTTTTGGAAGAAGGCAAGCTCTTTAGATAATGCTCCTTGAAAGGATAAACCATGATATGCCAAAGATTCAAAATGATATACTCATAGATGTTGATAGGGAAAGGGAGATGGAAGAGAAAAATGCAGGATAAGGTTTTATGTAAAGCAAGTGAGGTTGGAAGATAGGAGGAATAGGCAAATGAGGAAAAAGGATAGAAGGTAGAAGGATAATGAATGGAAGGATCATGAAAGGGTAGATGGAAAGGAAGGAAAGATCAACATCAACACACACCTTGAAGGGTGGCGAGAGGATGGAAGAAACATGAATGAAGGAATACATGAAAGAATATAGCGAATGGATAGCAGAGGCTATGGTTTAGGCGCATGGAATGGAAGAATGTTTCTGGAAGAAGATGAAGTGGAAGCCTTTAGAAGCTTGAATGTCAGCTTCACTTTTTTCTTAACATCAAACTCCTTCAAGAGATACTTTGGAATCCATATTGTCATAGGCTTTTCATTTTTTTTGATGATTTAGAGAGAATATCTTCAATGATGGATTTTGGAACCCATACTTGTCTTGTAGTTTTCTTCTTAGATATCTCTTCTGACTTTATGCCTCCATGTCGATTAGAGGAGACATGGTGGTCTTCTTTTTTGATGAGTTCTTGTATTGCTTCTATTTCTTGTATTGAACATTCAAGTTACTTCCAAAATACTTGGGACTTGTGGAAGAAGAAGGAGGATATGACTGGTTTATATGGGTGGGTGGATGAAAAGAATTCAAGGTTATGCATCTATGTTGATCTTGAGGAAAGATAGGAGATAGAGGGACATAAGGACCCAAGATGGATGACAAATTAGGAGAGTTAGGAGGGGAAAGTGAAGGGACATAAGGGCCCAAGATACAAGGAAGACCCGAAGCCCTCAGTATTGGTGGAGGAGGTCCAAGGATGGACGTTGAAGATTCAAAAGGATAATCAATAAGTTCATTAGAACCAAGGATATCATCATCTTTAGAGTGAGCATTAGGATTTTTAATAGGTTCATGAACATCTTGAATAGGAGAAACTTATTCAATAGGAATTTTCAAATCTTCCAAAGACTTAGGAAGAGTAGAAAGTGGAAGCGAACATGGAATGGTAGAACAAGAAGATGGAAGGCTTTGATCTTGACTAGTTGCTTTGGATAGCATAAGCGCATCACTTTTTTCTTGATTTTCAATAGGCTTAACATTGGAAGTAACAACACCATTTTCAATAACCTTAATGGAAGTAAGGTCATCTTGATTGTCAATAAGCCCAATGGTGTGAGTAGTAGCTTGATCTTGCTTAGGACATGGTGGAATGAATGAGGAAGGTTGTAAAGGATCAAAAGAACCATGAGATGGATAAGAGACATCATGAAAAGGATTGGATGACACGGAGGGTTCTTGATCTTGATCTTTCTTTATGTTCTTTTCTTTATTTTTAGAGTCCTCGTGACATGGAGCCACTTCTAAGGGCAATGAAGCATGTTGGAATTGTATGGAAGACTCAGGAAGAGATAGTGAAGGACTAGTTGAAGTAGGAATTATAGTGTATAAAGGCTTAGGCTCTTTAGGTTTAGCATTATTGATAGTATTTTCAGCCAAGTGAAGGTTAGCTTGAGTTTCTTTAAGAGGTAGCCCTTGAGGATAACTATAAAGAACCATATGAAAAGTATTAGGATCATTGTTGGATGAAGAATTTGTGATAGATTTGGAAGACTCATAAGCTTTAGGAAATGTATGGGTATTGGAGGAAGTAGGAGATCGAAGGGAACCATCACAAGACAAAGGTCCAACATTAACGTAATCTTGCTTGAGAGTGTAATCTTTATTGTTATCATGAGAGTTCTTAGAGGAGAGATTCTTATAGTATTTACGTTTATAATTATCCTGGTAATCTTTCTCTTCCTTAAGTGAAGTAGATGTATCATCTAGGTATTGTTCAAAAAAATCATCAAAGTCTCTTTCAAAATCAGAATCATATGGATCACCATCACGATCTATCTAATGTGATGACCATTTCTAGTAAGCACAAGCACATGACTAGGAGGACTCTTAGGAATAGAGGTTTCATAGGTATCACTACATTGTCCATCCTTATAGTCATCATAGTCTTCAAAAAAGGGTGTATCATTCTTTGGGGAAGAGGTAACACAAGGGCTATCATATTGCTCATCATGGTATGTCTCGAGACAAGGATTAAGACTCTTGGGGGAAGTAGAAGAGGAACGAGATTGTGAAAAAGAGGAAATTGAAGACCTAGTGGAGGAAGAAGACTTGGATAATGAGGAATTTGAATAATGTCTAGAAGATTCATGGTAAGACTTGGAAGATGAAGGATGAGAAGACTTAGAAGATGAAAAATGTTTGGAAGAAGAAGGTCATGACATGATCATTTATATGACCCTAGCAAAGGCATCTGATTCATTCAATCTTTCTTTTATTTTTGTCTCAAGTTTATCACCCATGCCATATCTAGAAGGACTATTGGAGGAGAAAAACTCACAAAATTGAGAAATGAGCTCGAGATCATCTATTTTCAAGAGAGGTTCCATAACAAGATAGTTGAAATTCATGGTTCTGGAAGAAGAGAAATCAAGCATGAAAGTGATAGAAGAGATGAATAGAAGAAGGTAGACTAGATAATAAGAGGAAAAGAATCAAGAATATGTGAAGAGTTTAGGAAGAAGAGAAAGAAGCATGAAGGAAGAAGAGAAAGGATGGAAATGGGAGACTAGGAAGACATGGGGGATGTGGAAGAAAGAAGACCAAGAGTCATTTTGTGGAAATTGATACCATTTAAGTTCATTTGGATGTTGAGCAACATGTCATAGCAATTTTGGGGAGATCTTTGAAGTTTTTATCACTCAAGAAGTTAGATTTGTTTATTTAAAATAATCATGTAAATACATCAACAGAATTGTATCATTGATCAAGCACCTAAGACAACAATCAAGGAGTTCAAGCAAAACAAATGTCTTCAAACAATGAGCAAGGGACAAAGCAACCTTGCACATCAACAAGAATAGTGACCTAGTATGTTACTCCCTAAAAATACTACTTGTGTATGTTCTCCAAAATATTTTTCAAATCACACACAGAGTCCTAAAAAGAAAAATTTGGTTGCACTATGGTTCTTAATAATGGCTTGACTCTGCAACTTTTGTAATTTCAAGAAGGCAAACTCCAATCCAGGCACACCAGGGTTTTGACACATTTTGAGAATTTAATCAATCGAAGATGCTGAGGAGATCTCATAGCCCATCAAGAAACTACACCCGTGGAGATTTCTTCCACAAGGAAATTTGTATAGTGGTTGTGACTACCATGTCAAAAGTGGCAATTACCACTTGGGATTCCATCCACATGGTTTACCCAATGTAGAGAATGTCCACTATGGTTAACCCTCTCTAAAAGGTGACTCACAACAAGGACCACATGGGGACTTGGTTTAGATCCAAGGGTCTAAGTTTCTAGTACTACCCAAAAGGGAGTAGAGCATAATCCTCTATCCTTTTCTCTTCACCCAAACATAGAAGACAAATTCATTCTGACACTCTAAGACTAAAACTATCTTAACAAGATTCGTAATTTCAATAACTCATGATCTATCAACCTCTCCAAAGAGAGAATGCATCAATAAAAAATTCAAAGACTACAAATCTAGTAGAATGCAAAGACAGTTCTAGTAACCTCCCTACATACAAGGGTTCTCTCATTGAGAAGAGTTTTTCTAGAAACCCACTCTCTCAATAACCACGAATAGTGTTAATAGGGCTTACTTATCTATGTGAAACACATATGTTAGAAATGAATGTATATTCTTTTTAAAGTCCCAAAATCAAAATGTGGTTTATGAACGTGATAAATCACCCAAGCCAAACACATGAGAGATTGATTTTCTACCCAAAATCCAAGTGTTATAGAGATTGAACAAAATACCTCAAGTCCAATGCAATGCGCTTAGTATATTTTTTTTGAGCTTTTATTTGTGCAAGCAAGCCACAAACTCTCCAACAAGCAAACAAGATATGCAATGTATATCCAATTTATGCAAACCCTAGGCTTAGATCTGAAAATCAATTGTTAGGAGAAATAATAGCCAACAAATAATCCAAATGACAACTCATATCATGCATTGAACAATGAAAAATAAGTGCATACTCATCACAAAATTTTATTTTTTGCATTTGACCTAGTCAATAAGATCTGATTTTTTTGATATGATTTCGGCCAAAAAAATGGAAATACAAAATAGAGACCCCTACTAGAAAATAAAGATCCTTCTAAAAATGTAAAATTTTTAGAAAAATCTCTTCATTTGTGCCCTAGAGACCCATTTTACCAAAACATACCATTTTTTGTAAATCAATTATTTAAGCTATGATATTGCATCCAAATTCAAAATATAAAGAATGGATCCATTTTATAATTTGAATAGATTTCTGAAAATGTAAACATTTTTTTAAAATATGCTAATTTGCACTGAAAATTAATTTTTTATGAAAAATCAAGAAAAAATTAGAAAAAATTGAAAATACCTCAAAAAATTTTGAATTTTTCACTGGAGCTTCTTTGATATGTTTCCAATCTATAAAAAACATTTTAGAGAAAAAAACTATGCCATTTAGGAGTTATGATCAAATCTGTGAAAATCTAAGGTTTTAGTCTCCAAGCAAATCTACACAAGGGGGTTAGCTCCAAAAATAACCAAAACAAGCATGTAAAGGTGGGTTTCCCCATAGTGGGCATAGCAAATGTGTTCTATAAAAGTGTCACACTTATGTGAATCATTACATTCAAGAACACTCAACAACGAGGTCTCAAATAGAAATTCACAACTCTCTATTCGTGGAGTGCATAGGTTGTATTATGAGTCCCTCAGATTGACCTAGTTATGCCCATTCAAGTACACCAAGAAATGAGAGATTAAAATATGAATAGAAAAAATGCTAATCTCCATGATCATCAAGTTATTGCATGAAAATGAAACGAGTCTAGATGATAACAATGCAAGAAATAAACTATTCTATTGAAATGAAAGTATTACAAGTTCTTGCTAATTATGCTATGTGGATTAAGCTAGAACAATGAAAGGAAACATGAATTTAAACTATTATTTAAATGCAATATTGATCTAAACTATGGATTTCCATGAGGCATGAGAGAAGAAGACAAGAAGAAAGAAGTCTCAAATATCCAAGCTCAAAGTGCTCAAAAGCTTCTTCCAAGATTGCTCTCCAAACCTACAACATAACAATAGTTCAAGAATTCTAGATTGATAAAAGAGGAGAAGAGGGCTCCTTATATAAGAAATTGTGGAGATAAAAGCATCTTCAAGAGAAATATGGAATAAATCACAAAAGAGACAAAAACAAGAAAGAATAAGGAAAAAGGATTTTTGTTTTATTTTTTATTTGATTTATTTCCTTCTCCATCACAGATTTTGCTTTAAGTGGGGATTTTCTTTATTTATAAGATGAATTATCTTTTAATGAAATAAGATAATTTTATTTAATAAAAAAAGGAATATTTAATTAAATAAGATAAAATCATTCAATTAAAAGGGATTTTAATTAAATACGATTATTTCATTTAAGATATTTCTTTTAATTAAATAAGCCTATTTTATTTATTTAAAAGGGAGTATTTTCTTTAATTAAACAAAATTATTGATGAAATGATCAAACCTTAGAAATATTTGAATTATTTATTTAATTGTGATTTGATCAAAGAATTGATTTGAAAATTGCAAAGCATTGATTCAGGAAATTGATAAATTGAAGAATTGAATAAATGGGGCCCAAAGTCTAGGCAACCATTTTAGGGTGCACACAGTACACAAAATGTTGCACAAATATGTGGACAAATTATTTAAAAGTTTTGATAGGAGGGGTTATGTTGGTAATCCACTCCATTGCTTGGCCCTTGAGACTCCTTGGAAATAATCTCATCAGATAGGAGTCATCTTGGTGAAACTCAAAATTGATGATGTAGAACTGACGCACATGATCATGTGGGTCACCATTGCCATCATACTTGTCATACTGTGGAATTTCAACATTCCTAGGGAATTCCCTCATAATCACACTCCTATCAAAAGGATTAGGATAAATAGAGTCAAGGTTGAAAGAACTCTTTGGTGCCATCATTTTCTCCATCATACTTTTCATTTGCTTGATTTCCTCTTCTTGTGATGGGCTTTGTTTCTTGATTTTCCTATCCACATCAAAGTTGTAAGGAACTCTGGCACCCTTGTTAATCAAGTTCTCTAAGAACTTCTCCTTATTTTTCTCTAGATACTTCTCCACATATTGTTGGAATAGTGGTTCTTGTTGCATCCTCATAAAGTCTTGAGCATCAAAACTTGCACTACTACCTCCATGTTGGGAACCATGATGAGCTCATTGGGAGGGTTGTCTTGAGTTCTTAGGAGGTGTCTGTCTCCTATAGTGGTCATGTTGTGAAGTCCTTCTTCCTCTAGGACTAGGAGATCTTGAAGGGGTTCTTGAACGCCTTCTACTTCGTGGAGTTCCTGAGGGAGTAGATGGTGGAGAGTTGTTTCCACTATTGTTACTCCTATTGTTGAATTGGGCATTAAGTTGTTGAGCTAAAAGCCTATCTTGTTCTTCCTGAGAGGTTTTCCTTTCCAATTCTAACAAGGCTTATTGTTCCACCTCTAGGAGTCTAAATCTCTGTTCTTTTATAGCTTGTTCCTCCAAAAAGACTTTCTTTTTACGCTCAATTCTTTTGAGCTTTTCACTTGTATACCTTGCAGTTGTTCGAAGTGGAGAGTCTAGTCTTGAATGTTTGAACAAGTCATTGGTATATGTTGAATTGACATGAGCATCACAAGATTAATTTTTTTGGTCTTCATGTTGTGACCATTCATCTTGGTGAGCTCATCTTGTATACCTTTCAGCTCTTTGATGAGCATCCAAATATCTAGTGTTGATAGGGGGTGATCCTAGTTGATCAAATAGCATGTTGTCTCTCTATATCTGAAACATGTCATCAAGAGTTTGATCCATTGCTTCCCTATCCTTTCTATTCATGGTATAACTCATGTCCATGTCTGAATAAGAGGGTGCTAAAGATGTGGCCAACTCACTAGGATTACTCTTAGGATTAAACCAAACTTTAGACTCGCTCCTAGGTGATTGGTCAAATATAGATTCCTTTTCTTTTTGTCTTTGGCGAGTTTGAAGAGGGGATAATTGGTTGAGGACTATCTGAGGTCATTTCCCTTTACTTACTTGATACCTTTTCATAACTGACATGAAAGGAAAAGCACTTGGTGATAAGACAACCCTAAGAAACATTGGTATCAAACTAGGATAGTAAAAGTGTTCAATTGTCCAAAATAGAGATGGTGAGATAGAAAATTGCAAAAGGTGTAACTCAACACTACCACAGAGGTGTATAATAAAAGGATAAGTATCCTAACACATATGGATTAGGAGGATGATGTTAACCAAGTTATATTTGTTTGAAATTGAATTTTGGTGGAAGCGAATTGGACAAGAGACTACTACGACTCTCCAAGTATGCTATCAAAGAATCCAAAGGTTGGTCTGTTTCAATAAGAGCAATTTCTGACACACGGAGTCCAAGCAAGATCATTTGCAAGATCAAAGGTTACTAATCAAAAGTTCAAAACACAAGAATCCCAAGCGTGAACAAGCTTCCAATGATAGGATAAACAACCTGATCTGACTAGGATCAACCAAAGAGACTGAAAAATAGTTTACTAAGCAGTTTCAGATTGTAGACAACCGAGATAGTAAAATAACTGTGCAATACAATCTTACAGGGTGATATTTCTCACAGAGGCCAGGTGACAGTTTCTAGGCTACTAGTGTAGAAAAGTATCACATGATAAAATTCAAAATAGTATGCAATGAGTTTTCAGTGTCGTACGATGGTTTGTCCAGCAAGCGTGTAAAACTTAGGAACTCAGTTTCTTGATTTTTTTAAAATATTAACCAGGTATATTAACATATTTCCAACATCTATCAAGAAAATAAAATAGCAACCATGGAGTTCCAACAAGAAGATGTCTTCAAACAATGAGCAAGGGACAAAGCAACCTCACTCATGAACATGAATATTGACTTAGTATGCTATTCCATAAAGATAGTACTTGTGTATGTTCTCCAAAATGTTTTCCCAACCACACACATAGTCCTAAAAAGAAAATTTTGGTTGCACTATGGTTCTTAATAATGGCTTGACTCTATAACTTTTGCAATTTCAAGAAGGCAAACTCCAATCCAAGCGCACTAGGGTTTTGACACATTCTGAATATTTAATCAATAGGAGATGCTGAGGAGATTTGATAGCCCATCAAGAAACTACACCCATGGAGATTTCTTCCACAAGGACATTTGTATAGTGGTTGTCACTACCATAGTGAAAGTGGCTATTACTGCTTGATGTTCCATCCATGCAGTTTACCTAATGAAGGGAATGTCCACCATGATTAATCCTCTCTAAAAGGTGACTCACAACAAGGACCACATGGGGACTTGTTTTAGATCCAAGGGTCTGAGTTTCTGGTACTACCTAGAAAGGGAGTAGAGCATAATCCTCTATCCTTTCCACTTCACCCAAACATAGAAGATACATTCATCTGACACGCTAAGACTAAAACTATCTTGCCAAGATTCATGATGTCAATAACTCATGATCTATCAACCTCTCTGGAGAGAGAATGCATCAATCAAAAAGTCAAGGACTACAAACCTAGTAGAACGCAAAGATAGTATCAGTAAGCTCCTTACCTACAAGGGTTCTCTCATTGAGAAGAATTTCACTAGAAATCCACTCCCTCAAGAACCACAAATAGTGTTATAGGGCCTACTTATCTATGTGAAACACATATGCCAGAAATGAATCTATATTCTTTTTAAAGTCCCAAATTTGAAGTGTGATCTATGAAAGCAATAAACACTCAAGACAAACACATGAGAGATTCATTTTATTCCCAAAATCTAAATGTTATAGAGATTGAACAAAATACCTCAAGTCCAATGCAACATGCTTAGTAGATTTTTGTTGAGCTTTTGTTTGTGCAAGCAAGCCACGAACTCTCCAACAAGCAAATAAGCAAACAAGCAAACAAGATATGCAATGTATATCCAACTTATGAAAACCCTAGGTTTAGATCTAAAAATCAATTGTTAGGAGCAATAATAGCTAGCAAATAATCCAAATGACAACTCATCTCATGCATTGAACAATGAAAAATAAGTGCATACTCATCACAAAAAAATTTTTTTTTGCATTTAACCTAGTCAACAAGATCTAATTTTTTTGATATGATTTCGGCCAAAAAAATGGAAATGCAAAATAGTGACCCCTACTATAAAATATAGAGCTTTATAAAAATGTAAAAATTTTAGAAAAATCTTTTCATTTGTGCCCTAGAAACCCATTTTACCAAAACAAACCAATTTTTGTAAATCAATTATTTGAGCTATGATATTGCATCCAAATTCAAAACATAAAGAATGGACCCCCTATATAATATGAAGAGATTTTCAAAAATATGCTAATTTGCACCCAAAATTAATTTTTGATGAAAAATCAAGAAAAAATTATAAAAAATAAAAAATGCCTTAAAAAATTCTAAAATTTTTATTGCAACTTCTCTGATATGTCACCAACCTGCAAAAAAATTTTCAGACCAAAACACCAAGCTGTGTGGGAGATATGATCAAATCTGTGAAAATCTAAGGTTTTAGTCTCCAAGCAAATCTGCACCAGGGGGTTAGCTCCAAAAATAACCAAAACAAGCATGTAAAGGTCAGTTACCCCATGGTGGGTGCCAAAAATGTGTGCTATAAAAGTGTCACACTTATGTGAATCATTACATTCAAGATCAGTCAAGAATGAGGTCTCGAATAGCAATTCATAACTCTCTATTCATGGAGTACAGGGGTTTGTATTAGAGGCCCTCAGATTGACCCAGTTATGCCCATGCAAGTACACCAAGAAATGAGAGATTCAAAGATGAATAGAAAGAATGCTAATCTCCATGATCATCAAGTTATTGCATGCAAATGAAAACTAGTCTAGATGATAACAATGCAAGAAATAAACTATTCTATTGAAATGAAAGTATTACAAGTTCTTGCTAATTATGCTATGTGGATTAAGCTAGAACAATGAAAGGAAACATGAATTTAAACTATTATGTAAATGCAATATTAATCTAAACTATGGATTTCCATGAGGCATGAGAGAAGAAGAGAAGAAGAAAGAAGTCTCAAATATCCAAGCTCCAAATGCTCAAAAAGCTTCTTCCAAGATTGCTCTTCAAACCTCCAACATAACAATAGTATGAAAATTCTGGGATCTAAAATGAGAAGGAGAGGGCTCCTTATATAGGAAAATGTGAAGAAGAATGCATCCTCAAGAGTAATGTGGGATAAATCCAAAAAGAAGCAAAAAGATGAAAGAATCAGGAAAATGATTTTTGTTTTTTTATTTGATTTATTTCCTTTTCCATCACAGATTTTGCTTCAAGTGTGGATTTTACTTATTTAAAAGAGGAATTATCTTTTAATTAAATAAGATAAGTTTATTTAATAAAAAGAGGAATATTTAATTAAATAAGATAAAATCATTCAATTAAACGAGATTTTAATTAAATAAGATTATTTTATTTAAGATATTTATTTGAATTAAATAAGCATATTTTATTTATTTAAAAGAGGAATTATCTTTTAATTAAATAAGATAAGTTTATTTATTAAAAAGAGGAATATTTATTTAAATAAGATAAAATCATTCAATTAAAAGGGATTTTAATTAAATAAGATTATTTTATTTAAGATATTTCTTTTAATTAAATAAGCCTACTTTATTTATTTAAAAGGGAATATTTCTTTTAATTAAACAAAATTATTGATGAAATGATCAAACCTTAGAAACATTTGAATTATTTATTTAATTGCAATTTGATCAAGGAATTGGTTTGAAAATTGCAAAGGATTAATTTAGGAAATTGATAAATTGAAGAATGGGGGCCCAAAGTCTAGGTGACCATTTTAGGGTGCATACAAATATAATAGGAAAATTAGAAAGAAAAATATTATTTTCCAAGTAACCATATAAAATGGGTATAAATTTGATTGTGGTATGTGCATAATGTGTAACAAAGACCAAAGTGTATCTCCCCATAGTAGAGTAGTTTTATATGTCTTACTAGAGTGAAAACTTTAAGGTAGCATACATTCACCCAAAAGACAAGTAATTTCCCATAATTATATCTTCTCGAGAAAGAAACAATCAAGTGCATTAGAGATAATTCCAATGAGATAGGACATGAAGAATCCACTAAATGAAGTTATTAAAGACATTTTATAGCTCATGTATATCAAGTATAATTTAACTCTATTTATCTCATCATCAAAAGGTAGTAGAACTACTATAATAATTGAGAAAGAACACAAAAGAAGAAAAAATATTATTAGGTCAACATAGTAGACACAAAAATGAGAAATGGATCTTAATTCTTTGCACCATCCCCAAGTTGACAACATAAATATACATGTATAACAACAACACATTTAAGACATAACATATGTAATATTTAAAATAATCAAGGTTTAAATAGAAGAATATCACAAGTTTCTCCATTTATTACCTTACACCAACAAAGTAACAAAGGATATTGAATGTAATTTTTTAGAAGATGGAGAGCGATGGAGGAGGATGAGAACGTGGTGGAAGCAAGTCTCAAAATTCAAATTTGAGCTTGGGTAGGACTGGTGCAACATGGGTAGTTGCTAGTCTTTATGTTGCAGGCAATAATCTTGGATTCTCTAAGGGAAATGAGGTGCAAGTTAAGGATCCCAATGCTGGACAAAAGCCTGGGGATCCAGGGGGAAACAATTTTTATGATACCATGGTTTAACAAGTTCTCACAAGAAAATATTTGTCCATTTTTGGTGTCAAACCCATGGGTAAGTCATCTTTACCACTTCTTAAGAACATCTCAAACCCAGGTGTCCCAGACCAAATCATTGACTTTAACATTGCTAAAATAGAAAAATCCTTAGTGGTTAGATTCCTGGGTGTAAGGCTAAACATTGAGGTGGTTCATGCTTATGCCAAAATAAAATAATCATTAAAAGGGCATGTGGATATAGTTTCAATGACAAAGGGATGTCTTTCTTTTGTCTTCTCATGTGAAGAGGATTGATTGAAGGTTTAATGTAACGAGCCATGAGTGATTGGTTAAAATACTATGATCTTTCAAAAATGGTACCATAATCTTGTGTTTGAGGATGAATCAATGGTCTAAGCCCCAGTCTAGGTCAATTTGTCAGGACTTTGTTTGGAGTTCTGGATGAAGGATGTTTTTTCTAGGATAGCCAACTCCTTTGGGAAGTTACTATCTATTAATCATGTTACAACATCTAGAAGAAGAATAAAATATTTCAAAATTTTTGTAGGTGTGATGCAAGAATTTGATATGGCAAAAACTATTGGTATCCATTCTAAGCTTCGATCCTAGGAGTAGAAGATCAAATATGAATCTATCTATTTTGTCTACTTCTGCTATAAAAAAGTTGGGCACTGGGCAAAGAAGTACCCGAGAAAGGAATTCTAGAGGAATCTAAGAAGTGGGTTCTGATAGCGAATTATTTGGGTATCGAGGAAGATTCCTCTAGAAATTTGCATCCGATTAATGTGGAGGGAGCTTTTCAGAGCTCAGATTCTATTAAAAATCTGAATGAGAATATTAACACTAAGAATGGAACCAAGGTAAGAAATGGATCTTCAGAAGAGAAGGATGCGGAGGGTGTTAATGAGGGTGTGGTTGATAATTAGGGGGAAAATGAAAGACCTCTAGAATTGATGGTAAAGGATACTATTGAAGAGGATTAGAAAACCTAAAGCATGAGTAGTAGTCTTGATTTGATACTAACAATTGATATGAGGAAATTTGTGCAAACTCTTATATACCTAGATATCCAGGATGGTGGGAAGGAAACTACTATTTGGTAGGACTCTCAACAATGCATTATGTTAGGAAATGGAGACTTATATTCCATAGGTGATGAAGAGTACTTTCTTAGAAACCCTTACCCCGAAATGAGAAGATGCTAAAAATATTTTCCAATCATTACAAGAGTGTTAGAGTAGGGTAGGAGGATGAAACTTTAACATCTGAGGATAAAGGCTACAATATACTCTTTAGGGGGACACATGTGTTGATCAAGCATAAGGTTTGGAAATCACCTATAAATATTAGATTTAGGAGCGATCAACTTTATAGGTTGTAATTTGATACTCCTAAGGCACTAATAAGAGGTAGTAATTCTAAGGATTGACAAGAGATGTGACATAGGAGGATGGTATATATACATCACGGACCACTTAAATTTATTTATGAGAGAGTGATGTTTGTTCTAGAGGTGACAATAGAGCATGATGATATATGTATGGAATGTGTGTTGAGAAAATTTTTGAGGGAAAATTTTGCAAGTAGTTACAACAAATCCGAGGGTGTTCTTGATCTAGTACATGGAGATATATGTTGACTAATGTCAATGAAATATTTAAGAGTATATAAGTACTTTATTAGTTTTATTGATTATTTCTGTAGGAAGACCTAGATATACTTCTTGAAGACCAAGGATGATATTTTCATTCACTTCCAAGACTTACAAGATCTTGTGGATAATTTCACACTCATGAAGATAAAGGTTCTTTAGTTAGACAATGAAGCAGATTACAAAGGGAAAGAGTTCTAGGAGTTATGTACCAGGGAAGAAGTCAAGAGAATGGATTGTTTATTACAACGTGCAATAGAATGGTGTTTTTGTGAACAAGAATCATTATACATTAAAGGTAGCAAGGGATATGGTACATTACTAGGAAATATAAAACTACTTATGCGTAGAGGCATGTTGTATGATAATATTCATATATACAAAATAGGGTTTTTCATAAGGTACTAGGGAAGATGTGATGCATTCAAGAATGGAGAATCAAATTAAGGACTATCTGACTTTGTAGCCAAGCCAATACACATCAAAAATAGACAACAACAACAACAACAACAACAACAACAATAGATCTGATATAGAACATAAATCTTTATTCATCAAATCACTTATTACATGCAATGTTTCAGGCTGTAAGGGATTCTTGGTTATGACCAAATACAAAGAAAGTAACAATCTACAAGATCTCATAGGATCCAAATCTTTTCCACAACATCAGCACTCAGCTAGCCCAAGCTTGTGACACACATCACACTGATAGGTGCATAGGAAAGATCTAAACTTGTACTCAAACTTCCAAGCAATCTTTTTGTTCCTAAGCTCATAGGAAACTAACCTTTCTAAATGATCTCCCTTTTCCTCCTCTCTCATAAAAAACTACTCAAAGATCCTATAAATATTGATTCCTAGCCACAAGTTAGCTAATAAAACAATTAACCCTTACAAACAAATATTGAATGCAAAAAAAACAACAGTCGTCTCTCAAATAGCCTTATAATAAATAAAGTCTCCAAGATGACCCCAAATAGTCATCAAATCCATATAGAAGAATACAATACACCAAATATAGGTCCTATCATGCCCAACAATCAATCCATAACTTGAGGAGTGTGACCCAAATCAATGGATCAAGTCGGCTAGGCCGATCCACAAAACAATCCAAGTCAGTAAGCAAGAACACTAAGTAATAGAGAAATAACCTAGCACTAGGAACCAACCATGCCAAGCATGACTGAGCAATGCAGTTATCACCGAGTGCTAGGAGTAACTGACACCTTCAATTATCAAGTGTTCTTCAGAAACTAAGCACCCTGGTAACCACTCAAACTGAGCAACCAGTCTCCCAAATTGAGCAAGTACTCCACCAAACCATGATCAAAACTAACAATCTAACTTCTAGACAAATATATATTTTTTGGTTGATACAGGATTGCCAAGAACCCTAGGGGTAAAGTGATCGGTAGTGGACAAAGTTGGTAAAGTTCATCCTCCTCACATTAGTGCCTCGGTAAAGTTCATCCTCCTTAATCAAATCAGTATCATTTGCATCTATCTCTATCATAAATGTTACCAAATTTTGTACTATCTCTATCTGAAAGATCATCTACCTCTTGATCTCAACAAACTCTTTAGATATATCATTATCCTTTTCTTTCAAACTAGACTTTGTAGGAATAGGTTCATCAACAATGCGCTTCTGAGGTTTATCATACAGACAACACCTAATGACTCCACATTCCTTAGTCCCTGTCTTGTCTAAAGGTATTAGCTTATGTCAAGCTCCTTCATGCTTGATCACATAAGTGTTAGTATGACCATCAAATAAAACATTTCTGTCAAATTTCTAAGGTCTATTGAGAAACAGATGATAAGTATCCATAGGAAATACATCAAATAATATCTCATCCTAGTAAGATCCAATCTAAAAATTAACCAAGCATTGGTCTTCAACTCTAACCTTAGAAACATCTTGTATCCAACTAACCTGATAAGGGTAAGGGTGTTTCCTTCTTTCCAAACTCAATTTACTAACCATTTCTTCTGAAACAAATTTCTCAGAGATGCCACCATAAAATATGACATTACATACCTTATTCTTGCATTTACATCTTGTTCTAAATAGATTTCTTCTTTGTACTAGTTCATGCTCACATGCAGCTAACCTCCTAGTGATAAGAGTCTCACCTTTTTCTACAAAATTCACAATGTCTTCTTTAGTAGCTAGTGCCACCCTCTTCTTAGGAAAATGAAAACTTCTATGACCAGCTTCACCATAGTTATAACAAGTACCGGTGAGCTCATTCTTCAACCTCCCTTTCTGTCCAGCATTCTTAGTAACTTGATGACTACTAGATCCCACATCATCTTTTGTAGGATTTTCTTTAGTGACTGTCTCAACAGTTTTACAACCTTAGTTCCTATTGTTTTGTCTACCTTCAAAACATTTATTCAACTTCTCTTCAATCTTTAATTCCATTTGATAAGCATCTCCTATTGTTTTCATCTGAATAGTAAGTACCTCTTCTTGAATACTAGGCCTCAAACCATAGACATACTTAAGAACCTTTTCTTTATCAGCTTTAGAATGACCAGTCCTAATCAGGATTTAGTAAAACTCCTCAGTATACTCTTGTACCAATTTGTTCATTTTCTTCAAAGCTTTCATCTTCTTAAACATGTCCAAGTCATAATCCACTAGAATGAATTGCTACTTCAATTTGTCAACCATTTGGTTCCAATTAGTGATCTTTTCCTTTCCTCTTCTACCTCTTTCCAACTGAACTTCTCTCCACCAAATATTTGCATGACCTTTCAACTTATTCTTTGTAAATCTAACTCTATTAGGATCTTTTGTTTATTCATACTAAAAGTATTCATTTATCTCATTGATTTAATCAATCAATTTTTCTAGTCTAAGGCTTCCAACAAATGTAGAAACTTCAATCTTAGGTCTTTACCACATTTTAGACATAGCTTTTAGAATTTGATTCTCCTCTAGATGTCTAGCTTCTTCTACAACTTCTTCATAATGATCTTCTTCCTTAGATTCATCATCACTATCCTCTTCCAAGGTAGTCTTCTTCTTTCTTAACTCCTCTTGTAGATCTTGCAATTGTTTCTCCTTAGAGGCATCTAAGATCACATGATTTCTCCTCAGAGGCATCTTCAAATTAAGATCTAGACATTGACAAACACGATCCACTCAGCTCCAACAGGAATAGACTTTTCTCAAACAAGAACAAACTTGACTCTGATACCACCTGATGTAGTCAAGGATGGAGAATCCAATTAAGAACTATCTGACCTTGTAGCCAAACCAATACATAGTGGAAATAGACAACAACAACAATAGATCTGATATAGAACATAAATCTTTACTCAGCAAAACACTGATTACATGCAATGTGTCGGGGTGTAAGGCCTTCCTGATTACATCCAAATACAATGTTAGTAACAATCTACAAGATCTCATAGGATCCAAATCTTTTCCACAACATCAGCACTCAGCTAGCCCAGGTCTGTGACACACAGCACACTGGTAGGCACCCAAGAAAGATCTAAACTTGTACTCAAACTTTCAAGCAATCTTCCTGTTCCTAAGCTTGCAAACTACTAACCTTTCTGAATGATCCCCTTTTCCTTCCTCTCTCCTAAACAACAACTCAAACATCGTATAAATAATGATTCTCAGTACCAAGTTGGCTTATGAAACAATTAACCCTTACAAATAAATATTAAATGCCAAAACATTAGTCAGCTCTCAAATAGCCTTATAATAATAAAATCTTCAAGATGGCCCCAGACGGTCATTAGATCCACATAGAAGAATTCCATACACTAGAACTAGGTCCTCTCGTGCCCAACTCATCAATCCATAACTTGAGGAGTGTGACCCAAATCAATAGAGCCAATTGGCTAGGCCAATCCATCCAAACAAACCAAGTCAGTAAGCAAGAACACTGAGCAACAAAGAAATAACTGAGGACCAAGAACTGACCATGCTAAGAATTATCAAGCAACAAAGTTATCACTAAGTGCTAGGAGTAACTAATGCCTTCAAATACTGAGCACCCTAGTAGCCACTTAAATCAAGAAACCAGTCTCCCAAATAGAGAAAGTACTCCACCAAACCATGATCAGAACTAAGAATCTACCTTCAAGAAAACCATTTTTTTTCTGGTTGATACAGGATTTCCAAGAACCATAGGATGCTCCTGCATTAGACACCGCAGGTAAGAAATATTTTCTCATAAGGAAATCAAGAACGTCTCAAGGGAATCTTAACAGGTATGCCAAATTTGTTCTTGACCCATATCTCCTCTTGCCCTTCATTCCAAGTTGTCTTCACTTCATTCATTTCTCCTTGTAGCAAGTTATTTTATTTTCCACTTTTCTTATCTTTCTAGTTGGCAATTGATAGCAACCGACTCTAACCACTACCAATCACATCAATTCCTCAGTAAGGTTCATCCTCCTCAATCAACTCAGTTGATGGAATATGGATGAAGTGACTGAGAGGGGGGGGTGAATCAGTCAACCATAAAAACACTTCACAATTAATTCTTTGCAGATCCTTTAAGATATCTTAACAATGTTGTCTGTTTTAGTACTCGGTAAATAGATTTCAGTAACTTTGAAGATGCAGAAAGTATTAGCAATATTATCTTTAGATATTCATCAGTGCATGTAAATGATTGAGGAAGCAATTAAGAACACAAGAGACACAAGATTTAACGTGGAAACCCAATATGGGAAAAACCACCAATGTATCTAGATACTGATTTTCACTTTTCTGAAGTGATGCCCGGTTAGAAGCCAACCCGGTAAAAGGTTACAAAACACACTGTTAGGTGTGACCTTGTTAGAGGATTTAAAACACCCTGCTAGGAGTGGCCTGGTAAGAGGTCTTGAAAACAATTCAATGGAATTGTCACCTTGTTAGAGGATTTATATTATGGCTGTTAAACCAACTCGGTTAAGAGATTTTGAATTCACTGTTACAATGATAAGAAGGTAACAATGAAAAAGTGACCTGTATAATAATGCAACTGTCTTGCTGATTACAGATCTCTATTCTGCATAAGTCTGATCCTCTCTGATCGAATAAATCTCTGCTGCTCCTCAAGGATATCTGAACATCCTTCACAAATTCGCATATACCTTTCCTTCTTTTCTTCTGTAAATCTTCTACTGTGTTATATTTATTTTTCACATTTGACCTTTTATTTATATGATTTTAGATTAGTCAAATCGACATTATTTAGTATAACAGTCGGCTGAATTAAGTAAACTCTATTTGCAAAAATCCTTCAAGGGCCGACAGTGCTCGGTAACCATAAATTTTTATAATTTTTCGGAGACCGAGGGAACTCGGTAAACACCAACAATCCTTTACCTTTGATAACCGACTGAACTCGGTAAATACTAACTTTCCTTTGATGACCGACTGAACTCGGTAAGCACTAAACTTTCTTCGGCAACCGAGTGAACTCGGTAAACACTAGACTTTCTTTGGCAACCGAGTGAACTTAGTAAATACTAGACTTTCTTTGGCAACTGAGTGAACTCAGTAAATACTAGACTTTCTTTGGCAACCGAGTGGACTCGGTAAGTACTAATATCCGTGTCTAGCAGACCGACTGAGCTCGGTATAAGCAGATTTCAGCGGACTATGACATAGTGTGACATCAAAGACAATACATAATTGAGTAGCAATTTCCTTCAGACAATTGTTTCCAACAATCTCCCTCTTTGGCATTGATGGCAACACAATATGTCATAGCATAAGAAATTTGAAAGAGTTAGCTCGGTTTGGATTCAAATCTCCCTCTGTCTGCAAACTTCTTGTATCCTAAAAATTCTTCCTTCTGACTATATTTGAAAATTTCTTGAAGTAATAGCAAAGACATAGCCAACACTCCCTCTTTGACAACACATGCCAAAGACAATTCACATATTACTGGTGAAAATTAATGTACCTCAAGTACTGATTCATATGCAATGAGTCCTTTAATATGCTGCATCAACAGGTTGATTTTCAATCATGTTTTGGTTGATGCATCACTAAAACTGTATTTAGTGAGCCTCGGATAGGGGAATGACCCCTAACTTACCTCTTAGATACACAAATGCATCCTTAGGTAATGGTTTGGTAAAAATGTCTGCAATCTGTTCTTTTGTATGAATATATTCTAATCTGATTTCCTTGTCCTGCACCAATTCTCTGACGAAGTGATATTTAATAGCAATGTGCTTGGTTTTGGAATGCATCACTGGATTTTTAGAAATGTTTATTGCACTGGTATTGTCACAAAATATAACAACTGGTTCTTTGATTTCAACCTTCATACCTTCTAATAGCTGTTTAAACCAAACAATATTTGAATAGTTTACTGCAGCAGCAACATATTCTGCTTCACCTGTGGATTGAGATGTGCAATTCTGCTTTTTACCAGTCCAGGATACCAGTCTTTTTCCAAGAAAAAATGCTCCACCACTTGTACTTTTTCTATCATCAATGTTTCCTGCCCAATCAGCATCAGTGAACACTTTCAAGTCTAGATTGCCTCCAAATTTATACCACAAACCATACTCTTCAGTTCCTCTTAAGTATCTTAAGATTCTTTTGATTGCCATCATGTGATTTTCCTTAGGTTTTGCTGAGAATCTAGCTACTATACCGACTGCTAAGGCAATATCAGGTCTTGTATGTACTACATACTGCAATTTTCCAATCATAGATCGGTATAGGGTCTGATCAACTTCTTTTGAATCATCATTTTTGGTAAGTTTCAGTCCAGTGCACATGGGTGTACCAACTGGTTTTGAATCTTCCATTCCAAACTTCTTAAGTATCTCCTTAATGTATTTGGATTGAGTAATGTATATACCATTCTTGCTTTGCTGAATTTGAAGACCAACAAAGAATTTTATTAAACCAAACATAGACATTTCAAATTCTCTGTTCATTTGTTCTGAAAATTCTTTGCACTGATCCTCATTCCCTGTAAATATAGTATCATCCACAAATATTTCTGCCAATACAATTTTGTCATCCGGTCCTTCTTTAATATACAGATTGCTGTTATCATTAGCTCTTTTGAAATTAATCTGGATCAAATAGTTATGGAGTCTTTCATACCATGCTCTAGGAGCTTGTTTTAAACCATACAATGCTTTGTGTAACTTGCAGACCATGTCCCTTTTGTCTGGATCAACAAAACCTTCAGGTTGTTCAATGTAGACTTCATCAAGAATTCCATTGAGAAATGCAGATTTTATATCCATCTGATATACCTTAAATCCTTTGTGTGCTGCATAAGCAAGTAGAGTTCTTACACCTTCTAATCTTGCAACAGGAGCAAAAGTTTCTCCATAATCTATACCTTCTTCTTGAGAATAACCTTTACATACCAGTCTAGCTTTGTTTCTAGATACTTGACCATCTTCATTCAGTTTATTTCTGAATACCCATTTTGTTCCAATTACATTCTTATCTTTAGGTCTAGGTACAAGAGTCCAAGTTTTGTTCTTTTGTATTTGTTCTAATTCTTCATTCATTGCTTCAATCCAACTTTCATTCTCTAATGCATCTTTGATATTTCTAGGTTCAAAATCAGTAAGTAGACATGTACCTTTTAGCTTGCTTCTTGTCATAGTACCATCTGATTTGTTTCCAATGATTTGATCTGGTGTATGATGTCTTCTGACATATTTGGCTAGTATAGGTTCCTTGCCTTTTGAATGATTCATGCTGTTGTCTTCTAGGATCTCTTCTTCAGGTTGCTCGGGCTCGGTAGATATTTGCTCGGTAACTTCAGGTTGAGACTCGGTCTGAATTTCTTCCTGTGACTCAGTTTGAACTTCTTCCTGTGACTCAGTAACTGTGCTTGGCTCGGTAGATATAGCTTCCTTGTTGATAGTTGTGTCTGTCAATGTTTCAGGTTCAATGTAAACGAATCTTCTGTAGTTCTCAGGTTCCCTTTTGCTTTCTTCCTCAGTCTTTTCTGCAAACTCATCAAATTTCACATGTATACTTTCTATGACTTTGTGAGTAGATAAGTTCAGACATTTGTATGCCTTGCTTTTGCTAGAATATCCTAGGAATATTCCTTCATCACTTTTCACATCAAATTTATTTCTTCTGGATTCTTTTAAGATATAACACTTGCTACCAAAAATTTTCATGTAACTTACATTAGGTTTATAGCCATACCATAATTCATAAGGAGTTTTGAATGTGTCTTTCTTCAGTTGTACTCGGTTCAAGGTATGAACTGTAGTGCTGATAGCTTCCTTCCAGTACTTTATAGCAATGTTCTTTTCTATCATTAGAATCCTTGCACAATCCATAATAGATCTGTTTCTTCTTTCTGCTATTCCATTCTGCTCAGGAGTTCTCGGAGCTGATACCTGTCTTTTGATTCCTCTTTCAATGCAGAAGTTGTTAAAATCATGAGAGATGAATTCACCACCTCTGTCTGATCTTAAGCATTTCAATCTTTTCCCTGTTTCTTTTTCTACTCTTGCTAAGTACCATTTGAACTTTTCAAATGCCTCTGATTTTTCTCTTAAATACATAACAGTCATCATTCTAGAATAATCATCAACGAAAAGAATAAAGAATTTATCTCCAGTATAGCTTTGTATTCCAATAGGTCCACATAAATCAGTATGCACAATTTCCAAAATTTCTTTAGACTGATAGTTCTTACTCTTGAAACTAGTTTTACTCATTTTGCCAATCTGACAATTCTTACATAGACCAGTGTCAGGTTTCTTCAAAGTAGGAATGCCTCTAACCTTCTTGAATTTTCTTATTTTTATCATGTTATCAAAATTCACATGACATAACCTTTTGTGCCATAGCCAACTTTCTTCTATTTGAGCAATAAGTCATGAATATTCATTGAGATCAAGATAAAATAAGTTACCTTTTGTTTGTTTGCCTGATCCAATGAGTTTTCCTTTTCCATCCAGCAGTCTTGCTTGACCATTCATGAATTCAACCTTAAAACCAATGTTGATTAGCTGTGCTACACTTAGAAGATTATGTTTTAGTCCTTCAACCCAGTAAGCATTATCACATATGAGTTCTTTGGTTAATGAGATTCTTCCTTTTCCTTTTATACAACAAGATTCATTGTTTCCAAATCTTACATTACCATTGTCACAGTCTTCTAGATATTCAAATTTTGTCTTGTCACTAGTCATGTGGTGTGAACATCCGATGTCTATTATCCATATATCATCTTTGCTTATATGCGAAATAAGTGCTATCTTCTCTTCATCATCATCAGATTCATCTTTTATAGCAATAAAGACAATTTCTTCTTCACTATCATCAGAATCTTTAGCCATAAAACATGATTTCTTACCTTTATCCTTGTATGATTTGAAATTCTTTTTGCCATAGTACTTGTGACTTCTCTTTTCTTCTTTGACTTGCTTGTTTGGGCACCTAGCTGCAATATGTCCAATTTCTTCACATGAAAAATAGATTAAAGGAGTTTTACCTTTATACTTACCTTTCCCTCTAGAGTACTTCTTTGCAAGTAATGCTTCTACAATTTCAAGATCACTATCAGAACTTTCTTCTGATTCCTCTTCACTGTCTGTCTGAACTTCTTTAATTTTCTTGTTCTTCTTTAGTGAAACCTTGGCCTCAAATGCTGATTCAATATTTTTGGAACTAGGAACATAGTTGTCATAGTTGTCTAATTCAAAAGCTGTCAATCTTCCAACTAGAGCATCCAAGGTTATACTGTGGTTTGCTTCACATCTTCTTTCTTGAATAGCTGATACTCTTATTGCATAGATAGGGAGTAGTGTTCTGAGTACCTTACTTATAACAGTCTCATCTGAGATTGTTCCTCCAGAAGCTCTGATTGCACTTACACTTGCTTTGATTCTTTCAACATATTTTGCAATGTTTTCATCTTCCTTCATATTCATCTTGTCAAACTGTCCTCTTAGGCTTTCTGCTTTGGCTCTCTTCACATTTGCATCACCACCATATATTTTCTTCAGTGCCACCCACATTTCATATGCAGTAGTGCAGTCTTTAATATCATCAAATTCTTCATAGCTGAGAGCAGATGCAATGTCTATCATCATGGTGTTGTGAGTCTTTTTATCTGCAATGTCTTCAACAGTTAATGCGCCATTAGGAATTGTATACTCTTCATCAATGTATTTGCATCCTGAATCACCAATGGAAGCCAGATGAAGTCGCATGAGACCTTGCCATGCTGAAAAGTTATCTCTGTTAAGCTTTGGAATTTCCCTCTTGTAAGACATCCTGATCTTTAGCTTAGGTCCTTGAAACCCTTCCTGCAAGCACCAAAAGCTCTGATACCAATTGATGGAATATGGATGAAGTGACTGAGAGGGGGGGGGTGAATTAGTCAACCATAAAAACACTTCACAATTAATTCTTTGCAGATCCTTTAAGATATCTTAACAATGTTGTCTGTTTTAGTACTCGGTAAATAGATTTCAGTAACTTTGGAGATGCAGAAAGTATTAGCAATATTATCTTTAGATATTCATCAGTGCATGTAAATGATTGAGGAAGCAATTAAGAACACAAGAGACACAAGATTTAACGTGGAAACCCAATATGGGAAAAACCACCAATGTATCTAGATACTGATTTTCACTTTTCTGAAGTGATGCCCGATTAGAAGCCAACCCGGTAAAAGGTTACAAAACACACTGTTAGGTGTGACCTTGTTAGAGGATTTAAAACACCCTGCTAGGAGTGGCCTGGTAAGAGGTCTTGAAAACAATTCAATGGAATTGTCACCTTGTTAGAGGATTTATATTATGGCTGTTAAACCAACTCGGTTAAGAGATTTTGAATTCACTGTTACAATGATAAGAAGGTAACAATGAAAAAGTGACCTGTATAATAATGCAACTGTCTTGCTGATTACAGATCTCTGTTCTGCATAAGTCTGATCCTCTCTGATCGAATAAATCTCTGCTGCTCCTCAAGGATATCTGAACATCCTTCACAAATTCGCATATACCTTTCCTTCTTTTCTTCTGTAAATCTTCTGCTGTGTTATATTTATTTTTCACATTTGACCTTTTATTTATATGATTTTAGATTAGTCAAATCGACATTATTTAGTATAACAGTCGGCTGAATTAAGTAAACTCTATTTGCAAAAATCCTTCAAGGGCCGACAGTGCTCAGTAACCATAACTTTTTATAATTTTTCGGAGACCGAGGGAACTCGGTAAACACCAACAATCCTTTACCTTTGATAACCGACTGAACTCGGTAAATACTAACTTTCCTTTGATGACCGACTGAACTCGGTAAGCACTAAACTTTCTTCGGCAACCGAGTGAACTCGGTAAACACTAGACTTTCTTTGGCAACCGAGTGAACTCGGTAAATACTAGACTTTCTTTGGCAACCGAGTGAACTCAGTAAATACTAGACTTTCTTTGGCAACCGAGTGGACTCGGTAAGTACTAATATCCCTGTCTGGCAGACCGACTGAGCTCGGTATAAGCAGATTTTAGTGGACTATGACATAGTGTGACATCAAAGACAATACATAATTGAGTAGCAATTTCCTTCAGACAATTGTTTCCAACACTCAGTATCATCTGCATCTCTCTTTGTCATAAATGTCACCATCTATTGTACTATCTTTGTTAGAAAGATCATCTACCTCTTGATCTCAACAAACTCTTTAGATATATCATTCTCCTTCTTTCAAACTAGACTTTGTAGGAATAGGTTCATCAAATCTATGAGCCTAAGTTTTTTCATATAGACAACACCCAATGACTCCACATGCCTTAGTCCTAGTTTCATATAAAGGTATTAGCTTATGCCAAGCTCCTTCATGCCTAACCACACAAATATAAGTATGAACACCAAACAACACATTTCTATCAAATTTCCAAGGTGTACCGAGCAATAGATGACAAGCATCCATAGGCAATACAACAAATAATATCTCATCCTAGTAAGATCCAATCTCAAAATTAACCAAGCATTGTTCTTCAACTCTAACCTTAGAAACATCTTGTATCCAACTAACCTGATAAGGGTTAGGATGTTTTCTTCTTTCCAAACTCAATTTAATAACCATTTCTTTTGAAACAAAGTTCTCAAAGCTTCCACCATCAACTATGACATTACATACCTTATTCTTGCATTTACATCTAGTTCTAAACAAATTTATTCTTTGTACCAGTTCATGGACACATGCAGCTAACTTCCTAGTGATAAGAGTCTCACCTTTTTCTACAACATTCACAATGTCTTCTTTAGTAGTCAATGCCAACCTCTTCTTAGGACAATGAAAACTTCTATGACCAGCTTCACCATAGTTATAACAAGTACTGGTGAGCTCATTCTTCCACATCCCTTTCTGTTCAACATTCTTAGTAACTTGACCACTGCTAGATCCCACATCAGATTTCATAGGATTTTCTTCAGGAACTATCTCACCAGTTTTACCACCTTGGTTCCTATTGTTCTATCTACCTTCAAGCTTTTTATTTAGATTCTCTTCAATCTTTTATGCCATCTGATAAGCATCTCCTATTGTTGTGATCCAAACAGTAAGTAGCTCTTCTTGAATACTAGGTCTCAAACCATAGACATACGTAGGAACCTTTTCTTTATCAGCTTCAGAATGACCAGTCCTAATAAGGATTTGGTAAAACTCCTTGGTATACTCCTATACCAATTTTTTAGTCTTCTTCAAGGCTTTCTTCTTCTTAAACATTTCCAATTCATAATCCACCAGAATGAATTGCTTCTTCAACTTATCAACCTTTCATATCCATTTAGTGATCTTTTCCTTTCCTCTTCTATCTCTTTCCAACTGAACTTCTCTCCACCAAATATTTGCATGACCTTTCAACATATTCTTTGCAAATCTAACTCTATCAAGATCCTCTATTTAGTCATACTCAAAGTATTCATCTATCTTATTGATCCAATCAATCAATTCTTTAGTCCTAAGGCTTCTAGCAAATGCAAAAACTTTAATCTTAGGTCTTTTCCTAATTTTAGACATAGCTTTCAAAATTTGATTCTCCTCTAGATCTCTAGCTTCTTCAAAATGATCTTCTTCCTTAGATTCATCATCTTTATCCTCTTTCAAGATAGTCTTCTTCTTTCTCAACTCCTCTTGCATATCTTACACTTGTTTCTACAATGCCCTAAAATCATCAAGATTGAATTCTCTAGTAGTTTCTTCCTCTGAGATCTCATGATTTCTCCTCAAATGCATCTTCAAACCAAGATCTAGACACAAACACACAAGATCAACTCAGCTCCAATAGGAAAAAAAATTTCTCAAAAAAGAACAAACTTCACTCAAATAGGAACAAACTTCGCTCTAATACCACCTAATGTAGTCAAGGATGGAGATTCTAATGAAGGACTGTCCGACCTTGTAGCCAAACCAATACACAGTGTAAATGGACAACAACAACAACAAAAACAACATATCTAACATAGCACATAAATATTTATTCATCAAATCACTAATTACATGCAATGTGTCAGGCTGTAAGACCTTCCCAGTTACAGCCAAATACAAAGAAAGTAACAGTCTATAAGATCTCACAGGATCCAAATCTTTCCCACAACATCAACACTCAGCTAGCCCAAGTCTATGACATAGAGCACACTAGTAGGCACCCATGAAAGATCTAAACTTATTCTCAAACTTCCAAGCAATATTCCTATTCCTAAGCTCGCAGGATACTAACCTTTATTAATGATCCCCCTTTTCTTCCTCTCTCCTAAAAAACTACTCAAACATCCTATAGATACTAATTCCCAACCACAAGTCGGCTGATGAAATAATTAACCCTTACAAACAAATATTAAATTCCAAAACATTAGCTGACTCTCAAATAGCCTTATAATAAATAAAATCTCCAAGATGGCCCCAAATGGTCATCAAATCTGCATAGAATAATGCAATAGACAAGCTCTAGGTCCTATCATGCCCAATAGTCAATCCATAACTCGAGGAGTACAACCCAAATCAATGGAACTAGTTGGCTAGGCGGATCCATCCAAACAAGCTAAGTCAATAAGCCAGAACACTGAGCAATAGAGAAATAACCAAGTGCCAGGAACTGACCATGCCAAGCATGGCTGAGCAACGCAGTTATCACTGAGTGCCAGGAGTAACTAATGCCTTTAGTTACTAAGTGTTCTTCAAAAACTAAGCACCCTAGTAACCAATGAAATCGAGCAACTATTCTCTCAAACCGAGAAAGTAATCCACCAAACCTGATCAAAACTAACAATCTACCTTCAAGACAAACATTTTTTTTTTGGTTGATACAGGATTTCCAAGAACCCTGGGATGCTCTTGCATCAAGATGACACTAGAGGAAGATTTTATAGGGAAGAAGCAATATGTTAGTCACTTTAGGATATTTGAAATTTTGGCATATTATCATATTACAAGGCATTCATGTACCTAATTAGACCAGAATGTAGAGAGGGGGTGCTTTGTGGGGTAAAGTGAAACCTCAAAGGCATATCATATATTTAGTCTAGGGACCAGAAGGATTATAGCCAGACATGATATCAAATTCATGGAGGTTAAGATATTAAGGAGGTCTAGATATTTTTGAGCATATGAATAGAGTGAGAAGCCAACAAAAGCTCCAAGGATTACTCAACTAAATCAATAGTAGAAAAGCTCAAGTATGATTACTAGTACAATCACAAGCTCATGTGTTGATAGTTCAAAAAATATGGAGTAATAGGTGTAACAAGTCCAAGAGATGCATCAAGAAGACATGGAAGTTGATATTTTATCCTCTATAGTTGGTAATAGGAATCATGAGGTTTTACAGGGTACTCTAGATTTTGTTGGAGTTATGATGAAAAGTAATAGATTGTAGAGACAACAAACAAAGTTTAATGACTATGTGGCATTATTTAGTCAATTGGTAGATAGTGAGCCTTCTAGTGATCAAGAGACCGTTCTATATTAGGCATGACAAGACATGATGGTTGAGGAATAAACCTTAATAATGCAGAATAATGTGTGGGAGTTTGTGCCTAGACCAATAGATAAGTTTTTGGTTGGATCACAATGGATATATAAGATCAAGCATGCCAGAGATGGTAGCATCGAGAAATAAAAGGAAAGGTTCATGGAAAATAGGTTCTCTATGAAGGATGGAGTAGACTACGAGGAGACATTTTCTCCACTATCGAGGCATACTTCAGTATGATCTGTGATCTCATTTATATTACAAATGAGATGTGAGATCCATTAAATGGATGTCAAGACAACATTTCTTAATAGAAAAATGAAAGAGGAGGTATATATAGAACAATCAAAAAGATTTGTAGCACACACCAAAGAGATCCACATGTGAAGGTTGAAGAGAGCCCTTTATAGACTCAAGAAAACTTCGAGAGAATGGTATGAGTGCATTGTTACATACTTGCAAGGAATGGGCTTTGTAAAGACTATGGATGATGTGAACCTCTACTACTTCATAGTTAGAGGCAAGGTTATCCTTCTTGTACTATATATGGATGATTTTTTTTTAACAAGTTCACTGGGGCTAATAGAAGAGTGCAAGTGGGACCTTGTAGTAGAGTTCAAAATGAAGGATTTGGGACTTATGCACTACTTTCTAGGCATGGAGGTGTTAAAATAGATGAAGTGATTTTCCTTCGACAAGGGAAATATTGCATCAAAATCTTTAAGAGGTTGAGGATGGAGGATTGTAGAGACATGTCTACACCTATGATCATGAATTTGAAGAAGATAGACACATATAGGGAGAAGGATGTAGATCCCACCTTATATAGGAAGTTTACTAGTTCTCTCATGTATTCTCTCAACACTAGGGCAAATATATCTTTTGCATTAAAATCTCTTAGTTAATTTATGGTAGAGCCAAAGAGAGTTCATTAGATTGTGGAAAAGCTTGTGCTACATTATTTGCATGTTACAATTAAGGATAGGGTTATAATATGCTCAAGGTGAAGGAATCATGTTGATAGGCTATACTGATGGAGATTAGGAAGATAATAAAACATTCAAGAAAAGCACTTCAGCGTGTTGCTTCACTTTGGGATTAGGAGTTGTCTCTTTGTTGAGCAGGATAGAAAAGTGTGTGGCTCTAAGTATTGTAGAAGCATAATACATAGTAGCTATCATGACAATGTGTGAATCTATATATGGCTTTAGAAGTTTCTAGTAGGCTTATTTGGTCAGAAGGTTGCGACTACAATGATACACTATGACAATTAGAGTTGCATTCATTTATTGAATAATTCTTTGTTTCATGATAAGTCTAAACATATAGACTTTAGGCATCACTTCATTAGGGGTTGTGTATAGTGGATAATTGTTCAACTCGGTAAATAGCTATAGAGAAACAAGCAGTAGATGACCCAGGAAATGTAAGGAGGATCTAAGCCAGGCAACACCAAGCAACATAGGTATCACTAAGCACAAGCTCCACTAAGCACCATAAGCTTTACCAAGTTCCTTCAGTGACTGAGCACCCTTCAATAACCAAGAGCATTGGTTAAAGATGCAACTGAGTAATAAAAGACCAAAACAACATACCTCCATGCAGATTCACCGAGTACCCTAGAATGTCCCTGCATTAGTAGACATTTTCAAAATGACATTGGGGAAGGGAAAATTCATCTTCTTTGGAGATAAGTTGGGTGTCATGCAACACAACTTCCTTTCTAAGAGGGAGTGTTAACTTTGGTGTAGCTAGGACATTTGTTTCTCCATTTAAAATAATTAGTAAATAATTATTATTCAATTATAGTGAAAAAAGTTATTTAATTAATTAATTGTTTCCCTTGGAGACATAGAGAAACCAATTTGTTATGGTTTCTTAGACTCTAATTTATCTTATCCATTGATTGAGATTGATCTTGGCTATTGGATTTCAATGAGAGTAGCATAAAAGGGGGTCATTGGGCATTTGGAGAACACATACTTGAGAAGCATTTGCAGTATTAGAAAATAGTTTTGCATTGATAGAAAGGGTGAGGGGATATAATTGGAGAGAAATGCAGTTGAATTTCAGCAAGAGAAAATAGGGGAATAATTTTTAAATGACAATATCGTTGAAGCTCTGACATTAAGAGGCAAGTAGTTTATGTATCTTTTAATTTTTTTAAGTTTAATATTGATGTGTTGGTCAAAATTACAACCTGTTATGGTTGTAGTAATTATGACCAACACGGGAATGGATTAAAAAATATCAAAATTTTCCTACTATAAACTGACCAAGGAAAACTATTTTAATGTTTGGTTGGGAATGTGGGTCAGAAATGTGGGTCAAATGTACTAGTGATAAATCAAAGGTAGCACAAAATATTATAATGGACGGGAATGGGTGCAACACGAGCGGGTCTAGGGTTTGTGAAGGAGAAGGCGTAGGGGAGGACATAGAAGAAGGGGAAGATGGTAGCGATGGAGATGGTGGGGAAATCATGGCTTTTGTAAGACTCTTTGTGGTCGATAAGTAGCCTCTGGTGTAGAGGCAAGGGTGTTTTTGTTTCCTCTACTGTTTCGGCAAGGGTGTTTGGGGTTTTTTCTTTGTGGGTGAGGAAAAGGCAGTTGATGCCAAGGTTGTCCCAAACACGGGTGTTGTTGGAGATTTCATTTGTGGAGGGTCCCTACTTGTTTCAATGTATTTTTGTTCCATCTTTTCTGGTGGTGTGACCCAGGGTGGATCCCCATCTTTCCCAGAGCTTAAGGAGGTGGAGAAACTAGGCTCTATCTACCCCTCACTTTTTGGGATTTTTGTTTCTTTATTTTTCTACCTGCTTCGTGGAAGCGGGAGTTGGTTTTGTGTGGAAGAGCATCTTGGTGCTTAATATTTGAAATGTTATCTTGGAGATCTGAGGATCCTTTGTGCAATAAGGTATTTCCCTTTGCAACTTTTACCAGAAGGTTGGACTTAACTAAGGTGAAGATTGACTCTTCTCGTTCTTTTCTATTTCCTATCTTCAATGGTTTTGTCCCTCCCTTGGCCTTTGTTGTTTATTGATGCAAGGAGTCTTATTTCTCCAGTTTTTTTCCTTTGTATATTACTCCTATCTAGGGGGGGTACATCCCTATTAAGGAGGGATTTTTTCACGTGGTTTCTTGGTGGAAGAGTCCTCTATTTTTGCTCTCTCCTTCCCTGAATCCTATAGAGGGGGAAGATCCTATTGAGGTGGAAACCCATCCTATTGAGGTGGAAATTCTCTTCTTTCTTTGAACTACATGATGACATTTTGGAAATGGCTAGAGGATGACCCCCCATTTATTAGGCCGGATAGGGATGTGTTGGGTTGCAAGTTTAGTGTTGGGCTTTTACCTTTGGTGTTAGATGGCCTAAGGTTTTGGGAGTTTGTTCCTTCCAGGCCTAGTTCTGAGAGGATTGATGTTGAAGGTATTCATAGAGCTAGTTCCTTGATGCAGATTATTATGGCTCAAAGTTCTAGATGTCTTACTATAGGTGGAGTTGAGGGTATCTTTATGTCTCGACTATTAAAGTTTTTGGGGCCATTTTATTTTTCGGATGCTGGTAGGAGTTTGCAAATCGATGCTCAAATTTCTCAAGGTCCCTTTAGGGCTGAGGATTTTTGGTTATGGCTAAAGGAAGATTTTGGGTTTTATTACCCTTTGATGGTGGTGTTGAGGTTTCTAGGTTCCTTGTTAAAACCCTGGTTATTTTTTTTAGTAGCTGGGATCTTAGTGTTTTATTTTTAGTAGCTAATATTTTTTTTTCATCCTAGGCTACTGGTTTTAAATGATCCTTTTTATGCAGCAATTCTTGTGTAAGTAGAGCCTTTTTGGGGCTGATGGTAGTTTCATTAGTTTTCTGTGTTGGGGGGTCTCTATTTTCCTTATCTTTGTCCTCGAACTATCTCACCCTAGTCTGTGCTTATATTTCCTATCTTTCTTTGATCTTGCATAGGGTTATAGTTCCCTTGAAAAATTAAATATATACAATTTAGGGGCCCATTCAAAACCTGTCTTTAGCTTAATAAAAAACTCTACAAATTTCTCTGAGTAGCACCATCCTACATTTGGTTATATCAAATAAATTAATTCAATCCCTCAAAAAGATAATGTTAATGTGTTTTTTTGTTAGCATTTTTATAGGTGATAAGGAGGCTTCATTGCATTTATGAATTAGGAGTAGAGAGGTTTTGACAAAGAGAGTTTGATCTAAGATGATTTGATCTACCATTTTTCAATTAGTTCCTTCAAATCGGATATCTCAGGGCTCAAACCATCATATTTTCTAAAACATGTGCTATTTCAATAAAAAATAGGATGTTTAGAAAAGTGTAGCACACTATTGTAGGATTGTCCTATTAAATAGACTAAATTGGAGGAATAAGATCCATGATCAATCGATTCCTCTTTGAAGGGAGGCAGATCCCATTAGACCCCATGGAGGGGGTCTGAGATGAAGTATTCAAATTTCCCAGCGAACCCAGTTATGGTTTTTATCACTACTATCCAAATTTAATACATTTGTTTGAGAAATTTTTTGATGACATACTCTATCCATTATATATTTGTCAACATATTTGAAAGTGGTTTTACTAGAGCCAAGTTGACATGGGAGGGAAAATTAGTAGGAGATAAAGATCCTACATTTTTTTGGTTAAGAGGGGTTTTAGATTTCTGTAATATAATTTTTCCTAGAATAGAGATCGAAGTAAATTGAGAAAAGATATGATAAACAACAATGATAGAAATATAACACTCAAGACTTTGTCCAAACTAGGTGAGAATTGAGTGGTTTTTTGTTAAGGATATCCTTTGCGATCTTGAGAGAATTGGGTATTTTGATGGATATTATTAAGGCCCATGTATATTTAAATGTTTATCTTATGATTAGGGTTTGTTTAGGTATTCATCGTTCACCTTTCTACATGTATTCTATAGAGGTGGACAGTTTGATTGGTCACAAGATATTTTTATTTAATTATCTATTTCTTCTCTTGATCATCCTATGGCCATGGATGCTTCTCCTATAGAGGTAAAGAAGGGTTGTAAGAAAGAAGTTGTATGTTTTTGTAGTGTCCTATTATTTTTTGCAAGTTGTTTGAACCTTTGTTGTCTTATGAAAAATGTCTTTCTTTTTGTTGTGGTACCCATATAAAACCAATGTTTTAAGTTATTTGACAATGTAAAAACCTGTTCAAAGCATTTCAAAAACTTATGTATGTGGTATAAAGGCTTCAGCCAGTTATTTTTGCAACTAGATAATCTCCATTTACTTATCTCTCACACAGGAGATTTATTTCTAATGGTAGTGATGCTATTGATTGATGTATTTTTTTTTATCATTCATTTGTTTGTGGGTTCAAGATGTTATCAAAATCAAATTTTAAAGTGTTTTTTGGTTCCCTTCAAAACCATATTGATCCTTAGTTAAAAAATATCATAGAATATGTAAGAAAATAAGGTTGATCTTTCTTAATGTTTTGAGTGCTTTTAGTATCTAAAGAGATGAAATTAATAGAATGTGGAACATTTTTCCTTTTTCTACAAACACAAAAATTTTAAATTTTAAATTATTCATACAGAAAATTGTTATGGTACATGAAAACTCAATGTGTTACCTATCAAGTTTTTAATTGCAAAATTAGTAATTTTGAAAGGGAGAAGAAAATGTTTTTACTAGATAGTTTCCAAAAAAGAAAAATCCTTAGAAATTTCTAATAATGGCTTCCATAGGAAGATGAATAATGATATTTTCTTGACTAGTAAAAGAAGTGAAAATTTATTCTTTAAAACAAGGATCTTGAACAATAAATACAAAAGTATTCAGAAATAATATTTTAAAGAAGAGCACACCTAAACAATTGAAATTAATCTATTTTTAAATATTATAGAGTGAAACCTCATCTCCCTAGGTTTGCACTAATAGCACATATGTATGAAGATCTTTAGCCTTGAAACTGAGGGAAGCAGACCACCTACTGGACAAAAATAAGGGACCTCAAAAACTGGCAACCGAACCAGGGAAGAAACACGCAACAGGAAAGGGAAAGATATTTACAGAGACTTACAAAAATTTACAATTTTACTTAATGGCCCCAGGCCACCAAAAGAAAACCAGTGACCCTCTTGAATCAAAAATCTAATTTTCATCTACATATGTGACCAACCATCTGAAATTATCCTAATCACCTTGTTGACAACATATGTGAATATTCATGGGTTGAAGAATGAAATTGCACTGATCACTACCCATGTTCTTCCAGTCATAATCATTATATTCATACTCATACTCCAAGAAGTAAGGAACATCACTCACTTCTTCTTGATGACCAGAAAAGAAAATATCATCTAGTAATGTATCAATAAATAAAACATACTGATTATCATGCATCACTACAAAAATACCTAGCTAAGAAGGACTTTGATCCTCTAATTTACCTTCACACACTACATCAACCAGTGAGAAACTTGGTTCATCCATGATATCCTCACTAATGAAATCATGAACCGGGTGAAGGTCTTCTTCATAAATTTTGTGACAGTAGGACAACTGATCTACATCATCATTTTCACCAAAAGAAGTTCTGTCCCAACTATTAAAGACTAATTCCTCAACATTGTCACCATCATTGTCATATTTAGCAAAAGAAGGAAAAGGATTTGAACAAGAAACTTGTTCATCAATAGAATTCTTATGATAGGACAACACACTAGCATGACCTTCAACTTCTTCTTCTGCAGAGTTACTACATGAGGGGATCTCTGGTATACATGGGTCATCAAGGTCACTTTGAACACTGGCCTCATTATCAGTGTCAAAGGATATATCACAAGGGAGCTGTAAATCATAGTCTACACAGGGTGCATACCTTTGGAAATCATCAGCCAAGAGTGCTAAAATCTTTTCACTGCTCAATGGACTTTGGGCTTCATTATCATCTTCCTCATCTTCACCCCTATTGCAAACATTTTCCTTATCTGAAACAAGGACTGACAACTTTGGCTTCAAATGATTTTGTGTAAAGAAATCTATGCAGGAATCATCATCTGCATCGTATTCAATATTTTCCCTTTTACACAAAACATCATCAAATCGGGACAAGGAGCAAGAATTCTGATATTGAAAAGAAGAAAGATCTGTAGACAAATTGGAAATATTGTCAACTTCAGATTCATCTTCATCACTCTCACATGCATTGACCTCAATGTCAGCTTCATAGTCAACACTTTCTACACAATGAGATTTAACATCAAAAACATTGGCCTCCTCATGATCAACATGAAAAAAAGCCAATGCCCTCAACCTCCTGTCCTCCATTAACTACCAGTTCTCAGCTTTTCTCTTTGCAATATTCATCTCGAGAGTAGCTATTTCAATGAGCAGGTCTTCATATTTAGTATCATGGATGGTAGGATCAACAGAGACACTAATGTCTTGTATCTGATCTTCATTTCTTTCTTCATACCCGTCCATGCATGCTCCTTCATCAAAGTGTTCAATGAATGTTGCTCTTAATACATCCCAAGAAGGGATTGAACATGAAGGCAAGGATACAAACCAATCCTTAGCATCATCATAAAATGTCAACACAAACAGCCTCATAGCGACATCTTCATGTTCAATATCCATATCTCCAAACAAACCCATGACATCATCAATATACTGGCTTGTGAAAATAGATCCATCAACCATAAATCTAGGCAAGCACTCCCCATCCTCAATAGAAAAATCATTAGGGGCACCTTCTATGCCATCAAAACAAAAGGGCCTATATTCCTCCATGAGGAATTGCCCACTACTACTTATCCCTTTATGCTAGTGCTAAACACTTGATAGGGAAACATTTTTAGCAAGAGAATACCTAGAATTTTGTAGTAGAAACCTTGTTGACTAGAAAATAGGGCAGATCTAGAGCTCACCTTGAAGCTCCAACAAGTTCTTTACTTTTGTAGAGTCACCACCTCCTTGAAGAGGAAAATTTTTGTACTTTCTCTGTGTTTCTTCTTTCAGTCAACCAAAACAAAACCAGGATTTATACACTATTTATCAAGGACTGCACTAATCAAATAGAGACTTCAAAGCCACCACTCAATACGTAGTGAGAAGATGTTACAAATGTGTTTTGTTCATTTGACTTTGTAACTATGATCTTCAACCAAGACTTTGGGATGATCTAGCCAAGTAAAGAAACTTGCTATCTTTTACTTACTTCCCAGTAGAGTCACCAATTTGTTGGAGCCTTTTCTTGCAGGACAAAACTTGAATCAATAGATGGGCTTGTTTCTCAGGGTAAGCACTCAAGTTTGACAAGAAAATAGTCCAATTAATGAGGATTGAAAGGAATCCTCCTTCTTCTTTAAGCTCCACATCACTCAGGTGGGTATTTCCTTATCTGCACACTCAAGACACCTCATGATAAACAATAGGCCTACAGATACATTATTGTGGAATAGTCTTCAAACCCCTTTAGGTAACTTGTACCCCAATGAAGCCAATTCATATACAATAGCCCAACTTGCATAGAATGAGTCTAAAGACTAGAAAGGACCTCCTACTACTACTACCAAGATGAAGAGGAAAGGTATTTGATTTAAAAGATTTATGTTGGGTTGGAAGGACCCCTAAGATACCCTAAGTCTCTCATAGACCAGTGCCTTATCCAATGGGCCATAGAGTCAAATACCCTATTGCAATAGACAACTATGAAATAAGAAGATAATATAATCAATGTGTTAATGCCTAACATCAATCACACACCATGACCAAACCTCACTTTAACAACCCACCTGTGTATCCAAGTATGTTATTACCCATCCAAAGGATTTTAACCCTCCCCTTAGAAGAGACCATACATTAACTAGCATCCACTGGAAGATAAGCATGACATATCTTAGACACCTCATCTCATACATACATGAACACTAACTCTGAACCAGTTATCCCTACGAAGACAACTCCACTTGCAAACACATAGGCAATGCAAATAGAAAAATCAAACACCCTTGATGTATGATTAATGAATTCAAAATTCAAATGGAGATAGCTTGGTAACAATAAGAATACAATGAATCCTCATACATAAGACAAATCATTACAACATGCATTATATTCTCAGAACTAGCAAGGGAAGAAAGAACACCCTATATGTAGAGAAAAGGAGAAATATCTATAGGAAAAGGACCCTTCACGGAACCAATTCTCCTCAAAAGTTTTGTAGAAGAAGGAACCCTTACAAAGTCAAAACTACAACAATTTATACCACTAGCTTCCTTGGAATCCCAAAGATAGGATGCAACAAGCTTCAGATAGCTAGGGTTATGGTTTCACCTACCAAACCAACTAGGAATAGTCACAATTTATTACAGGGGATGAAAACCTCGGTGATTAGATCCAAAAATGATCCTCATTCATGAAAAATCTCTGAGAAATGTACAAAGGATCATTAATATACGATGCCAATCAATCTAATCACCTATCTACAACATGCCTTGAGAACCTCTACCCATTCCTCTATGGCATAGACCCTTATGTGATTAATCATGAAACTCTGGACCACTCTGCAAAAGCCCGAAAGTCCTCTTCCACCAACTCCAGCCACTTAAAAATTAAATTCCAGTCCTTTCTGTCGCTGGAAACACTTTAAAATTTGAATCCTGGTAGCAATGGTCATTTCCATGGTGCCAATAGTGTATCAATGGTCCACATTTAAATCCTGATCAACTTTATATCATAATCGTCAGATCTCTTTATTTCGTGAGTTTTATGTCTTTAACTCACTACTATCCTCGGGTCAACTCCTAGTGACTACGCAACAAGGCTTTTCCTTATTTGCAAAGTGAGATCCTTAACCACAACTTAACCTTGTGACTTAGCGAATAAAATAAATGAACCAACCCTGGTCTCATTTAGCAAATCAATGACTGGAGGGGATTGCCCATTCGCAAAACACCTTATCCCACCGCTAAAATTTTTAGCAAACACATGACTCACCTTCGCTGAATCACTAACTCTTTTAACATATCACCATCTTATTGTGCGAATGAGCGAAGCCTTTTGAATTTTTTCAGACCGCCAAACATTCCTATCAGGACCGCTATACCTTAGACCCCGCCTGGACCCCGCCTAGGCCCGCTTTATGCCACTTGTCATCATGCCATTTGATACTCATGCTTGGTCATCAATAACACAGGCCCCACCGCATACAAGCCTTCAAATCAGACAGTGGGCGCAAGATCTCATGGCTTTGACACACTCTATGCGAAGATATGCTGATCATCCGATTTTCCACTGTATCCTCTTCTTCTGAATCATTTGGGCCCACTAACAAATCTAAATCATTGCCTAGCTCATCCAATCAGGTGATGACACCTCAACACAAATGGTCCCACTTATCTTTGGCAAACACTTAACCCCTAGGTCACTTGGCGAATACGCGACTGAAAGATTTTTTCTTATTCGCGTAATCTTTTGGAGCACTGCCAAGTCATTTGGTTATTTGGCAAACACTGTTCACCAAATCGCTAAGTCTCCTAGACCTCTGCCAAAACATCATGTGAACATGCGTACAAGATAGGAATTTATCAATGCTGCTTCATTTTTATCCTTACCGCCAAAAGTACTAGGAAATTCTATCGAGCCTGCACAAGAAGATCAACGGTTGGTCTTATAGCCTCATGTGTCAAAAATGACCCTTAAGATCATATGCCATCCATCGATCCTCTGACATGTTAGGACCCACTGAAGACTAGAAATCCTCGGCCCCACTGACAAAATTTGACTCATCCTCTTCAACCAATTAGAAGCAGCCAAATCATGCACACGTAGTGCAGTGGACCCGCTTGCAGAGAAAGGTTACGTCATGAAAGAAAATCAATGACCATCATAAAAGCACATAACCCTGACACATCCTTTGCGAAAACATGAAAACTATTGGATTAAAAGGAACTGCAAACTGGGGCCTATTGCTAAGTTCCAATTCATCACTATGCAGACCAATAAAAACTGAGCACATCATCACTACGTGGCACTTTGGACCCACCTTTTGCTGACGTTAATACACTAGGAGATCAGACGGCTAGTGCAAGATCTCACAGACTTAGAAGATTCCTTGCGCTTTTACGCCAATTGTCGATCTTAAATCTCCTGACTGAGATACCGGGCCCGCCTGACAACATCCAAGATCATCATCCTTGACCAATAACAAGCCACCACATCAGCATATATCTGACAACTAGGGCCAAATGTATTATTGTTTATGAAGAAGGTCAAGCATCTCGCGAATACGCGACTAAAGGGAATATAAGCCGCTTCGCCAAGTCACTTAAATTTAACTAGAAACTGCCAAACTTTGGGATATTATGTGAACACTCAGTCGTGATGATAGAGAGGCACAATGGACTATGGATTGTGGTATAAAAATGATATTCCTTCTTGATGACCTGTCCTTCAAATGTGCTTTGAATACCATCCAAATCAAATTGTGTGTGTCGATAACACGCATGTAGCATAATAATAATTTTCTTTGAAAAATAGTATTATGTCTGAATTGCCTTTTGACGAACAAAAGAATAATTTTCTGCAAAATCAACAACTGATACAATATTTCCATGTGGGAATTTTTATGTCATTGTTTGGAATTATTGTCCTTGCCACTTTGCAAAAAATGCATGATGAATGTAGGGTTGAATCAATTTTTTAATTTTTTCCATAAATACTTCAACATTTATCTCATCTTCAACATATTCTAACCTTTTGGATTCTTTCCCAAATTTTGTTTCATTCTTTACATATTTGTAACTCTGGCTATTTACCATCTTTGTTACATCAATATTTTCATTTTTCAAAGGAAAAAGAGACAAATCAGCACATGTTTGACATATTCCTTTTATGCAATTTATTTGTCCAGCTACATCATCTCTTTTGTTACATAAAATGGATGAGATGAACTCACTTTGTCTAGTAGGAGGATCATTTTAAAAACCATAAGTGTCTTCTACAAACTTTTGAAAAACCTGATAGTGGAGATCAAATTCCATATGATAACAACAACAAGTTTCAAACATATTGTTTTTCTTGATATAATATGGCTTCAATCTTTCAAACAATGTTTTCCCAATCTTTATAGTAGGATTAGAACAACAAAATGACACATACATGTACGTGAACACTCAGTTATGAAGTCATCGAATAGAAAGATGTGACCGCTAGGAAATGAGCGAACAAGAGACAAACATGAATTCACCAGTTCGCTAAATGACTTAGATACATGGAAGGATATTAAATGATTTAGCGAAGACTGGGAAAATAAACCACAAGTAGAAAGGGGATTTAAGTGGTCCGAAAAAGGTAATGAGGAAATATAACAAGGTTGGGGTAAAGCTTAGGGCTTTTGAATGTAACGGCTAGATTTTTTAAATTTTGCCTAGGGTTTCAAGCCAGAGACACAAAAATATTGCAGAGACCAAAGGAGAGGACATGAAACCATGAAATTTTTTTGCAGGGATAGACCATTTTCTAAGGAATTTAGCTATGACATGAAAATGGGCTAACACTATTCATTGAGATTAATCTTGGTCATTGGTTTTGAATGAGAGTAGTATAGAAAGGAGTCATTGGAAATTTGTAGAACACACACTTGAGAAGCATTTGTAGTGTTAGAAAATGAATTTGTAGCATGAGAAAATGAATTTTTAGTGTTAGAAAATAGTTTTGTAGTGATTTGCAAGAGAGTTTTGATAGCTTTCAAGATAGAAGTAGTAGAATCTCACTTGGAGAAATTAGGAGAAGAATTTAAAGAGGACAATATTCTTAGAGCTCTACCTATAAGAGGCAAGAAGTTTATGCATTGCTGAATTTGTTGATGTTTAATGTAATTCCTCATCTACAATACTAATTTTCTCTTCATGTTTTTTTCAAGGACATTTTGTCTAAAAATATCATGTTACCTGTGTTGCATAGTTTTCATTTGTAATTTTATTTATGAAGTTGTACTTGTCTTATTTCTCAATATTTGTTTTGATTTATTTTTGGCAGTCAAATAATCTATGAGATAGGAAATTAATATTCAGTAGCTATAATATAATATTCACATGATATCAGAGCTGAGTTAAGGGTAGAAAAGGTATAGCATTATTCATTTTACCCTTTGAGATGACCTTAGCTAGTTTTAAATATGAGGATAGATTAGATGCAGTCTCAAATTTTGGTGTTTGGAAAGCCATAATTTCTTTATTGCTAGAAGAGAATGGTATCAAGGAATATGTGAACATTATTTTAGCTATACCTACAAACCCAACATAGCTCTTAGCATACAAGAAGGATGATGCTAGGACGAGGAGGCTAATCCTTTATGGTGTTAAGGACCATATAGTTTTGTATATTGTTGGGTTAGATATAGTGAAGAAGATGTCAGATGTCATGATGAATCTATACCTGAATGATACCACTAATTAGAAGATGATTCTTAGAGAAAATTTCAAGAATACCAAGATGAACAAGGGAGAAGATGTTACAAGTTACATGACAAGTCTTAGACTTGTCAAGGATGAGTTACAATTTTTGGTAAATAAATCACATGATGAGGAGCTAGTTAGAATATCCCTAAATGGGTTTACTAAGTAGTGTGATGTCTTTGTTCAAGTTATTAATGGACAAGACACTAAAGTCCGAATTTCTATGGGGAACATGAAAAAACTCTACTAAGGTGGGAAAGGGACTATTTAACTTTAGAGAGAACATAGAAAGCTCATTTCCCTTCATGATATGTTTCATTTGCGAGGCTTGGGTATGAATCTAATTTCTATAGTTTCCCTCTAAGATAAAGGCTACAATGTAGTCTTTAGAGGGACACATTTTCTGATCAAGCATAAGGTTTGGAAATCACCCATAAATATTAGGGTTAGGAGTAGTCGACTTTATAGGTTGCAGTTTGATACACCTAAGGAACTCATAAGAAGTAGTAATCCTAGAGATCGACAGGATATATGGCATAGGAGGATGGTCTATATACATCATGAAGCACTTAAATTTCTTCGTGAGATAGTGATTTTTGTTCTAGAGGTGAGCATAGAGCATGATAATATATGTAAGGAATGTGTCTTGAGAAAATTTGTGAAGGAAACTTTTCCAAGTAGTGACACCAAATCCAAGGGTGTTCTTGATCTAGTACATGGTGATATAAGAGGCTATAAGTACTTTATTAGTTTTCTTGATGATTTCTCTAAGAAGACCTAGATATACTTCTTGAAGACCAAGGATGATATTTTTATTCACTTACAAGAGTTAAAAGCTCTTGTGGACAGTTTGACACACATTAAGATAAAGGTTATTTGGTTAGACAATGAAGGGGATTAGAAAGGGAAAGAGTTCTAGGAGTTCTGTACCAAGGAAGGAATCAAGAGAGAATGGATTGTTCCTTACAACCCGCAATAGAATGGTGTTGTTGAGAGCAAGAATTATTATACATTAAAGGTAGGAAGGGCTATGGTACATAAGTAGGAAATGCCAAACTACTTAGGCATAGAGGCATGTTGTATGACAATATACATGTAAAATAGGGTTTTGCATAAGGTATTAGGGAAGATGATACTAGAGGAAGCTTTTATAGGAAAGAAGTGATATGTCAATCACTTTCAGATATTTGAAGGTTTGACATATTATCGGATTCCAAGGCATACATATACCCAATTAGATCAGAATGTAGAGAGGGGGTAATTTGTGGGGTACAATGAGACCTCAAACGCATATCAGATATTTATTCTCAGGACCAAAAGGATTATAGTCATACTTGATGTCAAATTCATCAAGGATAAGATATTAAGGAGGTCTAGAGATTTTCCATCATATGAGAAGAATGAGAAGCCAACAGACTCTCCAAAGATTACTCAACTAAATCAATAGAAGCAAAGCTCAAGTATGATTACTAGTACAAGTATAAGATCATGTTTTGAGAGTTCACAAAATATGGAGCAATAGGTGCAACAAGTCCAAGAGATGCATCAAGAAGATATGGAGGTTGATATTTCATCCACTATATTAGGTATGACAAGATGTGATGGTTGAGGAATATACCTTAATCATGGAGAAAACTGTGTGGGAGTTTATGCCTAGACCAATAGATAAGTTTGTGGTTGGATCATGATGGATATATAAGATCAAGCATGGTGGAGATGGTAGCATTGAGAAATAAATGACAAGGTTCATGGAAAATAGGTTCTCTATGAAGGAGGGAGTAGACTATGAGGAGACATTTTCTCCACTATCTAGGCATACTTCTTTATGATCTATGATCTCATTTATAGTACAAATAAGATGTGAGATCCATCAAATGGATGCTAAGAAAACATTTCTTAATAGAAAATTGAAAGAGGAGGTATATATATAACAATCAAAAGGATTTGTAGCACAGACCAAAGAGATTGACATGTGAAGGTTGAAGAGAGCCCTGTATAGACTCAAGCAAGCTTCCAAAGCACGGTATGAGTGCAGTGTTATATACTTGTAAGGAATGGGCTTCGTAAAGAGTGTGAATGATGTGAACCTCTACTACTTGGTGGTTAGAGGTGAGGTTATCCTTCTTGTACTATAAATGGATGACTTTTTAAAAAAGGTTCACTAGGGATCATAGAAGAGTGCAAGTGGAACCTTGCAACAGAGTTCAAAATGAAGGATTTCAAACTTATGCACTACTTCATAGGCATGGATGTGTGGCAAATAGATGGAGTGATTTTCCTTGGACAAGGGAAATGTTGTAGCAAAATCTTTAACAGGTCAAGGATGGATGATTGTAGAGACATATCTACACCTATGATCATAAATTAGAAGAAGATATGCACACATAGGGAGAAGGATGTAGATCCCACCTTATATAGGAAGTTTAATAGTTCTCTCATGTATCCTGTCAACACCAAGCCAGATATATCTTTTGCAGTAAAATCTCTTAGTTAATTTATAGTTGAGCCAAAGAGAGTTCATTCGATCATGGCAAAACATGTGCTACATTATTTTCATATTACAATTAGGGATGGGATCAAATATGTTTGAGGTGAAGGAATCAAGTTGATAGGCTATACTGATGCAGATTATGCAAATAATAAAACATACAAGAAAAGCACTTCACTGTGTTGCTTCTGTTTGGGATTAGGAGTTATCTCTTTGTTGAGAAGGATACAAAAGTGTGTGGCTCTAAGTAGTGTAGAAGCATAAGACATAACAACTATCATGACAATGTGTGAATCTATATGGCTTGACAAGTTGCTAGGAGCCTTGTTTGGTAAGAAGGTTAAGACTACAATGATACACTATGACAACTAGAGTTGCATTCAGTTATTGAATAATTCTTTGTTTCATGATAAGTCTAAACATATACACATTAGGTATCACTTCATTAGGGGTTGTGTATAGTGGATAATTGTTCAACTCAGTAAATACCTATAGAGAAACAAGTAGTAGACATTTTTAAAATGACATTGGGGAAAGGAAAATTTATCTTCTTCAGAGATAAGTTGTGTGTCATGTAGCACAACTTCCTCGCTGAGAGGGAGTGTTAACTTTGGTGAAGCTAGGACAGTTGTTTCTCCATTTAAAATAATTAGGAAAAAATTATTATTCGGTTACAGTGAAAAAGGTTATTTAATTAATTAATTGTTTCCTTTAGATACATATAGAAACCATTTTGTTGTTGTCTCTTAGAGTCTAATTTATCTCATCCATTGATTGAGATTGATCTTGGCTATTGGTTTCCAATGAGAGTAGTATAAAAGGGGGTCATTGGGCATTTGGAGAACACACACTTGAGAAGCATTTGTAGTATTAGAAAATACTTTTGCAATGATAGAAAGGGTGAGGTGATACCATTGGAGAGAGAAGCAGTTGAATTTAAGCAAGCGAAATTAGGAGAATAATTTTCAGATGACAATATCATTAGAACTCTGACATTGAGAGGCAAGTAGTTCATGTATCTCTTAATTTGTTGAAGTTTAATATAATTCCTCATTTGCGGTATTGGTTTTCCCTTTGGGGCTTTTTCAAGGATAATTTGACCAAAAATATCGTGTTCCTTGTGTTGCATATTTGGCATCTATGATTTTATTTGTGAAGTTGCAGTTGTTGTACTTTTCAATATTTGTTGTGAATTAAATTTCAGGAGTCAAATAATCTATATGAGATAGAAGATTAATAATCAGTCGTTACAATAGAATTATCACACTATGTCTTGGTTCTTGATATTCAATTTGTTCAAACTTTAATAACAATCATTTTTAACCATTACAAATAATAGTGAGCAATCCAAATCCTCCCACTTTGCACTTATGAATTTGTGATTATTTATATAGTTTAAAATTATTTCTTTATGAAATTAGAAAAAAACAAATCTGATTTGGTTTCCCTTTCTAAAAAAGAAAAGTGAAGATGCATCCTAATTATATACCTTGAGTACCATCCCTACGATTTATTGCATTCATAAGCTTTGGGAATCCCAACAATACCACGAGAATAATTTAAACAATGTGTTGTTAAAAACTGAGAATATTATTCAAAGGTAAAGTGCCCACTACCTAAAATAAAAAGAAGACGTGATCAGTATAAGTCACATGAAACTCCATTTAAATTCTGTTTTCTAAAGCTAATAACAACCTCTCTCGATTCAGAACAATCCCACAAAGAAGAAAAATTTCACTCACAGTATTCTCGACAATAGCCTTATCCTATGAGGGCATATACAAACATAGGAATATAAACATAAACACACTCCATGGATTATTCGAAATATTAAACGCAAGCTTTAAGTGTGGACCACAGGCTTACGACAGTTTCTGCAAAAATAATAACAGCTCTCGAATGATGAATATATGAATGTACGTTAAACTTGCTGCATAGTACAAAGTTAAACTTGCTGCATAGTACGTCTTCCTTTTTCGGTTAGAGATCGTGTAAATTCCTTTCTAAAGAAAAAGATAAAAGATCTAGTACGCCTGTTATCTTTTTTTGGGGGGGGGGGGGGAGAAAGCATAACGTAAAAACCGTGTTTATGCCTTTTCCAAATAAGTTACTCATGGAAACCGTGTTTATGACCGTGCAAATGCAATAATTCCTCACAAACATTTGCTGAAGGCAAGTTACTGTTTGATTTGAATGGTTCGTTGTCCCCTTCAGTTCATAAAGTGCTGGCCACAAAATGTGAAAATAGAAGATAGACAGAACCTCCTCTCTGTTTTTTTTTTAATAAGCAATGCATATCTAAAGCAGATCACATAACTTTAAGAAAAATAAGTTCTTCTAAAAATAATAAGATGGTGAATTATTTATATATTTCTTATTATTACAAGTCTTTTAACTTGTTTTTTTATAAACAAGGTATATTTAAAGTAGCTAACATAACTTTTAGAAAAATATGTTCTTCTAAAAATAATAAGATTGTGAATTGTTTATATATAGCTCTTATTATTGCAAGTCTTCTAAATTACATGATACACGTTCTTAAGCTTTTTCATTTATTATATTTTAAAATTTAATTATGAGAGTTAATGTTATCTTATTCAATACGATTGTTGAAATGTCATATATTATAAAAAAAAAAAAATTATTAGTAAGAAAGAAGTGTTTATATAATCAACATTCATATTTTTGAGAATTGACTCAATGTTCAAATGCAATATTTCAGAAATGTTTGGATAAATTAATTTATTAAAATGAAGTAAATATATAAATAAGATAGTGCATGTGTGATAAGAAGTTTGGCTCATTGTCCAATTTATTGTGAGGGAAGCACTAGCACTAATACCATTGAAATTGGGTGATAGAGGACATATCCTTAATGTATATGAAAGAAAAATAGAGTGGAAAGCTTGAGCTCCTTGACACACATATTTCATCACTTAAACTAATCCATTATTCATATCTTCTTCACAAGTCTATCTAAATCATGTATGACTCAACAAAATTTGTGGATGATTCCAAAGAATGAATATTAAAATAATCATTTTTGAGAAGATAAGTCAATATATTATGTTGAGTGAGTGGAGAGAAACAATCTTAAATAAATTAGATCTACTACAATTATTCATGAATTTTTTGGGTTGTGCTTGGATAAATTTAGACCTTAATCTTGTAAATTAATGATTATGTCATCTATAGAAGATCAATCGTGATCATTTGTAAGATCAATATTTCTAGCTTTAATAAGAAAATGTTTCTGTTTAGAAATTATTTTCTTGATATTTCTATTTTCCTCTCTCGCCATAAATTCTAGATAAAAAAGAGTTGGAGCTCTGAGCCAAAGAGAGAAAAATGGTGAATCCTTATTTCATATGGACCACCCAAAAACACTATTGATGAGAAAATTACGAAATGGTGAGTTCAAATATAGTTTTTGCTTAACATAGTTCCAAACCTCTAAAGCAAAATCATAATTGAAAAGAAGATTATAAGTTCTTTCCTCTTCGTAACCACATAAAATGAAATTATTGAGGATAGAAATTAAAATTTGCATTAATTTATTGTTGGTTAAGATGTCATCATGTAGGGAAAACCATGAAAAACTACATACCCTAGGTAGAATAGAATTGTTCTTACTATGTTAAGGCTTTTTTCCTAGTTTATTTTATATTTATGACTTTTGTGCATTTATTCAAAAGTTGACTATATAAGCCCCTAATTCCAAGGGAGCCCAAAAGAGTTTACCTTTAGAAAATTAGCTCACTATTCTAGAGAAGAGATTTATGATTTTTTCATGTGGGCAAAATTGAAAATCTTAAAATATCCCCACTTATTTAAAAAAAAATTTAGATCCCCAATAATAACAATATTATTGACTTTATTTCTCCATACATTGTTTGAACTAAGTTTAGCATCGTCTATTTTATCACAATATTATAAAGCTGGGTATCCATTCAAGGAATCCTCCTAGGAGAGGTCGTTTGCTCCATTACTTATTATAAATATATCATTTCCATTGTTCCTCGTAGAATTCTATATTTTGATCATTCAAGGGATCTACCATAGATTTAATACACTTTTGAATTCATTAAATCATAATATTGTTTCATTATCCTACTCCACTTTGAATTCAATTTTGCATCCATCTTCTAAGCCATCTTTGATCCTAATATTATATTTCTTGATTCCAAATTTGTAATGCCAACTAACACTCCAATTATCTTATCCTTACATGACTCATGCCATAAAACTAAAGGTTATTTCTTACGATTATCCTACTTTCCTTTCCATAGAATATCCCATTTTCTTGCACCACTTATTGATGAACTCCTTTTGATGTTTTTAGTATCAATATCAGCTAATAAATGAGAAGATGGATTTGATTATTAAAATTCTTAATAAAAATGTTAACCATCCTCCCTTTGAAGAAGAAAATCGATTATGAATGGTCATAAAATATTTGACCAAAATGAGGAATTTTTTCCTCTATAAAAAAGATAAATTCCAAATACTAACAAGGAAATGAAATAATTTTAAGTTATAAATTCATTAAAATATGAGCATAGCAAGAGGGATGCAAATATTTGAAAAAATTTAGACTTGCCTACATTGATCACTTGTCAGGTAAAATAAGGCAATAAGTTTAAAGAACATATCCTATATTATTAGGTTGACAAGATCACAACCATCCAAAAAATAAAGTTATCAATTGTTAACATAGAGTAAGTAAAATTTTTATTAGCTTTTGTCATTTTATGTCCAAATCCATCTTTGTAAGAAGTGAAATATACAAATTTAATTACAGAGAGCTTTATCCATGAAAATAACTAATAAAGGGGAAAGGAGATTGCCCCTTGTTACTCCTTACATATAATCAAGGAAACCAAATGGTAAACAATAATGATAACTAAAAAATATCATTGCCAAATAGTGGGAAAATAGGGTTCTCTAGTCTATGCATGCAAACTACAACTCTTTATATTATTTCCCTACTCAAATTGTAAGGATAATTATTCCCTTGGCTCAATATCTTTGAGTATAAGAATAATTTAGTGGTCCTTAGTGAAATTTGAAAATAACTATGGAATTGTGCAAGATGAACACAAGTTATAGGGTAAAATAGGTTAAAATGAATCTAACTTTTATAATGCAAAGAAACGTACAAAATAACCACTAAGATGGCTATGGAAAATTTTTGGAAATACACATGACAAAAAATTTGTGATCTCTAAATTTTGAGTAGAACCAAGGGGACTCAGTCAAGTAGGAAGACCCACTCTAAATTATCTTAGATTGAACTACTGACATTATATAGATCTCATCATGATTATTTTGTATCCAAATCCATGAGTTTGCCACCAATCTTTTTACATATAAAATAGAGAAATGGAATTGGGTTGAAAGGGGTTTGTGTATGTCAACCTATATTTTTAAAATGAACATTGAAATTGAAATAAAATAAAATATAATTAAAATTGTGTATTTATATAATACAGGCTAGACTTTTAAAAAAAAATTATTTTTACCTTGATAGGTCTTCTTTGTGCTAAAATTATTATAAATATGTTGATGTTGATCTTGTAGAGTTGACCAAGAAATTTTGATCATCGATTGCATTATGAATCTAGAGATTAAAAAATTACTTCTTCTCTTAAATAGATTCTACACTTGATCACTTGCTCTTACCTACTTGAGTGCTTGATTTGTTTAATATTCTATGTTTTGAATTTTGGAGCAAAGTGGCATATGTTTAAATTTACCACTAAAACAAGATAACTATTGTGTTTTATAAATTTAGGCACTAATTGAAAGGAGAGTGTCACCCAAGGCGACCTTGTCTTGGGAGAAGGTCAGTCAAGGGGACTTGATCCTACCAATGTAGGCCCAAATTAACGTCGAACATTTGAAGGTTGAGAAGAAATAATAATTTTAATCAAGATTAAGATTGATCAAGAATATTGGGTATAAGATTGCAAGACCACTAAATTAGACTTAGGACCTTGTCCACTGATAATAAGACAAAAGGAGCAACACGTGAACACAAATTTAAACAAGGGCATAACTATACTATCCAAGTAAGGTTACGATTACTTTGAGTCATATATTGAGATTAGTGTGAACTAAAATTGAATAGTAGATACAAATTTTCTTTTATGTTATTAAAAGAACCCCTACGTATAACTAAACTAAGTAATGTATATGAGTAAATATAACACGAAAATTAGAAAGAAAAATATTATTTTCCAAGTAAACATATAAAATGGGTATAAATTTGATTGTGGTATGTGTATAATGTGTAACAAAGACCAAAGAGTAACTCCCCATAGTATAGTAGTTTTATATGTCTTACTAGAGTGACAACTTTAAGGTAGTATACATTCATCCAAAAGACAAGTAATTTCCCATAATTATGTGTTCTAAAGAAAGAAACAATAAAGTGCATTAGAGAACATTCCAATGAGAGAGGACATGAGGAATCCACTAAATGGAGTTATTACAGACTTTTTATAAATCATGTATATCAAGTATAATTTAACTCTATTTACCTCATCGTCAAAACGTAGTAGAACTGCTATAATAATTGAGAAAGAACATGAAAGAAGAAAAAATATTCTTAGCTCAACATAGTATACACAAAAAGGAGAAATGGATCTTAATTCTTTGCACCATCACCAAGTAGATAACAAAAAGATACATGGATGATCCCACAAAGTTGTGTCCCACTTTTAGGGATGAAGAAAATTGGTGTTGTAGAAAAATAAAAAAATTTTGAGTCTTCATGTGAAGTCATCACTTTAGGCGAAGTGGTGGACCCACTTCACGTGAAGTACCCTATCTAGGGGGCTTCTCGAGAAGATGCCCCTTTGCACAAAGTACCCTATGCAAGGTACTTCGCACAAAGGGGGTCTTCGCGTGAAGTACCCTACCCAAGGTACTTTGCACGAAGGGGTCTTCACGTGAAGTACCCTACGAAGGGTACTTCATGCAAAGGGGGTCTTCACGTGAAGCCCCTAAGATCGGATTTCATTATATATTTCTGGAAACTCTTTCTTATCTGTCATTGTCATTGTTTGGATTTTACGAACCCCAGGTCTTAGAAAGAAGCAGTGACATCCAGTACAACATCAACACCTCCCAAGCTTGTTCAACATCTTCAGATTGTTATTAGTATCAAGTACACACATTTGTTTCATTTTTTATTGTAAATTATAAGTTTTATAATTATTTTACTTAGTTATTTGTTTGAAATAATTTTTTATTTGTAGAAATGTTAGAAAATCATAGTTAAATATTAGAAAATGATATAAATATTAAAAATCATAGTATAAATGTTGGAATATGTTAGAAAATGGTAGATAATCATAGTACTTTATTAGAAAATGTTAGAAAATATTTACAAAACATTAGAAACTGTAGTAGAAATGTTATAAAATGTTAGAAAACATTAAGATCTTATAGATATGATTCAAAATATTTGTTTTTAAATTTCAAGTTTAAATTTAGTAAATATTAGGAATCTCTCTCTCTCTCACACATGTACACACATTTTTACTAGATTTAGTAAATATTAGTTAATTATTTGTTTTAAATATTAGTTATTTATTTGTTTTAAATAATTTTAAGTTTGTAGAAATCTTAGAAAATCATAGTTAATTTTTTGAAAATGGTCTAGTAGTATGTTAGAATATGTTAAAAAAATTTAGTACAGTAAGTTTCTAGGACCCATATCCCTCCCTTACAACGTATTACGACACTTAGGATCCCTTAGGAATCTCAAGATCTTATAATACATATTAGGATGTCCTATGACCTATTGATGTACATGTTAGGTTCCATTAATACATACAAGGACTCATTGTTTCCCTCAAGGCTCCTTAAGACATATTGTGATGTATTAATGTAACCTATCATCTCTTAGGACCTATTATGATGCCTACAACCCCTTAAGACATTCTAGGACCATTACGTATCGCTTATTACATCTTAAGACACATAGGACCCCTTAGGATCCATACAACCCATTATTATATCTTAAAATGTCCTAGGACATATTCATCTATGTTATCTTCTGTTAATACATATGTGAACCCATCGTTGGCTACAAGAACCCTTAAGACATACTAGTATCAATTAATGTAACCTAAGATCCCTTAGACCACTTATCACATCTATGAGCTATTAACATTATTGGACCATTATACATCCCTTACAATATTTTAAGACATATATGACCCATTGAGATCATCAAGACCCATTAACATATCTTAGGTTGTCCTAGGACACATTTATGTATCTTAGATTCAATTAATATCATATGAGGATCCACTAATATAACCTAGGACCCCTTAGGACCTCTTATGTTACACAAAACCCATTAAGACACTCTACCTGACCTTTATCCATCCCTTACACTATCTTCAGACACATCAATAAACCTTAAGACATACTAGGATCAATTAATGTAATGTAGGATCCCTTAGGACCACTTATTGCACCTACGACCTATTAGCATTTTAGGACTCTTATTTGGATCCCTTATGAAATCTTAAAACAAATATGAAACCTTAGGACCCCTAAGACCAATTAAAGAATATTATGGTTTCCTAGGACCTCGTCTAGACCACTTATCACATCTATGACCCATTAACATTATTGGACCATTATACATCCCTTACAAGATTTTAAGACATGTATATGACCTCTCCGAATCCTCAAGACCAATTAACATATCTTAGGTTTTCCTATGATACATTTATGTATCTTAGATTCAATTAATACATACAAGGATCCACTAATGTAACCTAGTACCCCTTAGGACCTCTTATGTTACTCACGACCCCTTAAAACACTCTAGGACCCTTATCTATACCTTATGATCTCTTATGTTACCCACAACCCCTTAAGATGCTCGAGAACCACTTATTGTAGCTACGACCCATTAACATTCTAGGACTCTTATCTAGATCCCTTAGGACCCCTTAAGACCTCTTATGTTACCTACAACCCCTTAAGACACTATAGGACCCTTGTCCATACCTTAGGGCCTCTTATGTTACCCACAACCCCTTAAGACACTCTAGGACCGCTTATTGCACCTATGAATCATTAGCATTTGAGGACTCTTATCTAAATCCCTTATAAAAAATTAAAACAAATATGAAACCTTAGGACCCCCAAGACCCATTAAAGAAACTTATGATGTCCTAGGATGCCTTATTGCACCTACGATGCCTTCAGATCCTCAAGACCCATTAACATATCTTAGGTTTTCCTATGACACATTTATGTATCTTAGATTCAATTAATACATACAAGGATCCACTAATGTAACCTAGGTCCCCTTAGGACCTCATATGTTACCCACAACCCCTAGAGACACTCTAGGACCCTTATCTATACCTTATGACTTCTTATGTTACCCACCACCACTTAAGACACTTTATGACCACTTATTGCACCTACAACCCATTAACATTCTAGGACTCTTAGCTGGATCCCTTAGGATCCCTTCAAACCTCTTATGTTACCAATGACCCCTTAAGGCACTCTAGGACCCTTATCTATACCTTAGGACCTCTTATGTTACCCATGAACCCTTAAGACACTCTAGGACCACTTATTTCACCTACGGCCTGTTAGGAATAGTCCCAAGAGATAATTGGGAGGGGGGGGGAGCGTGAATCATTTATCTACAAGATTTAATTCTTTAGCCAATTAAGTATACTTAAACATAGAGCATAAACATAATGAAAGAACAAATGAACACAACACCAATATTTTTGTTACGGGGAAACCCAAATAGGTAAAAACCCTAGTGGGAATTAACACCCACTAATATTTTGTACTAGTGTATAATGATTCTTGCTAGAAGATCCTTTACCCTGTTAGGATTAGCTTTACAATATATTAAGTACAGTAGACTTGGTCAAGGGTCAGACCTATTAGGATTCATTTACAATTGTCCCTGTTAGGGGAGAGGACGCACTGTCCAAGAGCTCATTGCTCAAAGGGGCAAAGGCTACAACCTTCTAAATAATAGATACACACTATATCTTAATCTTGGTGAACTATGCTTTGACCTACTTGTAAAGATCAATTCTAATGTATAGCACAAGTACTCTTCTTGGTCACATAGACCTTCTTATGGTTCCACACTTTGCACAATCTACTCTATTTTTCTTCTCAACCATGAACCACTCTTCAACAATCACAAATGATTGCTTATAAATATCTTTCCTCTAAATGATATAATTAGGTCAGCCTATTAGAACCACCTTGAAATCATATTAGAGAAACTATAAAAAACTTATAAAAACATTTTTTCAGCTCTACTATGCACACAACACATTCTGGGACTTGTCCAAATAAGATAATTGTAGACTCATGGTACACATTGTCAACTCTACCAAAATAACTGGATCTTTCTCTTCAAGCTGAATTAACTCATGTGTTCTTAACCAAACATCAATAAATCTTCTCCAAGCTTAAATCCAAAGGTGCATATCCCAAATATGTAAAAAATTCCAGAACTAATAAAATCTCTATCAGCTCTTTTGAACAAACACAAGAAACTGCTACTGGCAAATAGCGACTCTATAACTTCACTTGTGTTCATCATGAGACTATGCATCCATAACTAAAATATCACTAGCATGTCTCCATCATATATCTAAGGGTGCACAACTCCATGATAACTATACATACAACCATACACAAAACACTTCATGTTACTCTAAAAGGAACATTGTTGACATGAGCTGCTATATAGCTATTTGTACTCATAGTTAACCTCTGTGCCCATGATATCATGTCCATGCAACATATACTAAAATCTTACTGCATAAGACTTCCACACATGCTACTTTCCATATGTTGTCATCAATGACAAACATATAGTCAGTAATGGCCTACTGGCAAATCTCCAACAATCTCCCCCTTTGGCATTGATGGAAAAATGTAGAATGAAAAACCAACACCAACCCAAATGAACATTTCTTTTATAACATTCTCCATTTCCTCTTCAAAAATCACCCAAAGATGAATCCTTCATCTATTGCAATATTTTCTAACATTCTCTATTTCCTCAACTGTACTGCTGTCATAACTGAATATTGCTCCCCTTTAGTACATTACTCCTCCTTTTTATTTCTTTTTTTCATGACTCTATACTACTCCCCCTTTGACATCATTGGAAAAGGGCACCATACATTTTAAGCACCAGCACTACTCCTGAGGTAGAGTAGTCAACCTTCCATTAGTCCCTAAGGACTGATGCTTTTCCTTCTTACTTCTAAGAAGAATCAAGGAAGAGAATGACTCCGAAATTCTCCCTAAGGTACTCAAAAGTATCCTTTGGCAGGGGCTTTGTGAAAATGTCTACCAACTAATCTTTAGTACTCACATAGTCCAATTTGACTTATTTCTGTACCACTTTCCCTCTTAGGAAGTGATACTTGATTTCAATGTTCTTTGTCTTTGCATGCATCACAAGGTTCTTTGATATATTGATAGTGCTAGTGTTATCACAATAAATAAAAATATGATAATCAATCTGAATTCCAAAATCTTTTACCATTTGATTGATCCAAACAATTGTAGAACAATTCAAGGCTACTACAACATATTATGCTTCTATTGTTGATTGAGAGATACAATTTTGTTTATTGCTTTTCCAAGTGACAAGTCTATCACCAAGAAAGACTACTCCGCTTGATGTACTCTTTTTGTCATCAATGCATCCAACCCAATTTGTATCTATGTACACATGAAGCTCAACATTTTATGAATTAGGATACCATAGACCATAGTCTATAGTGTCTTGCAAATATTTGAATATTCTTTTTGCTAACATGAGGTGACTTTGTTTAGGCTCTGCTGCAAATCTTCCAACTATTCCAACTGCATTGGCAATATCAGGTCTGGTTTGAGTAAGATAAATAAGTTTTCCAATCATAGACTTGTACAAATTTATATCAACTACTAGTGAGTCATTTTCCTTTGTAAGCTTGCATCTGGTAATCAGGAGTCCCTACTGGCTTGCAATCATCCATCTTGATTTTCTTCAATATTTCCTTCACATACTTTGATTGATTAATGAGAATACCTTTCTCTATCTACTGCACATTCAATCCCAAAAAAGGTACTTGATAGGGCCTATCATACTCATCTCAAATTCATTTTTCATCTCCTTAGCAAATTCAACACTAAGTTTGTCATTACCTCCAAAGATAATGTCATCAAAAAATATAGCTACAAGTAGTAAACCTTCAGATGTCTTTCTAATGAATAGATTACAATCTTTTGCTCCTTTCTTGAATCCAATCTTTGTTAGGTATCCATCTAGTCTCTCATACCATGCTCTAAGGGCTTGCTTGAGTCCATAGAGGGCCTTTTTTAATCTATATACCATATCAAGTCTATCTGATAATGTGAATCCTTTAGGCTACTCAATGTATACTTCTTTCATATCTCCATTTAGGAATACTGACTTGACATCCATGTGATACACCTTGAAGTTTTTAACTCTAGCATAAGCTAGAAAAAACTTAGTAGCTTCTAATCTACTTATAGGTGCAAATGTGTCTAAATAATCAATGCCTTCTCTTTGAGCATATCCTTTACATACTAACCTTGCTTTTTTTCTTTCTACTGTGCCCTCTGCATTCATCTTGTTTCTGAGTATCCACTTTGTTCCAATCACATTTTTATCACTAAGTCTTGGGACCAATTCCCAAGTGTCATTCTTGATAATCTCATCAAGATCTTCTTTCATAGCATCATGCCAATCTGAATCATTACAAGTATCTTCAACACTTAAGGACTCAATCTGAGATAGTAAACATACTACATAATCATTAGCCAATTTCTTTACTTGTGATCTTGTTAGGACTTTTGTGCTCTGATCTCCAATGATGTCTTTCTTGGAATGGTTTCAAGATGTAAACTTTGGAACCTAAGTTGATTCTGACTCATCAGCCTTAGGAGTTTCTTCTTCACTTGTCTCAAGGTCATTGAACAACACATCAATGCTATCAAACATCTCTTCAATAACTATCTCACTAGTGGAGGGTCTAGGTTCTTCTTCAATCATAGGTGAGTAGTCATGATATCTTTCTTGAACCATGAACTTTTCATCAATCTTAACATGAGCACTTTCAATGATGTTTTTCAATCTTAAATTGAAACATCTATAAGCTTTACTTTTAGTAGAGTAACCAAGAAAAATACCTTCATCACTTCTTGCATCAAACTTGCCTACTACTTCATCCCTCTTGATGTAGCACTTGCTTCCAAAGATTCTGAAGTATTTTACTGTGGGAACATTACCAAACCAAAGCTCATATGGTGTTTTGTTAGCACTTAGTCTCAATTGAATTCTATTGATGGTATAGACTGTTGTATTCACTACATCTCTCCAATAGGTGTGTGCCACTTTCCCTTCAATCATGATGGTGAACGTTGTATCAAGGATGATCCTATTCCTTCTCTCTACAATCCCATTCTACTGGGGGGTTCTAGTTGCACTTAACTATCTCTTTATGCCATGTTCTTCGTAGTATTCATACAACCTATCAGAGGTGAATTCTCCTCCTCTATCTAATCTCAAACATTTTATCTTAAGTCCAAATTCATTTTCAACCTTAGCTTTGAATATTTTGAACTTCTCAAATGTTTCTGACTTATCTTTCAAGAATGCAACCCACATCATCCTAGTATAATAATCAACAAACAAAATGAAATACCTTTCACCATAGTATGACCTTGTTTGAGTTGGACCACATAGGTCTCTATGAATCAGATCCAACTTGTTCTCTACTGACTTGTTCTTTCTCCTAAATGAGTTTATCACATGCTTCCCATCACACATTCCCTGCATATAGTATCAACTAGATTTTCTATGCTAGGTAGATCTCTTACTGGCTTAACATTGCTTATCTTCACTATGTTATCAAAATTGATATGACATAGTCTTTTATGCCATAACCAACTATCATCAACTTTAGCAACAAAATAACTTGCTTCTGAATTGATTTGAAAAACATTACCTCTTTTCTTTGAACCTAATGCAATCATAACACCATTCTTGTTGTTAATGATGCATTTGTCATCTTTGAGCTCCAACTGATAGCCTTTTCCAAGTAACTGTCAAACACTGAGAATGTTATGTTTCCAACCATCAACATAGAGAACATCTTTGATATTGTTCTTTCCATCCAAACTAATGGCTCCTCTACCAACTATAGGTTGAGTGTTGTCTTTGAATCTAACCATAACACCATTGTATTTTTTAGGTGAACAAAACTATCTTTCTCACCTATCATGTGATGTAAGCAACCACTATCTATAATCCAGTCTATCCTTATATATGCTTGGGAGATTAATGAAAGCTCTTGTTCCTATTTCTTGTCTTTGTGATTTGACTTATCATTCATTTTGTCTACCACAACAATGAATCCAATTTCTTCTTCTCCTGATTCTTCATCAAAAACTCCATCTCCAGTATAATAACATTATTTAGGGTACTTAGGTTTATAATCCTTTTTGAACTTTGTAGCTCTAGTAGGACACTTGGATGCAAAGTGACCTATCTTATTACATGAAAATCACTTAAATGGTAACTAACCTTCATATTTTCCTTTTCCTTTCTTTTCTCTTTTGGAAATCATAGAAATAGAATCATCTAAAGCTTTCTCTTCATCATCATCATCAAAATTACCAGAAGTGTTTGCAGATTTCTTACCATGAATAATTGCTTTGAAGGCAATCTCACTTTTTGGTTCTGTCTTCAATCTTGAAATCTCAAAAGCTACGATCTTATTGATCAAGGTCTCTCTCTTGAAATTAGATGTAAGATGCATGGTCTCATCAAGGATGTTGATCTTTTTTTCATAGTTTAGAGTGAGAGTAGTCATTAGCTTGTCTATAATATCTTCCTCTAAGATCTATCCACCATTGTTGTTGATTCCAGCAACTGCTTGATTGATCCTTTGATTATAAGCTCTAATGTTTTCTTCAAGTAACATCGCTAATGCATTGTATCTTTTCTTTCATGTTTTTTTTGTGCGCATCCTTTTCTTGTTTGTCACCTTCAAACATGTCTTCTAGGTGCTTCCATATCTTATGGGTGGTTTGGCTGCTTTGATAGTTACATCAAAAAATTCAAAACCAATGCACTACAAATGAGTCATCATCTTGTTCTTCCAATCGAGATAATTCTCTCCATAAAACTTAGGAATTTCTTTTCTAAAGTAAGCCATTTGATCAACCTCAAGCTATTAAACTTTCTCTCTTAGGCACTTGGATCTGATACCAATTGTTAGGAATAGTCCCAAGTGATAATTGAGAGGGGGGGGGGGTGAATCAGTTATCTACAAGATTCAATTATTTATCCAAGTATACTTAAACATAGAGCATAAACATAATGAAAGAACACATTAACACAAAAACAATATTTTGGTTATGGGGAAACCCAAATAGGTAAAAACCTCGGTGGGAATTGACACCCACTAATATTCTGTACTTGTGTATAATGATCCTTGCTAGAAGATGCTTTATCCTGTTAGGAGTAGATTAACAATATATTAAGTATAGTAGACCTAGTCAAGGGTTGGACCCTATTAGGATTCTTTTACAATTGTCCCTATTAGGGGAGAGGACGCACTATCCAAGAGCTCACTGCTCAAAGGGGTGAAGGCTACAACCTTCTAAATAACAGATACACACTATATCTGGATCTTGGTGAGCTATGCTTTGACCTTCTTGTCTGGATCAGTTCCAATGTATAGCACAAGTACTCTTCTTGGTCACATAGACCTTCTTTTGATGGTTCAACACTTCGTACACTCTACTCTGCTTTTCTTCTCAACCATGAACCACACTTCAACAATCACAAATGACTACTTATAAATATCTTTCCTCTAAATGATATAATCAAGTCAACCTATTAGAACCACCTTGAAATCATATTAGAGAAACCATAACAAACTTATACAAATATTCTGTCAGCTCTACTATGCACGCAACACATTCTGGGACCTGTCCAAATAAGATAATTGTAGATGCATGTTACACACTCTCGGCTCTACCAAAACAACTGGATCTTTCTCTTCAAGCTAAATTAACTCATGCATTCTTGACCAAACATCAATAACTTTTCTCCAAGTTTAACTCCAAAGGTGTATATCCTAAAGATGGGCACAACTCTGAAACTAATAAAATCTATGTCAGCTCTTCTGAACAAATAGAGGAAACTACTTCTAGTGAATAGTGACTACATAACTTCACTTGCATTCATCATCGAACTATGTGTCCATATCTAAAACATTAATAACATGTCTCCATCATATATCCAAGGGTGTACAGCTCCATGATAACTATACAGACAACCATACACAGAACACTACATGTTACTCTGTGACGAACACTGCTGACACAAGCTACTATATAATTGTATGTAGTCATAGTTAACCTTTGTGCCCATGTAATCATGATGATATAATGTCCATGCAACATATACTTAAATCTTACCACATTAAACTTCCACACATGCTACTTTCTATATGTTGTCATCAATGATAAACTTACAGGCAGTACTAGCCTGCCAGTAAATCTCCAACATGACCCATTAACATTCTAGGACTCTTATCTAGATCCCTTATGAAATCTTAAATCAAATAAGAAACCTTATGACCCCCAAGACCCATTAAAGAATCTTAGGATGTCCTAGGAGAAATTAATATCAATTAGTACATCTCGGGACCCTTAAGACCTAATAATACCACTTGCATGACCTAATAGGACCTATTAATGCCAATTAGTACACCCTAGGACCCTTAAGACCTAATAAGACCACTTACTTGACCTAATAGGACCTATTAATACCAATTAGTAAATCCTAGGACCCTTAAGACCTAATTGTTAATATGATTTAGAACAATAGAGAGGGGGTTGAATCAAATATTCTCAGGTCCAGATGTATAAATAAACTTTTAAAACTCTTCAACAACTCATATTTAACAACCAACAGCTACTCAGTCATTATAGAATGCATATCAGAAACATATAACAGTGAAGTCCACTATCCAATAATATTTAACTTACAAAACACAAAAATGTTCAAACCAAAACATTCACACAAGCATTAACACAAGGATTTATATTGGAAACCCAATTTGGGAAAAATCCCTTTGTAACATGCTACTGATATTTTCACTCTTCTAAAGTGAGCTCTGTGAAAAGCCAACCCTGTCAAAGGTTTACAAACACACTACTAGGTGTGACCTGATTAAAGGATTTCAACCACCCTATTAGAAGTGCACCTTTTTAAAGGACTTAAGTACATTCCATTAGAATGCAACCTTGTTCAAAGGATTTATACAATGACTGTTAGGCCAACCTTGATTAGAGGATTTAAACTGATACAATGGTTAGAAAGTAACAACAGTGTTTGATCTAAAAAAAAAGGGTCACTTTGCAAATAATAGATCCAATACATATAGATATATGTTGTCTTACTGACTGAGATCTAGTTCTATCTCCATTAATAATCTTCTCAGAAATCCCTTCAAGAAATCACAACTCCTTCTTCTTCAACATTTTCTACTTATTTAGTCAATAACAACAACAACTCCAACATCTCATTTCAACCTCACACTTAGGTTTCCTTAATACCTCTTCGATAGGTCGATCCAACTTTTGCCACTTAATCTCCTTCATAGATCTTAGGGTTAGGTTAGATTCATCGAATCCTTCCAACATTATGTTCTTCATCCATCCTTCTAGAAACATCTCTAATCTTTTTATGGAATTACAATAAAATGGTTTATAGTGCATTAAATTCTTCCATACATTCAATAAATAAAGTCAACATGATTTACATAATCCAAGAATTCAACTATGTCAGCCAGTAATTTGAACTCTTCCTCAAATGTAAATTACTAAAGCTCTGTTAATACTATGTTCAACTCCTTGATCATCACTAGGTAGCCCAGTCACCACTGAAACCATTTCCTTGGCTAATATTGTCTTCCTCGACAATAAACTAATGTTCGGTCAACACTAAATTTACTCAACATATATTGGCTTGGTCGACACTAACATCACTCGGCTTAAACTAGATTTCTTCACTTTTTATCGGTTAAGCCTACTTGTTTAGTCTTGCTTCTCACTTAGATAAGAAATGCATTATCTTATCATTGTGCCACATAATCAAGTACCCATTGAAGTATCAAGATAACTCAACCTTTCCCTAGGTCCTATTTTTACCAACCTTTTCCCTAATCCTTCTCAACAATCAAATAGATATAGTACTTTCTTAGATAGAAAAAGTCTTACTAGATAAGGTTTGACATCAATGACAATACAACAATTTCTTCAATTACAGTTTCCAACAATCTCCCTCTTTGGCATTGATGGCAACATCATATGAATAACACATGATTCACCAACCAATCCAAAACTTGTCTGTACATCACGAATACTTATAATATCCTTAGCTTCATTTTGATTCTGAATCTCTTAGCCTTGCTTTCATGACCGTTCACATAGTAACTTCCACTTGATCTCTTCTATGTTCCTTTCCTCTGAATCTATCCCTCTTACTTGATCTTATTCATCTCATCATGTGTTTTCATCTTATTCATCTCCTTCTTTCACAATAATGCCAAAGTAGCAACTAAAACATGCATCTTGCAGATGTAGATGTCATCTTGTCAGTTCAGTAATAATATTTCTCCCTATGTCATCTTTGCTCATGACTGATTATCAGCTTTGCTGAACTTTTCAAAACTCTAGGCTACTCCTAAAGTGTGACCTTTCTCTACATCAATTTTTCACATATTCTTTGAAGCACATTTGATGTAGTGCTGCTAGCTTGACTATAAAGCTTCAATGAGTGGAAGAACCCCTAATTTTCCTCTCAGATATTCATGAGCTTCTTTAGGTAAGGCTTTAGTGAATATGTCTACTAGTTGGTCTTTTGTATTTATTGTTGGCAATTTTCCTAAAGTGAGTACACATATGTTATCATTATGGAAACATATGATCCACATGAAGATCACACAGGTTAGAGAGCAAGTATAGCAGAGTGCATTACAAATTTGTCTAAGTGTAAGACAATGTTTTTCACTAGTGCACCAAGATACATCTTTTGTTTGCGACATTGACTAGAGTGAGTTCAGTGCTTTTGAACTTGAACATAGACTCTATGATGACTAATGATAACCTATCTTAGATCAAAAGTCTATATGACATGTACGAAATTAGTTATGACAATTTTATCAAAGACAGTGTGAAATTGACATGACAGTTATGAAGGTAGAATTGGTAAAGAGTTAAGGGATTATTTTGTTTATCAAAATAATGACTTAACAATATAAGGGGATGACATCCTAGATTTTAACTCTTAGATAATGATATATGGAAGCTGACCATGTAAAGTTATTAGCCTTAATAACTTGTATATATGTAATTATAAATTGTAAGAAGAAAAAACAAGAAGTAAGAAAAAGATTGTAATGATATGATAAAGTGAAATGATGCGAATGTAAGAGCAAAAAAAAGATATTGATGTAACCAGCATAAGGTTATGTACCTTAACCATTTTTTTAATTAGTTTACATTTTACATTACTTTCTTGGGTAGTGGGCTCATTTGGTAATAAGATTTTGTATTGACAACTCCTAATAGGGTTGAGGCTTCTAACAAGGCCTATAGTCCCTTAATCAGGACTGATACACTATATACTTGTAGTAGAATCCTAAAAGGGTCAACATCCTTAATAGGATAATTTTTATTAGTGGATCTTTGTGAGTACCATCCCCACCGGGGTTTTCCCTTGGCCAAGGTTTCCTCGAGAACATATCATGTGTTATGAGTTCTTTAGTTTTATTGCTATTCATGTTGTTTAGCTTCTTATTTTATCCATGATAAAGATAATCTGTTATATCCATAATTGGGAAAAAGATAAAGTTTGTAGAATACTAATTCAGCCCCCCTCTTAGTATTCCCTATTTCTAACAATTGGTATCATAGCTTAGTTACTCAGAAAAGAATCATTCAAGGAAAGCCTGGCAGCTTGAGTAAGATCTCTATGGATATGGATCAGCTAGAGAAGAATCTTGATGAAGCTCTCGAATAGATTGATATGCTTACTGATGAAAGAGATACTCTAAAAAATAAATATGATGATGTAAAGAATCTTATTGAGAAACTGAAAAATAAGGTAGAAGATCTGAAATCTGAAAAGGAATCTAAAATTCTTATTGAAGATTGTGATGACAATTTAGAAAAAGAAAATGTGATCCTTAAGCACGAACTAAAGATAGCAAAACTGAAACTAAGTTTGAAAGATGGAAATGATAGAAATGAAGCAAATCTGAGATCTGAGAATGAAAGGTTGAAGATTGAGAATGAAGAATTAAAATCTAAACTTGGCAAAGTAAAATCTAAATTTGAGAAAGTAAATTTGTAGCATGCAGAACTTGAGAAATACAATAAGATTGTGAAAGGTGAATTAACTCAATCCAAACAACAACTTGAAAGGCTATATTCAAATAGTCAGAAGATTGATGAACAAGTATCTTATGGAAAACCATCCTATGATAAGACTGGACTTGGATTTAATATATTCAGAACAAATGATGAAAGCAAGAAATCAGATCTGAAAGAATCTAAAAGCATAAATGAGAAGAAGTCAGATGAGATCAACAAATCTGAAGACACACCTAAAGGAGAAGAACCACCTAAAGAAAAAGAATCACTGAAGCAAGAGGAATCACCCAAAGGTATGCAAAGAGAATTCAAAGGTAGATGTTTTGGTTGTAATACTATCGGTCACATGAAGAGAGATTGCACAGGTAAACAATTTGAACCTTTTAATGGTTATTGTTATAATTCTCATGGTTTTGGACATAGAGCTATTGAATGTAGAAGACCTAAAGTTATTGAGAATAATTATGGTAGAAAAATGTTTAGGAATACTAACAATGCAGATAAGAGACCTGTTAGTGTTTGAACCTGCAGATTAATCAAATACTCAAATAATCCCAATGGCTGTAACCTAGCAAGTTACAAACTACTAAGGAATTTAAGGTTAAGACCTTCTTCACTTCGAGTAATATATACTCAGGCGGGTGTACCTCTATCAATTCAACATTCAGCTGAGCTCTGAATTGAGAACTTGCTCCTTCACTGCTCTGTTACTGCCTTCAAAATCCAAATCAATAAGTTGCTAAAACTCTTAGTATAGCCCAAATTATCCTGATACACAACATCATGATATAGACTATAAAAACAGCAACACAATACAATGGCTTAAGGATATTCATCCTTCTTCCTTTTAGAGTTAAACTCAGGGAAGGGTTAACCTCGTTTATTGCTTCTACAAAGCACTGAAATACATATTTATGAACTTGTCATAATATGACTCAAGTCTGGAAATTATGCATATGAAGTAAAATTTTAATCAATCATATATTGGATGGTAAACCAATGTAAGTGGATCTAAAACCAGTCCCTTATCTGCTGGGCATCAGAGTCGAACTCTACCTTCACATATATCTATTAAAGTGAATACAATGAAACTCCAATAACATGCCTAACATATCATTGTTTCCGTTCCTACACCTGTCATCAAATCCACATATAGATATTCAATTCCCAGAGACCTCCCCTAAGATTTTACTCTTTCCTTGAAAGATACTTAAGCTCAACCCCTACATTCACCTTGTGAAAGATGTATTTAAACTGTCTTACAATTTAAATGCATAAAGAAACTAAAACACTCCACATGTAAAGACAATCAAATTGTAGTAACAGAACTCCAGTGTATTTGTATTAATTGATAAAATGCATTCGTACAATTTTCCTTGATTTCACAGAAAATCAGGTTCTATATTTCAGACCTCTCCTTTACAAAATATTTTCCAACCTCGATCATCAATAGGAACAGACTATTTATACTAATCAACCATCCTAGAATCCTCGAAAGGATGCAACAAGCTTCGGATGGCTGATAGAAAAATGCGCTAGAAAACAAAAGAAAATACAAACAGAAAGATATTTAATAAAGACAGCAAGGCATATTTTCAGTTCTGAACAACTTCCGCAGCTGGCACCTTTGTTTGTAGATATTTTCAGAGTAGTTACCAAGTTTTTCATATGAATGATGACCGCCATTACAGGCTAACTTACATCATTCTCTGTTTGAATACGCTCTCCCTCAAATTCTGGATCAGGTGCCAAGTGCGATCTATTCTTCTTCCTCCTCTGTCAGCTGGATAATCGGTTTCTTCTTCTTCTTTGTGATTAGTTTTTCCCAAGCTGCCACATCATCATCAGATGGCCAATTGTAACTCTGCAGCTCCTGTAACAAGTTGACTTGCCGTTCCCATGTAGAATCAGTTACATTTTTAACTTCTGATATAAACTTGATACAGTCACTTTCAACTTTGAATAAACTATCAATTATGTTGTTAGTTCCTTCTACGTCCAAAGCCTTATTGTCTTTTAGGAAGGCATCTTGATTGATGACCAACTGACCCATTGACAACTTCCACTCTTCCAGCTTAACCACATTTCCATTGTCATCATATACCGGGGGAAAATACTTGCTGTAATCTTTATCAAACATGGCTAACTTAGCCTTTATTTGGTTTGATTTTCCTTTGAAAAACTTTGACGCTGCACTTATTAGGCCAATCCTTTCAAACACATTAGTTACTACTTTTGGGATATCAGGCCTGTGTTCTTGTAGACTGTCAAGCTTATCAAACAATAAATTCCTCCCAGACCAAATACTATAGAGTGGTTCCAAGGTGGCCAAATAGTCATTCACCTTTTGATTGGTCTGATGTAATAGGCTGACTGATTTATGAACTGCATCCATCCTGTCCTTTATTTTGTCCTACCTGTACTGCACTATTTTGGCTATAGTGTCCAGGGATGCATCCAATTTCACCTTTTCCAAGTCTTCAGCAGGTCCCTCAGTTGCCTCCAAATTTACCTGAACAGGTACCTCAACTTGCAAAGGAGGAGGAGGAATTATTTTTGAGGCTTCCTCAAGTTTGACATTTATTTCTGCCAGCTCATCTTCCAACTGTTTGATCCTCATCATTTTCAGATCTCTGTCCTTGGCTACCATGCTTGAACTCTCAAACAATTTGGCATATCTTTCTGACAGCTGAGCTGTCTTGGCTTCATTCAGATTAGCCCAATGAGTTACTGCCTTGGAGACTTCAAGGTCTATTGTATTTTGTACAGTCCATATAATCTTATTTCCCTCCATCTTATCCTCTATACTCAATAGAGATGGCTTTTGAGTTTTGGGAGCCATGGACCACATTGCAACAGCTTGGGACTTAGGGTCATAGCCACTTCCTCTTATCATGTCACCAATGTGAACTTCATATGATAGGCTACCCTCTGGTTGCTTTCTCAATTGATCAATGAGGAATGCAGAAGTCAGATCCCATCCTGGGGTTAACAACATTCCACTTGATTTAACCAAATCTCTGGCTTCATCCACTGTTATGGGATCAAGGCTAGGATCATATGAAGCAAGAGCTCTCAAAGTTTCTTCACTTGGCTCCATACCTTCAGACAGAGCTTTCTTCACTTCTTGCTGCTTGTTCCAAATGAGAAAACTCTTGAACTCATCAGTCTTAATGAACTGATCATCACTCAAGAATTCCTCTTGATAGACCTCTCTGATATCCTTCTCTAACCATAAGGACTTTTCTCTGTCTTCTTGCTCAATGGCTATCTTCTTGCCTGCTCTTATTGCTTTCCTCAATTGATGATGATATGGCCTATCACCTGGTACAAGAGCAGATGCTCTGTCAATTTCCCTTCTTTGTCTCACATGCCTTGAAGGTTCACCTTCCTCAAGCCTCTGTCTCTTCAATGGTGGCTCTGAGATATCCTGCATTTCTGGTTGATCTTGAGTAAGATCAACAACTGGTGGTCTCTCAACCTGTGGAGGACTATCTTCTTCTTGTGACTCATCAGTGAATTCTTCCTCATCAGAAGATGAATAATCTTTCTTCTTCTTCTTCTCTGGCTCATTCTGATCAATCAAGCCTTCCAATTGATTTGCCAAGGTGTCATACTTTTCAATCATCCCATCAATCCTCTTCAAATAAGGAAGATCAGGGAAAAAACCCTCAAAAGGAATCTGAGATGCTTTCAACTGGTTGGACAAATTGACTAAATCAAAGAATCTGTACCATCTCCTTTTAACTTCATCTTCATCTAAGATGTTTCTGATCACATCTTCTTCATCCAAACCTTCATGCTCTTTGATCACACCAATGTTTGGGATGTAAGTCATCCTGGCAGTCTTGATGAAGTCCTCAGGATCTATGTGCCTACAAGCACCAGTAACCATTTTGAATTGTTGTAGCCATGCACTGATTTGAGGAAAAGCCCTCTTTCCTATTAGGAAATCACCTACCCTGAACTGCCTGGGTGTGAATGTACCCTTTCTGTGAGGGGCCAGGAGCTCTTTATCTGTACACATAAGCTGCCATACAAATTCCAAACAAGCCAATCTCGGAGGCACATACTTTGGTAATAAATGTGGGGGTTGGGGACAGCCATAAATTCTGATAATTGTGGAATTATCTCCCAAGTAGAAATCACCCCAATTGTGATTTCCATCCCACTTATCCACATACTGCAGTGGTCTTAAAAGCCTGAGGACTCTGGGAGATAGCCTGGTGACATTTATGCCTAGCATCCTGATAATAGGATAGACAATAAAATTCTGAAAAACACAAAAATTTGCTTCATTAGAAGTAGAATTCCATATCCTCACCCACAACTGCACTGGGTTGTGCTGATCCTTGAAATTGAACCTTGGTTTTAACATGTTTGCATCAAAACTGTTGATGTTGAAAAATAGAATCAAATGCATTAAGAGAGAATAATGCATGAACTCAATAGGACTTTTACTTTCTTTAACAGACATCAGCCCCTGATGCATCCTATCGATCACATACTGAATGTAATCATAGTCAGTGTTTACCAAAGGATTTTGAATATCCAGGATGATCATCAGCAAGTCAGCTGGTAAAAATTCTGCATTCCCATCCATTCCCAAAACTCTACATAACGCATAACAAGTATATCTCATATAATGATGGAGGGACTTGAACTGGTATGGGGCATTCATGTTAGCAGGAAGGGGGGCTATATATTTGTCCTATTTTGGCATATGCTTAACCAACTGGTCTTTTACTGACCCTACATTGCTTCTGTATCTTGCCTTTTCTTTGTTCAAATCAATCTCAGTGGAAAAGGACGTATAAAGACCAAAAGCTTTCATAAATGATCCCCTATCAAGAGTAACTAAGGGTGATTGATCCTCTTTTCTAATTGTCCTTGAAATAGGGTCATATCTTCTGGCTAGGGCAACAATTAAATCAATATCCAGGAAAACATCAGGGATAACCATTTTTCCTAATCCTAACACCCAACCATTATAGACAGGAACATGCTTATTTCTATTGCCGTAAAAGAAGTTGAAAATGGTGTAACCTGTGAATTCCGGAGTGATTGGGTCTCTACACCGTTCCAAAAGATCTTCAAACACGTCATCAGTAGCCCTCTTGTTCTGACTGGAGCCCGGCAACAGTTTCAGGAATTCATCTGAAAAATTAGGCTTATTCTTGTCCTCACCAGCTTTGGATTTGGCCTCACCACTGGAAGACGCTGCACTCTTCTCAGGTTGACTCATCTTTGCTAGAGGAACACCTTCAATTCTCTATATCTCAAATGCTTTTATGCTCGGAAATGCTCTGGACAGACAGAAACTCTTAACAACTGAAACTTGAACAAATAAACAATGAGCTTCAACTTATTTATCGATATGAATCCAAGGTTTGCAACTACCACAGTTAATGCAAATCTCCTTAATGGATCCCATATTCAATTTCATGTACCCCCAGATTTCAAATTTCGAGCTCGCCATGTCTGGATGTTGACAGATAGATTAAACTACTTGAAAACAAGGTGAAGAGGGAATGATCATGATTCTGTACTTGAAAACTGTTTGCGTCATGCAATCTTTCCTCTTGAAGCTGATTTGATGGCTTACTGGTTTTATGTCCATATCGACAAAGTACTTTATCTATGTGGCAACGGTCCTTTTTCTTTTTCCTTTATGACCTTTTCCATCTGAGCTCATTTAGCGAACCAGCGACTAATGGCTTCTCTTAATCGCTGAATAGAATGCTAACCCTGGCTATCAACCGGAGAACTGGCGACCACTGGCTTCGCTAGTTCTCTGAATCCTTGTTTAACCCTGGTTCAAATCTGGAGAACTAGCAACTATTAGCTTCGCGGGTTCTCGGAATCCTATCCTTAACCATCCAAGCATTTCATGAATCAGCGAACAAAGGGCTCCCACTTACACAGTTAACCTACAATCACCATTTGGCGAACTAGCGAACAAAGCCATCTCCCATTCTCTTAATGTTATGACTGACGGTCAATTTTCCTGGAGACCTAGCGAACAAAGGGTTCGCGCATTCGCTAAAAGATATACTTAACCGCTTGACTATCTGGAGAACTGGCGAACTTCTTTAATCTCTAATTCGCTGAATCTTTCCTTAACCATCACTTTATACCAGGATTCCAGATTGACCGTTGATCTACATCAATCGATGGCTATCGCTAGTTCTCTGAATATCAAAAACCCTTAACCATCCAATTCCGAGAATCAGCGAACAAAGAGCATTCGCTAGTTCTCTGAATACTCTATATCAGTGACAATTTCATTTCGAGAATAAGTGACTGAAGCCTCAAAACTTATTATCCATTGATTCGCTTATTCGCCAGATTGCTTTATCCTTTACCTTTTTATTAAGAGAACTAGCGACCCAATGCTTCGCTGAATCACTAAATGGTTTAGCATGTCACCAACTTATTCCGAGAATCAGCGAACAAAGAAAACTTATCTCCGCTGAAATCTTTTAGGCAAACCATCAGAACCGCCAAATTTAGAGGATAGCATTATTTTCATTTAGTCGCTCATTCGCTAGATCAAATATGCCGGACCCACAGATATTTTGAGATTAAAACAGGGCCGTTGATTGTGAAAGCAATCCATGGTATTCGCTAATTCTCTAGATGAAATGACCCTTGACCGCCAGATTCTGAGAACAAGTGAACACAGTGTTCGCTGAATCGCTAGAATGTTTTAAGAGACCACCAAATATTGCGAGAACTGGAGATAACCGCCATTCGCTAGTTCTCAGAAAGAAAAATGAAACCGCCGAAACACTTGGAGACTTAGAAAACAAAGGGTTAAAAGCTTGGCTTTAATGCATTTGCCAATTCGCTGGATGTCTGGATAACCGCTGGAGGATTTAGAGAACTGGCGACTGATATTAATAATGAACATGAACATGACTCATTCGCTGAATCGCCAGATTGTTTTGACCTTTGATAATACATTTCCTGATTCAGCGAACACTAGGGGCAAATAAGCATGTGTGCAAATAGCAACTTAAGTGACTTAAAGGTAACCAAGAAAAAGAAACAAGAAGGCCACATGAAGTTTGGAAACGAAAGGAAACATTTTGGAAGACAAGACCTAGGGTAAGGGTTTTCCTGAACACGTCAAGACCATTTTCACGACACTTTACAAACCCTAGTCTAGGAAAAACACTCGTATGGAGACCTAAACCATGAATTGGACTTCAAACCTTGAAAAATTTTAGGATACCCAACAGTGGCTCCATCTGAGGATGCTTGATTGTAAGATCAAAGAAAGAAACCATGAATCTCTGGGAGGTAGACCACAAAACCTGAACCTAAAATGAGAAACAAACACACGTATACATATAATACAAGCCTACTGTGCATGGAAAAAGATACTTTCAACTGAAGAAAAATTTCAAGAATTGTCCATGCACTGGCAATTCTTGCTCTTCACCATCCATACCTTGCAAAAAATAGGAATCTTTTCCATGAATTTGACAAACAATGAAGGGACCCATCCATAAGGACTCAAATTTTTTATGCTTCCCTTTGTCTTCAAATCTAGCATTCCATTGAAGAACCATGTCACCAGGCTGAAATTTTCTTACAGTAGCCCTTTTGTCGAAAAGATATTTCATTTTCTGCTGCAGTTTGATGTTATTTTTCTGCCCTTCCCTTCTTATCTCATCCAACTCAATTAGCTGAACCATCCTATCTTGCAGTGGGTTGCTGATTTCAATATCTTCCTCTTGCATAAACTTGTAGATGGGAAGGAAATTATTGATTGGCAATCTTGTTTTTGCACCATATACCATTTCAAAGGGGGACTTCCCTGTGGCTTTTTTCTCAGAAATTCTGTCAGCCCATAGTGCTAATTTTAACTTCTCATGCCAATCTCTTTTGTTCTTTTCCAAGGTCTTCTTCAAAATTTGCAAAATGCTCTTATTGCTAGACTCAGCTTGTCCATTGGCCTGTGGGTGATATGGGCTTGAATAAGACAAGATAACTCCCATTTCATCACAAAAATTAGTAATTTCCTGAGACCTAAAACTCATTGCATTGTCTACAACCAATTTGATTGGGACACCAAATCTTGTGATTATGTTGTTCATCAGGAAATCAATCACCACAGCACTTGTTGCTCCTCTAGTGGGAATAGCTTCTATCCACTTGGTGAAGTAATCAGTAGCCACCAAAATGTGACTATGTCTTCCACTGGACTTTTCAGAGAACTCTCCAATAAAATCCATACCCCACATTGCAAAAGGGGCTTCTGCAACAACTGGATTTAACAACAATGCACCTGAAAATTTTAGTTTCTTTGAGAACCTTTGACAAGGTTCACACTTTCTAACATAAGAGTGGGTGTCTTTAAACAATACAGGCCAATAATATCCTGCCCTCAAAATTTTATGAGCTGTTGACTGAGCAGAATAATGCCCTCCACACATTCCAGAATGCATTTCTTTTAGCACCTTCTCTGATTGATGTTCATCCAAACAGAAGAGTAAAATGCCATCATTGTCTTTCCAGTACAAATCACCTTGAATGAGGACATATCTTTGAGCCTGTAATCTCAAGCTTCTTCTCTGATTATCATTCAATTCAAGTGGACATTTAGCATTTTTAATAAAATAAACAAGATCCTTGTACCAGGGTTGCATCTCAATACTAGTAACTGTATCAATATTAGCAACAACATTATTGATCTGGACAAGGTCCATGTTTTCCTCAGTCATCAACTTGGCAAGTCCCAATCCTCTCACCAATTTGGTAATATGAATCTCAAGGTCAAACTCTTGAATCCTGTTTATCCATTTACATCTCTTCCCTGTGACTTCACTCTGTATCAAGATATCCTTTACTACAACATGGGGTACATAAGCATTAACCTTTGCACAAACCAAATACGGTCTGAAAGCCTTGACTGCTTTCACAAGTGCATAAGCTTGCTTTTCCATTATTTCATAATTTAATTCAGCAGATTGTAAAGACTTGCTGAAAAAAGCTATAGGATGTTCATATCCTTCTTGATCTTTCTGCAGAAGGACAGCTGCAATAGTATGAAAAGATGCAAAAGAAAACAGAGAAAAAGGTTTCAAATAATCAGGTGATACCAAAACAGGAGCTTCTTAAATTGTTTGTTTAATTTTTTCAAAAGCTTGCTGAGCTTCCAGGTTCCATTCAAATTTCATTCCCTTTTTAAGGAACTTAACTATTGGCTTGACCAACTCAGCAAATTTGGCAATGAATCTTCTCACAAAATTTATTTGCCCCAAAAATGATTGCACACCCTTTATATTCTTTGGTGGGGGGACCCTTTTGATGGCTTCCACTCTTTTAGGATCAATCCTGACTCCCTCTTTTGATACTATGTGTCCCAATAACTTTCCTTCTGTCACTGCAAATTGACATTTCTTGGGATTCAAGGACACACCAAACTCTAAGGCTTTGATAAAAATCTTTTCTAAATGGGAACAATGATCATCAGCCCTTTTGGAAAAAGCAGTGAGATCATCTTGATACACTACCATTAAGACATTGATCATTTCTTTGAAAGCAACATCCATGGCTCTCTGAAAAGTTTCCCCAGCATTTTTTAGACCAAAAGGCATGCGAACATATACATAAGTTCCCCAAGGAGTTGTAAAGGCTGTCTTGAATTGCTCTGATTCTTTGACTAGCACTTGGTTATACCCTAAGAAACCATCCATAATTGACAGGAGTTCACATCCAATCACCCTATGCAACATGGCCTCCATATTAGGTAATCCATAATTATCCTTGAGTGATGCCACATTTAGGTTCCTAAAATCAACACAAAGCCGGATGTCACCATTCTTCTTCCTCACTGGTACAAGGTTTGAAACCCAAGTTGAGTGGCTAATTGGTTCAATAATACCAGCATCTCTCAGTTTTGTCAACTCAACTTGCATTTTGGTGGCCAGTAAAGGATTAATGGGTCTCTACTTTTGTCTAAAGGGTGTGGTTTCCTCCTTTAGAGGAACTTCATGCTGGAATAAATCAGCCCTATAAGCTTTGAGGTCATCATATGACCAGGCAAACACATGTTTGTACTTTTTCAACAGTCTGATCAAGTTGCCTCTGATCTCCCTACTCAATTTCTTTCCAATGTATACCATTTGTGGGGAATTTTCTGATCCTAGGTTTATCTCCTCTAAGTCTTCCAATTTTGCATTAGACTTTTGGGACAGACAACCATCATTTATTTTAAACATTCCCTCCAATTCCACCAATCCTTTGGGTATATGATTAGAAGGCAATTGAACTATTTCATTTCCCATGATGCATTCTTTTCCTTCAATACATTCTTGTACCTCATTGAAATCTATCTGTTGACCATCATATTGATCCAGGCCTTGAAGGAATCTAAGGATATCAAGATCATCCTCAAAAACTTGCCAATTGTACACATTATCAGGAGCTGCAGGCCTAGTTTTAGTTTCCAACATGGAAACACCAGAGAGGGTGATATCATTGTTTTTCAAAGCAACATTAGCAAGAAAGTCTGCCATGATGTTATTTGACCTCTCTACCCAGAGCAGATTAAAAGCTTCAAAAAATTCTAATCTATCCCAGACAGCATGCTTATACAACTTGAGTTTCTCATCCTTAGAAGCATATTGGGATCTTACTTGGGCTACAATCAATTGGGAGTCACCATGAACTTTTAAACATTTAATACCATGCTTTATGGCTACATCTAATCCCAAGATCAGGGCCTCATATTCAGTAGTATTATTTGTACAACTGAAAGTCAACAAGAAGGAGTACTTGAAAGTATTACCTGATGGGGAAATGAAAACAACACCAGCTCCTGATCCTTCTTTGGAGCATCCACCATCAAAAAACATTTGCCACAAGCTATCTTGTTGCATCATCAATTCTTCCACAATTGGGTCTGTGTTCTTCAACTGAGGTAACACTTCTTCAATGACAAAATTGTTCATGTCAATATCTACAAAACAATTAAGGGCTTTCGGAGCAACCATTTCCACCATAACTGAGGAACGGGGCTCCCTGTACAACTTTACTTCTGTCCCATTCACTGGAATAGTGGCATAAGATAAATCTAGTTCCAGCTTTCCACCCACTGCTGCAGCCCATTGTGTTGACAATAACATGCCATAGTGAGGCTCTGTATCCACAACAACTACATCCATTTTGTATGTAGCCTGTGGGAATGCAGCAATTTTTACCTCAATTCCAATCAAAGTCCCCACAACAGGCACTGCCCTATTATCCATTGCATAACACCTACCATTAGAAGTGTCAACTTGCAATCCTAATTCTTTCATTACATGATATGGCATCACAGTTGTGGCAGCACCAGAGTCTATCATACAATTTTTTAACAATAAATCATTCACAATTAAAGTGACATAAAATGGATTGATGGAAGAAGGTTCTTGTGTTACAATTGTCCCAACACATACATCTGAGAACTCCCTCTGGTTTTTATAGAACTCCCTTCTTCTTGTTTGGTAGGAGCAAATCTCTGCTCATTTATAAGAGCCAAGGCTGCTGTCTTGTGCTCTTCTATTTTCAACATTTCAAGCAAAGGGATGGACACTTTCATCTGAGACAACGCATGTCTCATATCAAATGCAGGGGAATCAGCAGGAGAATCAGATTGATCCTTTGTCCTACCAGTTTTCTTTTTCATCTTGTCAGTACTAACTTCCTCCCCTTTCTTCTTTTCACCCACAAGTTCTTGATCCTTGCTATCTGTAACATTGGGCTTTGGGAAACCCTTATCTTGAGGACTACCTTTGATGAATACTGATCTAGGAATTCCCTGTTCATTATCCACCTTTCTGTTCCTCAAATTGTATGAGGATCTTGCTTGTGTTATGGCAGCCACAGTTAAGTTTTTAATTTCCTCTTCACTGGGCTTCCTCCATTGCTTCTCATCTGATCTAGATCCCACCATATGAGTTTTATAATCATTATTATCAAATTCTTCAGGATCAGATTGAGTAAATATTTGTTGCTCATAATCAGAGAAAATCTTTCTCTTATGATCAACATCTGGACAGCTTGCTTCATCATCTGAGGACACAAAATCCTCTATTGGATCTGTAGTAAACATGTTAATGGTAGGCTTTTCAGATTCTTCATAATCTCCTGCACATGAGTTATCAGCCTCTTCTCCTAAGGCTTGGGCCACAGCACACTGGAAGGGTGAATGAGGCATATTACAAGCAACACACCAAGGAGTGTTTTCTACATTGTGTGTAGTATTTTTCTTTAAGGGATCTGGGGTATCTCTCCCTTTTTGTACCTCATTACTGTCGAGAACAGGTCTCCCATCCTTCCAATTAGTTTTGTAAGGCATGTCTCTCAAATTAGGGGCCTTGTCCTGCCTTTGATAAGGGGGCCTTGCATCTTGAAAGTTTCTACCTCCTTTATCAAATCTTGTTGGGAACTCCTTGTTAGCACCCGGTCCTTTATCCTCCTCTTTAAAAGGCCTTGCATGTTGTGGTCTGGTCTCTTTCCACAATTTACCCTCATCCCTCTTGTACATTTGGCCAGATGCCTTTCGGTTACTCTCAATATTTATGGCCAATTTAAATGCATCCCTAAGGGTGCGGGGATTTTTATCTCTTAAGAGATAAGACATTTTACCATCCATGGAATTGAAATAACTGGTCATGCAAACTGCATCATCCAACCTCAATACCTGGAACAATTTGTACATAGCCTTTTGAAACCGGCTATTGAACTCTGACATGCTCTCATTATAATTTTTCTTGATATTATTGAATTCATTGAGCATGTAACTAGAATTCACATGTTCAGCATACTGCTCCTTAAAACTCCTGACAAATTCATCCCATGAAGCAATACTGTTCTCAGGTAACCCTCTGTACCAATCCCTAGCATCTTCAATCAATGATTGAACAAAAAGTTTCATAATGACATCTTCATGCTCAATCTCATAATCATTAACTTTATCTGTGAAAAACTTCAAATGCTCTTCACAAGTAATAACATTATTCCTAGTAAATAATGGGATCTTCTTCCTGATTTCATTAGGAATGGCATTAGGTTGGCCAGGAATACCATCAAAAAACAAGGGCCTATATCTATCCAAATGAATTGGTCATCTTTGGATAATTGGCTGATTTGAAGGGGTAATTGCAATATTTTGACAAGGTATAGTTCCCACTGTACCCTGAGAAACCAAAGGAGCTTGACTAGGAAATTGTCCAGAGTGAAAGGCTTGAGTATTTGGAATTGCAATGTTAGGCTGACTGGATGAAGTTGTTCCTATGGTAATAGGGACATAACTACTAGCAGATGTATTCATGTTAGCATGTAGGAAGGCAATCTTCCTTTTCATTTCATTTGCAGCAGCCTCTAACTCAAGTTTCTCAAGTTGCATAGCCAAATCCTCCTTTGCTTTCCTAGCTCTGTCTAAATCTGCACTAGCTTGAGTAGGCACATTAGGAATGGGCACAAGAAGGCCACATGAAGTTTGGAAATGAAAGGAAACATTTTGGAAGACAAGACCTAGGGTAAGGGTTTTCCTGAACATGTCAAGACCATTTTCACGACACTTTACAAACCCTAGTCCAGGAAAAACACTCGTATGGAGACCTAAACCATGAATTGGACTTCAAACCTTGAAAAATTTTAGGATACCCAACAAGACCTACTGAAGATACAAATAGAAGAAATGGAGTAGTATATTATAAATGCAACAAGATTGGACACATTGCTAGAAATTGCATATCACAAATCATCTAGCAAGGACCAAGATATGGGAACAATTAAATTGTTTGTCAAATATGTAACAAGATTGGACATACAACAAGGTTTTTCAGAATGAATAATGGATCTTTTCATCCTAACCCTAACCCTAGAAATCATGCAAGAAGAAATGAAGATGCAGGTAATAGACATAAAGGTTACTATAGTAATGTAGATGAAGGGAAGTTTGTCAAAGGCACAGATCAAGGAGACATATTCAAAATTGAAGGTAATCAGAAAGGTGAACTATCAAGTGGTGAGAATGAATCCTTACCTGACCTAACTCAAAGCACTTAATTTATGAAAATTATAGTAGATTAGGAACTTATAATTAGTGTAGAAGTAGATTTTCAATGAATTAAGTCTTGCGCAGTTAATGTAAGGTTGTTTATTATATACTAATGCTATGGTTAAGAGTGCAAACAAAAATATTATGTTTTGCGAGATCACAAGAAGTTTTAAGTTTTGCAGTATAGCAGAAACAACTTTTTGGAAAGAAGCGACAAAAGAATTAAATGTGATGTCAGATCTAAGTGAGATTGAAGTAATAAAAGGTTATGATCAAAGTTATTTGATCATAAAAGTGAATTGAAGTGTTTAGGAGAGCAAAGAATAGAGATTGGAATCATTTTGTAGTGATTTGGTGAATGATTTGAGTGTCGAATCTTTGAAAGCCCTAAAATTGTGAATTTGAGGTATTTATCTTGGCATATCTTTGAATCAGTATAAGGAATTTAAAGTAGTCATGGATGTATCCTTAATTGACAATGTTAGAGATAAGAATAGACCTAGAATGAAGAGGGAACTAGTAGAACCCTTGGAAGAAGATGATCCTAGGTTAGCATTATCATCTGTATTAGATAGAGTTCTGCATTTAGAAAATGTAAGGAGCTATCTTGGATGCAAGTTAGAAACAATCAGTGATAGTGATTTTACCAATGAATATCAGAAGATCTACAACAATGATATGTCATTGAAACAAGGATATGAACATTTGAAAGATAATGAGATTTTTAAGTATGCTTTGAAGTATGAGTTTGACATTGAAGAATGCACTAATATTATTTTTAGCAGAATTCATAATGGGAAGTTTTGGCTAGAGGATAGAGTGATAGACATTATAGCTGACTTGATTCATGAAGTCATAGGTTTATCTAAAGTTGGTGCTATTCCTTTAAATGAGAAAAATAGTCATGGACAACATAGGTTCATCCTACAATGGTAGAGGAATTGTGATTAGCAAAATTAAATAAGATGATGTGAGATACCTATGCAAGATCCTAACCACTAAGTTTTGTGCAAATTCTAGAGAAGATGATATGGTAGCTGGAATGGTACATATTGCCTATTTAATGTGTGTTGACAAGGTGCCCGTTGATATGTGTGAGATTCTAAGAATTCAATTTTTTGAAAACTTGGACAACATTAAGAGATCTAAGTATGCACAATTTAGATTTTCATTCTTAATCACATACATGTTTTTCACTCATTGAGGAGATTTTTGTACACCATTGAAAATGATTGGAATGATGGAAAAAATGCTATGGAAAGGATCAATAAAGTATATTTGAGACATGTTATTGACAAAGTAAATGAGAGTGCTATGTTAGTAGTGAAGACATTTCAGAACATGGTAACTAGCAGATCAAGAATTCCATAGTCATTTGTGAAGAAGTATAAAAATGATATATATGTTTTATGGTTGACACTAACTTTACCTATATTGAAGCAGTAGAACCAAGAATTGAGTTCATAGACCCTCTTGGCTATGAGATATCTAAGGTTGAAACATAAGAATATGTTGACAGATTACTTAAATGTAAATTGGACACTCAGTGCAGTAGATTTGGAACTTTTGAAGAGAACTTCAACTCGGCAAAAGTTATAATTGAAGAGAAGCAGTCTAAGAAGAGATTTGACAGCACAATGAAGAAAATATTGAAAGATTCAGGATTGATACAGCATGAGCTTTTGGTAGCACAGAACACAATGGTGGCAATCAGAATGAGTGAACAAAAAGAAGTTTTGTCTACCCCACCAATTGTAGTACAATAGAAAGAACCACTTGTGAAGGTGAAAGTAGAGGAACCAGAAAAGGAACAAGTAACAACTAGATCCACTTCCTCCACAACTAGCAAGAGAATGAAAGAAATTGCTACTAGATCACAGAAGAGACATAAGACTTTAGTTCAACCAATACCAAGAGAAATTATAGAAGTAAAGGATGATGACACTACAGTTAAGAAGACATGGAAACTGAGAGTTGAGAGAGTGAATGAAGAAATCATACAAGATGGAAATTTCACTAAAATGAACAAGTACTATAAACTTTATGATTATTCGGAAAGACTAAATTTGGAAAATGCTATTGTAAAGCATATGATTTTGGCAGGCAAGAAATTTGATTCTATTCAAGGTCAAATACCTGATGAGTTGTATACCAAACTTGTAAATAGGAATCAGAGAGCAATTCAAGAAGACACTAATATCATAAAGAGTCATGTGAAGAAGCTTTGTAAAGTAAGAGATGATGAACACATGAAGTAGATATTGAAGGCCTTAAGAACCCATTTGAGAACCAAAAGGAGAACCATTTTGATTATAGGAGGTAGATATGAAGAAGTTAATGCAGATACAGAGCAGGCTATAATCAAAGTCATGGCAAAAAATGTTGGAGAGCCATCGGTTGTAGTAGAGCAAGTAGTTAAAGTTGAACAAGAGGATATTCCCTCTCCTTTAGCTATTAACATTGAATATAAAACTATGAATATAGAAGGTACTAAGGTCACCTTGGATACTGATGACAATGTATTCAAGAACTTAGTAAACATTGTTGACAATTCGGCTCTTGATGAACTAGTTAGAACTAAAGAAGAAGAGGAGACTAAATCTATTAGTGAAGAACCTAAGGAGATTGAGATTCAAGAACCCATTCCTACCACATAAGACATCAGTCTTACTCCTGAGACTGGAAAGAAGAAAGAAATTGGATCTTTGTTTGAAGATTTAGGAAAGGAAGTTGATGATGATGATCAGTTGGAACTGATCACTTCTTTGAACAAAATCATTGGCAAAAACAAGAAAGTGAAGAATCTTGAAGGGATTCTGAAGGACCTTACTGAAAAGTTACAAAACATTGTAACTACACAAATCACAGAGGCAAACCTTTTGGAGAAAGCTAAGAAGGTAATGAGCAATTTTGACAATGAATTCACTAACCTATCTGATATTGCAAAAGTGAGAGCTTAAGCAGCTTATGAAGCTAAAATGCTTTTGAACATTAGTCAGAATATCATGAATGATATTAGCAGTCTTGATATTTGTATCAAGAACTTGAGGAAAAATTTAGAGATAGGAAAATCATTGTACATATAGTGTACAAAACTAGAGATTTTGATAGCAGAAGAGGAACAAAAGATCAAGTTGAAGGAAGCTGAGATTTAGAATGAATGTAACCTTCTTTCTAGACCTAATGTGAAGGTATGTGATGCTGTAAAGAAATTTTGGAAGCTTTATGATGAAATAAGAATATTGCAAGATGAGAGGAGTAGAAAAATGAGGAGACTCACTCTTTTGGGAGAACACACCTCTATGAAGTTAAGCATCATTGAAGAGTAGTTAGAAGAATGTCTTACAACTAAGACATCCTTTCATAAATTCTAATTTGACAACCTCCAAGCTTGTCAAATAGCAGGTTATGGATTGAGCACATTACTCAATGTGGAAAATTCCATTAAGAATTCATGGGAAAAGGAGATAGAAGCTATGAAAGCTAATTTTGCAGATTGTGTTGCAAGCCTACTAGCTTTGCAATAAGAGAATGAAGGTATAATCTTTTTTGGGATACAATTTTGTAATCCTGCCTACCTTATTTTGTCATTGTTGTCAAAGGGGGAGAGATATTAGAGCAGAAAATTGATATATTTGATAAGGACTGATAATCTTAGGGGGAGAAGTGTATTAGAGATTATATTTTGAGGAGTTATAAGGAGAGTATCCATATTCTATACTATGGCCACAATTTTGATACATTTTTTGACATTTTGACTTGTACAATTAACCAATTTTCTCATATGTTGCCACCAATGACAAAAGGGGAGATTGTTGGAAATTTGGCTAAAGTGAGTACATAGATATTGTCATTATGGAAACATATGATCCACATGAAGATTGTATAGGTTAGAGAGAAAGTCTAGCAGAGTGTATTACAAATTTGTCTAAGTGTAAGACAATTTTTTTCACCAGTGCCGTAAGATACAACTTTTGTTTGCGACATTGACTAGAGTGAGTTCAGTGCTTGTGCACTTTAACATAGACTCTATGATGACTAATGATGATCCATCTTAGAGCACAAGTTTGTACGACATGTACAGAATTAGTTATGACAATTTTACCGAAGACAGTGTGAAGCCGACAGGACAGTTATGAAGGCAAAATTTGTAAAGAGTTAAGGCATTATTCTTTTTGTCAAAATAATGACTTAAAAATATAAAGTGACAACATCCTAGATGTTAACTCTTAGATAATGATATATGGAAGCCAACCATGTAAATTTATTATCCTTAATAACTTGTATATATGTAATTGTAAATTGTAAAAAGAAAAAAGAACAAGTAAGAAAAAGATTGTAATGATATAATAAAGTGAAATGATGTGAATGTAAGAGAAGCAAAAAGATATTGATGCAAGCAGCATAAGGTTATGTACCTTAACCATTTTTGTAATCAGTATACATTGTACATTACTTGTTTGAGCAGTGGGCTCATCTGGTAATCAGATTTTGTATTGACAACTCCTAACAAGGTTGAGGCTTCTAACAAGGCCTATAGTCCCTTAATCAGGACTCATACACTATATACTTGTAATAGACTCCTAATAGGGTCAAGATCCTTAACAAGATACTTTTTATTAGTAGATATTTGTGGGTACCATCCCCACCAGGGTTTTCCCTTGGCCACGGTTTCCTCAAGAACATATCATGTGTTATGAGTTCTTTAGTTTTATTTCTATGCATGTTGTTTAACTTCTTATGTTATGCATGCATAAAGATAATCTGTTATATCCATAATTGGGAAAAAGATAAAGTTTTTAGAATACTAATTAACCCCCCCTCTCAGTATTCCCTATTTCAAACATTTACATATTCCATTCTGACCTCTTTATCTTGTACCAATGCCCTCAAGTAATGATACTTTATGGTGAAATGTTTGGTCTTTGTGTGCATCACTGGGTTCTTAGATATATTGATAGCACTTGTGTTTTCACAATAGATGACAACTGGTTCAGTGATATCCTCTTTCATGCATTTCAATAATTGTTTTATCCATACCAAGTTTGAATAGTTCACTATTGCAGAAAAATACTTGGCTTCTACTGTAGATTGGGAAATGCAATTTTGTTTCTTTCTTGTTGAAGAAACTAATCTATATCCAAGAGAAAAATCTCCACCACTACTACTCTTTCTATCATCTACATTTCTTACCCAATCTACATCAGTATAAACTCTCAGTTCAAATCTTTCATGCTTCTTATAGTACATTCCATAATCTGCAATCCCTTTCAAATATCTCATTATCCTTTTTAGAACCATCATGTGAGTTTCCTTAGGATTAGCAGAGAATCTTGGCACAATCCCAACTGCTAGAGCAATATTTGGTTTGCTTGGAACAACATACTTTAGTTTTCCAATCATGGACCTATACAAAGTCTGATTTACTTTAGCAACATCATCATTTTTAAATTATTTTTGTCCAGTAGCCATGGTAGTACGTACTAGCCTTGAATCCTTCATACCAAAGGTTTTCAATATCTCATTAACATATTTAGACTAGGTAATGAAAATACCTTTCTCCATCTGATATACTTGTAAACTAACAAAGAATTTTATCTCCCCAAACATTGACATTTCAAATTTAGTTTGCATTTCATTTGAAAATTTCTTAGATAGGGCATCTTGTCCACCAAATATGATATCATCTACAAAAATCTTAGCCAACAAGATTCCTTTACCTTCTTCATCTTTGTAATGCCCACCCTAGCATCTTCTTATGTTAGACTAATAGAACTTTTTCTTTGACACTTTAGTTATAATTTTAATAATGAATGGCTAGAAATGAACTATCAGGAAAATGTTTAACATTGATTTGTGTTATGATGTTTATATTATGGTCTAACCCTACTGACACTATTCTAGTTTGATATTTACTGGTTGATAAGAGTGTAGTATGAAGAGGGGCAGTCGTAGTTACTCCTACGGGAGGTCCACAAGATATCACAATCTCCCTCCTTGTTTTCCACCGTCTGCTTATATTTATATATTTGTATATGCATATCAGTTGGTGCTACAGGATGTAGGTACTATGCATCATTTCCACCTGGCTACACAAGTTTGAGCATGCCTTCAAAATCCTTGAACCATTGATGTGTGGAGATTTAACCAAGATACTCTCGAGGTTACCCATGGACTTAGAATTCTATTTAGGAAGTTATCCTAGTTGGGGAAATAGAATGTAGTTTATGTTATGGACTTGATTTGATGTTGGTCTAAGTGTATGTTATGAGTTATAATTAAACTATGTTATATGTATAATAATTATAAATATGTTATAATTGTTTTTATTTGATATAGGTATGTGTATATGTGGGTGTACATGCACATATCCATGCTTATATAAATAATAATAATTGCATGTTTTCATTATTTGTGTAAATGGTATGTTATTTATATTAAGTAAATAAAGTTATTGAAATAAAGTATATTTAATAATAAAATAGTAAAAATAATAAAAATAATAATAGGAAAATGCTCTTTGCAGTAAAATTAGTTATCTAGGAGGGAGTTGAACTTGCGACCTCCTAGAAGTTTGGCTACTTGTTTTCCTATTGTGCTATGTGGTTTTCTTGAAAGGTATTTGTCTATTATTCTTGTTATGCTTTCATTTAAAAGATACTTTAATTAAATTTATTAAAAACCTTGATTAAGTCTTTACGGGAAATTATTTGGTTGTTCCTCCAACCAACTATGGAAGTTGGAGAAGTTGCTTCCTGTAAAGCAACACCTCCGACCACATAGATGGAAGATAAATACTAGAAGATTTTTATGTGTGGGAGGATGTTAATTTTTTGAGGATTTGTTTGCTTTTGAGTTATTTGTAATTGTTTTCTTCATAAAGTTTTGGTAAGAGTTTATGTGAATTTGAGAGTCTCTGGCTGGTGAAGTCGTCTATGTGAGGATTGCTTGGAGTTGATTGCCCGAAGAAGATTTCCACAAGGATATCTACTCAAGGATGGAATTTTCGCAGAGATTCTCCAGTCAAGGGAAGAGGATTCTCCACAAAACCCAAGGTAGGGTCTAAATTGGGAAGAATCTTCATTCTTCCTCTTTTTGTATGGATGTGTTCTTTGTGTGTTGTAATATCTATGTAAATTTAAGAATGATTATGTTGTACATATATATGTTGTGCTTGTATTAGTGATTTGGAGTTTAGGATTATGTTTGAATATTTTTCAATGATTGTATGTATATGATTAGTTTTGCATTTGTAAGAGACTGCAGGGTCCTTATCATTCTCCTTGTATCTTCCTTCTTATCTAGAATGTACATGAGATCTTCGAGGCTTAATAACTTCTATTTCAAACCTATAGTTTGATATTTATTTTTGCACCACCTTTCTTTGTCTAGATCTACAACATATTTATTATATAGATAGGATGGATTGATGAGCCATTTCTAAAGGGAAATTGGGAGATCTCAAATGGGTCATGCTTAGATTAGGCAACCATAGTTCCCATCATGCCCACGTTTACCTACAAGACAGAGTTGATAGTCATATTTTGTAGTTTCTATCGGTCTAGTATTAATTAAGCCAGGTCAATTTAGTGTTCATTGAGGCAGGTCAGTTTAGTATTAACCAAGGTAGGTTGGTTTAGTGTTAACTAACCAATCCAATGTTCACTGACCAATGTAGCATTAACTGACCAATCAAGTGTTAACCGACCAATGCAGTATTAACCGATCAATCTAGTATGAATCGACCAAGGTAGTGTCAACAAACAGAGCTAGTGTAAACCGAGGAAAACATGATTCAGGATTTATACAATTATAACTTTTAAGTATAAGTTTCTTATACTTTAAGTTATACTTGTATAAAGGGATTATGTACCTTCTGAGATGATTGAGATAGGTTCTAGATTCATAGGAGTTAAGTTGCAACTTCTAATTTTGAGATTTCTTAAAAATTCAAAAAATTTAGGCTCATGAGATTTCCATAGATGGATGTTGTTTTTGTGCATGCATAAGTTTGTATCACTTATGAATGTTAGTTGTGTTATGGAGATTATATGGTTTATTTATGATGTTTTTGCACTTGTCTTATACTTGAGTTTAGTTTATGAGGCTAGGACTTGTCTCGGTGGCCTGTGTGCACGAGAGGGTTCCTTAGACCTAAACATGAGCCTTGGGAAAAGTTTTACTTGGGCATGTGAAAAATTTTATGCTTTTCCTTGAGATGTCTTATGATATATCTTTATCAAATAGTTCTTTTTATGTATATGGATATGGTTAGGACTTGTTTTGAGGGCCTGAGTGCACAGGGGAGTCTCCTAAACCTATGAATCAGGACTTGGAAGTGTTATTTTGTATTTGTGGCTTGTGATGGGGTAACGGAATAGGGTTGTTAAGTGATTTTATCACCATAGTTGTTGGAACCCTAAAGTGGTTTCTAGATGATCCTAGGGGTGGCTTTGTAAAAGTGATAACCTTAAAAATTAACCTGGGAAGGGGGGATTCAAAAGATAATGAAAGAGAACATAATAATGGCCACACAGACCTAATTGGAGTACCAGGACCAAGGATAACTACTAGGATGGATACCTATTTATAAAGGGGGGACCGGGGTTACCTAGTTGCTAGGAAAGATCCCAATATATAGGTTGTGTGATGACACTCACTTAGGTGGTCTCCTAGTACCTTGACCTCTATGTTATACTATGGTGATATTTTCTATTCTTTTTGAGTCTTGGATTTCTTTATCTTTTGAGCCTTAGACTACTTAGGGCCTTGTGAGTATCTTGGTTGTATCTCCTAGCATGAGGGGTCATCAGTTCCACATGGTTGTGTGGCAAAAATCTTTCGAGGTCCTATTAGTGGTTCGTGACTTGGATATGTTCAATTCTATGAAGACCTTTATATTATATCATTGTTATTGAAAATAAAGATGTAAAGATTTTTTGTAATGCCTTTGGGCCATTTATGTACTTGTTATTATGAGATCTTTTATCAAAAAGGTGTAATTGAAAAGAAATGCAATGTAAAGTGGGAGGGATAGTTCTAGGCTTGTTTTCAAGGGTTATTATTTGAAAGAACAAAGTTGGAATATACAATGTAATGTTGAAGGATATTTTCTATGTCTTCTTTGCTGTAATGAAAGAAAATATTTATTATGTTAAGGTTAAAATGTAATTTGTAATGAATAGTTATTCAATGTGTAGGAAGGAGAAATGAACTTAGTATGTAAAGTAAGGAATATAATTGTAAACGAAATGTTATTTTCTTACCCTATCTCTTAAGTTGTAAATGTGAAAGTAAAGAAAGGAAATAGAATTCAATTTGGATAAGTAATGCAAATATGTCAGTAAATGAATTCATTAAGGGAACCTTAAGGAATGTAAATGTGAAGTAGTAATGAAGTAATGTTAGGAAAAAAAAATTTGTTAGTTGCAATTTTTGGTCTTAGGACCTTATTCCTTATGGGTTCTGTTAGCACCTGTAAAAATTCTCATGGCTCTAGCAATTTTCCCCTAGTCTCTGCATTCATTTTCATGTATCTAGCCTTAAACCCTTGCAAATATTCAAAATCTAGCAGTTGCCTATTAAAAACCCTTGGCCTGTTCTAATTTTGTGTTACCTTTTCTGGCCACTTAAAACTCCTAATTTGCATGTGCTAATTAAAAGATCTCTTTACCTCATTCGTGGTTAGGTTTTCATGTCTGGCGGGGTCCCCCTTTAATATTTCATAAGTCTGGCACTCGAAATGTTTTATATTTTCCTAAGTCCCTGGCCTTTAATATTTCCTATGTTCCAGCTTTTATTTTCTTGAGCCCCAGTCTCTCTGATAGCATCTCAATCAAATGATTGGCACATGATCTCAAGCAATGTGTCAGAGGCTTGAGATCATGCATCGACCATTCGATCTTCCACGGTTGTAGCACTTCAAATAGGGTGGGTCCACTTCCACATTGGCACAGTTGGTGATTCCTCATTGGCTGAAAGAATTAATGACTTGGCAGGGATATCAGAGTGTCCTTTTGAGTGAAGTAATTTTGCATGTCCGCTTGCTGGATTTTATGATGTGGTGACCTCTCATTCGTTGAAGTATCCTTTGCAGCAAGGTGGGGTCAGGTTTCATGTCAGCAGCCAAAGATTCAAGATCCAACGGCTGGCGCATGATCTCAAAGAATCTTTTTAGCCCTTGAGATTATGCGCCAACCATCTGATTCTCCATGTATGTTTGATGCTCAGTTGTGGGTCCTAACATGTCAGCACACGGGGTAGTTTCTTATTGGCTAAAGTTTATGCATTGGAGATTACGTGTCCAGCGGGCCTGACATCTCTATGTACATTTCATCATGGCTGGCGCATGATCTCATAGAATATTCCATCCCCTTGAGATCTTGCACCAACTGTTGATTTGGTATCATGCCGAGTGAGGTGTTAGTGGGACCATTTGCCAGCTGTGCTGAAATGGCATATTTTGATTGGTCCACAGGGTTTATGGTCCTTAGTACATTCTCAGATATTTTCATGAATGGGGATCATTTTTGGATTTGTTCACTAGGGTTTTTATCCCTGTAATAATTTCTTGACTATTTCAGTTGGTGTGATGAGTGAAAACCTAACCCTAGCTGCCCTAAGCTTGTAGCATTCTCTTTGAGAATTCCAAGGCAGCTAGTGGTATAAGTTGTAGGTCGTTTGACTTTACAATGGTTCTTTCTTCTGCAAACATTTTTGTGGAAAATTGATCTGAGAAGAGTCTTTTCCTATAGATATTTTCCTTCTTCTCTGCATATAGGGTGTTCCCTCTTTCCTCTTTGGTTTTCTGAGAATACAGTGCATATTGTAACAGTTTGTCTTATGTATGAGGATTTAATATATTCTTATTGTTGCCAAGTCTCCATTTGAATTCTGAATTATTAATCATACATCAAGGGTGTTTGATTTGTCTGTTAGCATTGCCTATGTGCTTGTAAGTGGAGTTGTCTTTGTAGGGATGACTGATTCAGGGTTAGTATTCATGCATGTATGAGCTGAGGTGCCAAAGGTATGTCATGCTTGTCTTCTAGTGGATTCTGGTTAATGTATCATCTATTTATAGGTCTCTTCTAAGGGGAGGGTTAAAATCCTTTGAATGGGTAATAACATACTTGAATGCACAGGTGGGTGTTAAGTTGAGGTTTGATGATGGTGTGTGATTGATGTTAGGCATCAACACATTGAATATATTATTTTCTTGTTTCATAGCTTTCTCTTGCAATAGGGTATTTGATTCTGTGGCCCATTGGATAAGGCACTGGTCTATGAGAGATTTAGGGTATCTTAGGGGTCTCTTCAACCCAACATCAAAATGATTGAAATAATTTTCCCCTTTCATGTTGGTAGTAGTAGTAGGAAGTCCCTTCTAGTCTTTAGATTCATTTCATGCAAGTAGGACTATTGCATAAGAATTGCTTTCATTGGGATATAGGATACCTAAAGGGGTTTGAAGACTATTCCACAGTAATCTATCTGCAGGCCTATTTTTTATCATGAGATGTCTTGAGTGTGTAGATAAGGCAATACCTGCCTGAGTGATGTGGAGCTCGAAGAAGAAGGATGATCTTTCTCAATCCTCATCAATTGAACTATTTCCTTGTCAAACTTGAGTGCCTAACCGAGATTCAAGCCCAACCATTTGATTCAAGTTTGGTTCTGCAAGGAAACATAAAATTCCAACAAAATGGTGACTCCGTTGGGGAGAACATGAAGAAAACCTATTAAGGAGCTCTGGTTATGTTTAATATTGTTATATTCAAAATCTTTAGTGACCAGATTGCTTTGGCTCATCTGAGTCACCAAGAAAAATGGCAACTTTGCTGGGGAGAGTCTAGAACAGAGCTTAATGAACAAACAAGCATTGACTACATCTTCTCACTGCATGTTGAGTGGTGACTCTGAGGTCTCTATTTGATCAATATAGTTCCTAATAAATAGTGTGTAAATCCTGGTGAAGTTTTGGTTGACTGAAAGAAGAAACAAAGAGCAAGTACAAAATTTCCTCTTCAAAGGAGGTGGTGACTCTATAAAGAAATGAACCTGATGGAGCTACATGATGAGCTCTAGATCTGTCCTGCCTTCTAGTCAATAAGTCTTTTTCAAGGTTTCCAGGTATTTTGTTTTTCATATGTTCTGTTCTTTATGAGAATCAGTTGGTAAAAAAAAAAATGTATCCCTATCAAGTGTTAAGCACTATTGTAGAGGGATGAGTTGTAGTGGGCAGTTCCTCATAGAGGAACTTAGGCCTTTTATTTTGATGGTACTGAAGGTGCCCCTAATGAGTTTTCTACTAAGGATGGGAAGTGCTTGCCAAGATTCATTGCTGATGGATCTATTTTGGCAAGCCAGCATGTTGATAATGTCATGGGTGTATTTGGTGATATGGTTGAACATGAAGATGTTGCCATGAAGTTATTTGTGCATACACTTTATGATAGTGCAAGGGACTGGTTCTTGTCCTTGTCTCCATGTTCAATCCCTTCTTGGGATGTTTTGAGAGAAATATTTATAGAACATTTTGAAAGGATTGTTTTTCTCAAAATGAAGATTGCAGAGAACAGGGCTGACATCTGGTGGTTAGAGGAGGACAAAAGGTTGGCAGAACTGGTGGTTCCTGATGATTTTCATGAGGAAGCCAGTGTTTCTGATGTTGAGTCTCATTATGTAGAGAATGTTGACTATGAAGCTGATGTTGAGATCAGTGCATATGAGGATTTTGAAGATGAATCTGAGGTTGACAGTGTTTCCATTTTGTATGTAGATTTTTCTTCTTTTTAATATTAGGGCTTTTCTTTCTTGTCTCGGTGTGATGATGTTTTGTGTGAGAGGCAAGAAAATGATTATGATATAGATGATGATTCCTGCATTGATTACTTCACACAAGATGATCTAAGGCCAGATTTATCCATTCTTGTCTAGGACAAGGATGATGTTTGCAATCTCAGGGGTGAAGCTGAAGGAGATGAAGATAAAGCCCAAATTCCATTGAGCAGTGAAGAGATTTCAACACTCTTGGCTGAAGAATTCCAGAAGAGTGCACCTGGTATGGACTTTGACTTGCAGCTCCCCTTTGATATATCCTTTGACACTGAATATGAGGGAAATGTTCAAGATGATTCAGAAAACCCATGTACACCAGTGTTCCCCTCATGTAGTGACTCTGCAGAAGAAGAGGTTGAAGACCATAACAATGTGTTTTCCTGTTATGAAGATTATGGTGACGAACAAGTCTTTTGTTTGTCTTCTTTTCCTTCTTTTGCTGGATTTGATAGTGAAGAAGACCTTCACTTAGTTTCGAAAGCATTTAGTGAAGACATTATGGAGGAACCAAGTTGCTCGGTGGCTGGAGCAATGTATGAAGGTACATCAAAAGATTCTAGTCTTTATTAGCCAGGTATTTTCCTAATAATGAATGCCAATCAGTCTGTTATACTTCCTGGTGCATTATTAGATGATACATTTATTTTCCCCAGTCAGCAGGAGGAAGTAGATGATGTTCCCTACTTCTTGGAGTTTGAATATGAATGTAAGAATTCTGACTGGAAGAACATGGGCGGTGATCAGCATAGTTTTATTTTTCATCTCATGTTAACCCACATATGTATGGTGCAAGATGATAAAAAAATTTCAGGTGGTTCATTGCATATGTGAATGAAAATCAAGTCTTTGATTCAGGAGGACTTGTGTTTTTCTTTTGGTAGCCTAGGGCTACTTTGTAAATATTTGTAAAATTTCTATATATTCTCCTCTTCTCTCTCCCTCTGTAAATTTCTCTGTCTTCTATAAATATGTTTTTCTTCTCCTGTCAGTCTTTTGGCCTGGTAGCCAGTTGTTTTTGAGGTCCTTATTGTTGTTTTTGGTCTGGTGGATGGTCTACTTCTCCCAGAGATCTAAATTCTTGCTGTGCCCGTAGAGGGCACACATCCCCAACTAGAGCCACTGTTAGCACCTGTAAAAATTCTCATGGCTCTAGCAATTTTCCCCTGGTCTCTGCATTCATTTTCATGTCTCTGGCCTTAAACCCTTGCAAATATTCAAAATCTAGCCATTGCCTTTTAAAAACCCTTGGCCTGTTCTAATTTTGCGTTACCTTTTCTGGCCACTTAAAACTCCTAATTTCCATGTGCTAATTAAAAGATCTCTTTACCTCATTCACGGTTAGGTTTTCATGTCTAGTGGGGTCCCCCTTTAATATTTCCTAAGTCTGGCACCCGAAATGTTTTATATTTTCCTAAGTCCCTGGCCTTTAATATTTCCTATGTTCCAACTTTTATTTTCCTGGGCCCCAGTCTCTCTGATAGCATCTCAATCCAATGACTGGCACATGATCTCAAGTGATGTGTCAGAAGCTTGAGATCATGTGTCGACCATCCGATCTTCCACGGTTGCAGCACTTCAAACAGGGTGGGTCCACTTCCATGTTGGCACAGTTGGCGATTCCTCATTGGCTGAAAGAATTAATGACTTGGTAGGGATATCAGAGTGTCCTTTTTAGTGAAGAAATTTTGCATGTCCGCTTGTTAGATTTTATGACGTGGTGGCCTCTCATTCATTGAAGTATCCTTTGCAGCAAGGTGGGGTCGGGTTTCATGTCAGGAGTTGAAGATTCAAGATCCAACGGTTGGCGGATGATCTCAAAGAATCTTTTTAGCCCTTGAGATTATGCGCCAACCGTCTGATTCTCCATGTATGTTCGATGCTCGGTTGTGGGTCCTAACATGTCAGCCCACGGGGTAGTTTCTTATTGGCTAAAGTTTATGCGTTGGAGATTACGTGTCCAGCGGGCCCAACATCTTTGTGTACATTTGATCCAACGGCTAGCACATGATCTCATAGAATATTCCATCCCCTTGAGATCTTGCACCAACCATTGATTTGGTATCAAGCCAAGTGAGGTGTTAGTGGGAACATTTGCCAGCTATGTTGAAATGGCATATTTTGATTGGTCCACGGGGTGTTGCATTGGTGGTTGTCAGTTGGAGCTATCTTTCTCATGGCTCAGTGGGTCCTGTGTTGTCAGAAGATCAACGGCTGGCGTATGATCTCAAGCGATGTGTCAGAGGCTTGAGATCTTGTGCCCACCATCTGATTCACAAGCTTGAGGTGAGTGGGCCTGGTTGATTTTATCAGAGGTTTTGGCAGAGCGGATAGAAGGTTTGGCAGTGCCGATAAAGTTCAAAGGGTTCACATGTTTGCGGAAAGGTTTGGTGGTACTCCAGATGGTCTGGTGATTTAGCAAAGGATGGTCATGTAGTCACTAAATCATTTAGCGATGAGATGAAATACTCTACAAACTAGTGAAATGACTTCAGTCACCAATTCGTTAAATATGACCGAGGTTAATATGTTTCCTTTATTCACTAAGTCACGGAGTTAAGCAGTGAGTTAGAATATTACTTCGCAAATAAGGATTTGCTCAGTCACCCATTCAATGAATGGTAACCCGAGGTGTGTGGGTGAGTTAGAGACATAAAGCCCATGAAGACATGAGATCAGACGGTCACAACTTAAAGTTGGTCTAAGATTTGAATATAGGCCACTGATTCATTGCTGGTGCCATGGAATTGACCATTATAATTCAGATTTAAAATTTGTAGGGTTTGCAGCAATAGGAGGTACTGGTATTCAATGTTTAAGCGGTCGAGGTTGGTGGATGATGAGTTTCTGGCTATTGCAGTGTGGTCTAGAGGTTTTGTGATTGATTGTAGGGATGTTTTTGTGCCATGAGGGAGTGGTTTTCTTGCTCGAGGCATGTTGCAGATAGGTGATTAGATTGATCGGCATGACAGGTTTATGGTCCTTGGTACATTCTCAAATATTTTCATGAATGGGGATCATTTTTGGATCTGATCACCAAGGTTTTTATCCCTGTAATAATTTCTTGACTGTTTCAGTTGGTGTGATGGGTGAAAACCTAACCCTAGCTGCCCTAAGCTTGTAGCATTCTCTTTGAGAATTCCAAGGTAGGTAGTGGTATAAGTTGCAGGTCATTTGACTTTGCAATGGTTCTTTCTTCTGCAAACATTTTTGTGGAAAATTGAGCTGAGAAGAGTCTTTTCCTGTAGATATTTTCCTTCTTCTCTGCATATAGGGTGTTCCCTCTTTCCTCTCTAGTTTTCTAAGAATATAGTGCATATTGTAATAGTTTGTCTTATGTATGAGGATTTAATATATTCTTACTATTGCCAAGCTGTCTCCATTTGAATTCTGAATTATTAATCATACATTAAGGGTGTTTGATTTGTCTGTTTGCATTTCCTATGTTCTTGTAAGTGGAGTTGTCTTCACAGGGATGACTAATTCAGGGATAGTATTCATGCATGTATGAGCTGAGGTGCCAAAGGTATGTCATGCTTGTCTTCCAGTGGATGCTGGTTAATGTATCATTTGTTTATAGGTCTCTTCTAAGGGGAGGGTTAAAATCCTTTGAATGGGTAATAACATGCTTGAATGCATAGGTGGGTGTTAAGTTGAGGTTTGATGATGGTGTGTGATTGATGTTAGGCATCAACACATTGAATATATTGTTTTCTTGTTTCATAGCTTTCTCTTGCAATAGGGTATTTGACTTTGTGGCCCATTGGATAAGGCACTAGTCTATGAGAGATTTAGGGTATCTTAGGGGTCTCTTCAACCCAACATCAAAATGATTGAAATACTTTTCCCCTTTCATGTTGGTAGTAGTAGTAGGAAGTCCCTTCTAGTCTTCAGATTCATTCCATGCAAGTAGGGCTATTGCATAAGAATTTCTTTCATTGGGGTATAGGATACCTAAAGGGGTTTGAAGACTATTCCACAGTAATCTATCTGCAGGCCCATTTTTTATCATGAGGTGTCTTGAGTGTGCAGATAAGGCAATACTCACCTGAGTGATGTGGAGCTCGAAGAAGAAGGAGGATTTCTTTCAATCCTCATCAATTGGACTATTTCCTTGTCAAACTTGAGTGCCTAACTGAGATCCAAGCCCAACTTTTTGATTCAAGTTTGGTCCTGCAAGGAAAGAGTGATCCAACAGGTTCCCTAGTGGGGACATTACATTTGGTATCAGAGCCCTGGTTTCTACACTAGGAGCTTAGGGTCTAGTTATGTTTGAAACTCAGAACTTTTTCAACACATTGAATGCTACTTTTAAATGTGCACTTAAAATTAATATTGCAGCACTCTCCCAGGATGCCTCCCATTACCCACAAAAGAGCTAGGGACATAACTCAATAGTCTTCCTCTAGATCTCACACAGAGATTTCACATGGGGAACATGAGGGAGAACAAAATCAAGATAACCATAGGAATGAGAGTTAGAGTAATGACTCTGAAGGAGCCCAACTTAGACAACTTATGGAACAACTTTTGCAGAGACTTGACAACCTTGAAAATAGAGTCAATTTTGAAGAAGGAAACCAAGCTAAACATCAAGATAGGGAAAGAGAGAGAAGCCCTAGGAGAAGGAAAGTTAGGAAAGAATCTAAAGATAGGGATATATCTCATATGAGGGACTTTCTCAAGGTCAAGGTACCCCTCTTCTATGGCAATGAAGGGGGATCTTTAGTAGAAACCTAGTTGTTTGACCTTGAGAGGTGTTTTTCTATGCACCCTTTTAGCAGCAACATCAAGGCCAAATGTGCTATTAGGAATCTAAGGAAGTTTTCATTTATATGGTGGCATATGGAAGAAGAAAAGCTTCAAGTCACCATCAACACTATTTAATGGGAACTATTCCTAGAAAGCTTTAAGAATCGGTTCATGTCTGATCAGTGGAGGCAAGGTAGGATAGAAGAATTCCACCACCTCAAGCAAGCCAACATGTTAGTGGAAGAGTATGAAAGAAAGTTCTATAAAATTAAGCCTTTCTTAGGCTTTAGAGATGATGTACCCATACTTGTCCAACATTTCATCAGAGGTCTGAATGACCAAATATTAGGATAGGTAGTAGTCTTAGAACCCCAGAATCTTTGGGATGCCATCACTAAGACATACCTTGTTGAAAGGAAGGACAAAGGAAGAGGTGGCTATGATAGTGGCAAAACATTCAATGCTAGATCAACTTCTAAGGGGAACTTTGATCAAGGAGATTCCAACTCTAGGAACCAAAAGTTGTCTTTCAAAGGTGAACAAAACTTCCCTAAGAAGAAGTTTCAGAATAACAAAAAAAATAATGGGAAGTTTCAGCAACCTCAAAACCATAACAAATTCTAAGAACAAAAAATGTTTCCTCCTCCATAATCCTAGAATTCTCAGAATTTCATCAGAGGAGGTTATCATCAATCCAGCACACCTCCTACAAAGAACTTGGGAAGAAATACTGGGTGTTACTCTTGTGGACAACAAGGACATATTGCCACTCATTTCCCTCAATGCACAAATCTCCCCAATTAAAATCAAGTAGGAAGGAGAAGGTGAACTTCCAAACCCAGAAGAAGAAAGGCTTTTTCGAGCCCTTTTCAAGATCGGGAAGAGACCTAAGATCGAGGTTCCTACATTTTTAGGGAATCTTAACCCAGAAGAATTGATCGACTGAATCAATGAATGTGAGGAATATTTTGAGTATGAAGATGTTGAGGATCCTGATAGGGTCAAATTTGTGAAGGCCAGACTGAAAGGTCATGCAAAGATCTAGTGGCAAGAGGTTTAATTGGAGCGAAATAGAAGAGGGAAAGATAAAATCACAAGATGGGATCGAATGGTGGATAAATTGAAGTGACAGTTCATTCCTATTGATTATGAGCTTGACCTACTAAAGAAAATGCAAAGTTCACTTGATGAAGGGTGCTCCCCTTAATACCACAAACACATAACAGAAACAAAGAAACAAAAAAAATATGCAAGAATAGAAAATTCACTTCTTATTATCTCCACAAATGTGGAATTACAAACATTCATAATTACCATATGAAAAGCCACATGGGCATTCCCTTACAATATTCTGTAGGACAAAGCCTCAAATTATTACCCAGATCTACTACCCAGAACTGCCTAAGACAACACTACGGGCCTTCTTTATAAAGGCAATTTCCATCGCTCGAGAAGGTCCAGAAATTTAGCTCAAAGAGCTGACCAAAGTTAGAATTATTTTATTTTACAATTTATTACATCAAAGTCAGCTCAAAATAACTTTTGAAACCCAAACAAAAATTTTGAAGGAAAATTATTTTCTGCCATTTCAGGTGACTCAACTTCCGAAGACCATAAGTCATTACCAGTTTCTTCGATTGACTATTACAACCCCAATTTGAAAAGGCCACGAAGCACTCTACAGTCTTGACTCATGCAAGCACCTGTCACCCAAATTATTGACCTCATCTGGGGCCTCTAAAGTCTTCAAAACTGAGTTCAAAGTTTCTGTACCCTATTGCCAATACCGAAACTCTTCAATATCTACAAAGCTAGACTTGATCTATCAATGAAACTTTACTGGCAGGCTGATACGACTGAGATGAACCTCCATATGTGAAATTAGAACATTCTAAGATTTATTACCAACTTACTAAAAATAGCAAGTTTCCATAAATAGCATCTCTACACAAGATAGCCCTTATTGAATACAAAAACATAAATATTTTTGGGTGATGCAAGATTGGTCTTACACCCAGGATGCTCCTGCATCATTTTATCGCAAGGTTGATCTTTGAGTTATTCCTTTTGGATCATATGGAGTTGTCCTAGGAATGGATTGGTTGACATCACATGAAGCTAAGATAGATTGCAGAAAAAAGCTCATTCATTGCTTAGATGATTTAGGTAAGCCCAACACATTTTTGGGAATTCAATGACCTATTTCACTTCAGATGATATCGGTTATGCAACTTAAGAAATGCATGAGGAAAGGATGCCAACTTTTTGTAGTCTTAGTTAATGATTTGATAGAAAAGGAAGATAGAGTAATTATACTCAGGCACACTTTGCTTTAGGATTTTGTAGATATATATCTAATTGAGATTCTAGGAATGCCACCCAAATGGGATATTGACTTCTTCATAGAACTGGTGCCAGGAGCTGAGCCTATCTCTAAAGCTCACTACTACATGACCACTCAAGAGTTGAGTTAATTAAAAATTCAATTAGAAGAACTCTTAGAAAAAAGGCTTTATTAGACTCAGTGTGTCACCTTGGGGAGCTCCAATTATCTTTGTTAAAAAGAAGGATGGTTCACTATGATTGTGCATTGATTATCATCAACTCAACAAAGTAACCATTAAGAATTGGTACCCTTTGCTAAGAATTGATGACCTATTTGACCAGATGAAAGGAGCCAAGGTGTTTTCCAAGATTTATTTGAAGTCGAGCTATCATCAGTTAAGAATTCATGAAGCCAACATTCATCATACAACTTTTCATACTTGCTATGGACACTATGAATTTACCATACTACCTTTTGGTCTCACTAATATATCATTAGTATTCATGAGACTTATGAATGGAGTATTGAGAACATTCTTGGATAAATTTGTCATAATTTTCCTAGATGATATTTTGGTGTATTCTAGGATAGTGGAAGAACATGAGCAACATCTTTGACAAGTGTTGCAATGCCTTCGTGAGAATCAGTTATTTGCAAACTTGGAGAAGTGTGAATTCTTTCATACTGAGGTTAATTATCTTGGTCATGTTATCTTAGGAGAAGGTATAGCAGTTGATCCCACTAAGATACAAGCCATAGTTTAATGGCCAACCCCCACCAACATTTCAGAGGTTCATAGTTTCATGGGTTTAGCTGGATACTACAGACGCTTCATCCAAGGATTCTCTAGAATAGCTCATCCCATCACTTCCTTGCAAAGGAAAGGGAAGAAGTTCATTTCGACTGAGAAATGTTTAGAATGTTTTCAGATCCTAAAGGATAACTTGACTAGTGCCCTAATTTTGGTGGTACCTAACCCTACTGAAATTTTTTTAGTTTGTACAGATGCCTCCTTTGAAGGCATAGGGGTAGTATTGATGCAAGAGGGAAGAGTTATTGCTTATGAGTCTAGAAAGCTTAAGGACCATAAGCTTAAGTAGCCCACCCATGATTTGGCATTAGAAGTTGTAGGTCATGCCCTGAATTGTTGGAGACACTTCTTATTGGGACATCAGTTTGAGTTACACACTAATCATTGAAGCCTTCAATACATATTTAGTCAACCTAACCTCAATGCTAGGCAATGCTGATGGATGGAGTTCCTATGTGAGTATGAATTTGAGGTTAGATATATCCAAGGTAAGGAAAATATGGTGGTAGATGCTATAAGTAGAAGGAGACATCAGATATCCATGCTCTCCCTTTCAACTAATTTGAGAGGTTAGATATTGCAAGAACTTTCTTTAGATACCTTATATCTAGAAGCTAAGGCTGAAATTGAGACAGGAAGGACCTTAGAAGGAAGGTTCTCAAGGTATTCCTTAGAGTCAGATGGACTGCTAAGACATCAAGGAAGAATTTGCATGCTACTTTCAGGTGATCTTTGGAGAGTCATCATGGTGGAAGCACACTGTGCTCCCTATTCATCTCATCTAGGTGTTAAGAAGATGTATTTAGATCCGAGACAACTATATTATTGGTTGCTCATGAAGAGGGATATAGCTGATTTTGTGGCTAGGTGTCTAGAATGTCAGAGGGTCAAGGTCGAGCATCATCACCTAGCAGGCCTCCTTCAACCACATTTCATTCTCAAATGGAAATGGGATATAGTATCTATGGATTTTATTATGGGACTACCAGTCACATATCAGAGACATGATGCTATCATGGTCACTATGGATAAGTTAACCAAGGTAGCACATTTCTCACCTATGTAGTCATCCTATACTACTACCATAGTAGCCAGAGTCTTCATGAAGGATATAGTTAGATTACATGGTGTTCCTAGAAAGGTTATCTTTGATAGAGATCCAATATTCACTTCAGAGTTTTGGACCTCTTTGCAACATACCTTAGGGACTTAGCTGAATTTTAGTTCGGCATACCACCCAGAGACTGATGGTCAGATAGAGCTAGTTAATCAGGTTCTGGAGGACATGATTAGGATGTATGTGATGGATAGACAAACCCATTGGGAAGATTACTTGTACCTAGTGGAGTTTTCCTACAATGATGGCTATCACAGTTCATTGGGGATGCCACCATTTTAGGCTCTTTAAGGTCATCCTTGTCGTACCCCTTTGAGTTTGGATCACTTAGAGGAAAGAGTATTACTTGGCCCCAAGATGTTTCAAGATATAGAGAAATAGGTTCAAAGGATCAAAGAACATCTTTTGATAGCTCAGGAAAGGTAGAAGAAGTATACTGATGCTCACAGGATTGATAGATAGTGCTCTATTGGAAATAAGGTGTTTTTGAGAGTCCACCCACGTAAGAGCCCTATCCATTATGGAAAAGGGTCTAAGTTGGCACCGAGATTTATAGGTCCATTTGAGATTATTGAGAAGATAGGACCGGTTGCTTACCAACTTGCCCTATCACCTAGCCTTGCACATGTGCATAATGTGTTTCACATATCCTTAGATAGTATATTTCTTATTTGACTCAGGTTTTGGATTGGAACACATTATAGGTAGAGGATGGGCAGCTAGCTTTGGAGCTAGTACCTATACTCCAGTAGCGGACTTTGACCCTCAGGGGTCATAGCATAGAGTAGGTAAGGGTCTAATGGGACCCCAATGATGATACCTCTACTACTTGGAAGGATGCTAGCAGACTCAGATCTACATATCCGTACTTGTTTGTAGGGTTTTAGGAGTAATCCTAATCCTAGGGGAGAGGATGTAATGCCCACCCTAGCATCTTCTTATGTTAGATTGACAAGACTTTTTCTTTGACACTTTGGATTTTATGATGGACTATGGTTATTATTTAGTTAACATTTTATGAGACATTTGAGCATATATATTTGGTTACTGCAATTTATTTGGAAATATTAAATGACTTATAATTTTAATGATGAATGGCTAGAAATGAACTATCAATAAAATGTTTTACATTGATTTGTGTTATGATGTTTATATTATGGTCTAACCCTACTGACCCTATTCTGGTTTGACATTTACTAGTTGATGTGAGTGTAGGATGAGGAGGGGCCATCATAGTTACTCCTACATGAGGTCCACAGGATGTCGCACTCTCCCTCATTTTCCACTATCTATTTATATTTATATATTTGTATATGCATATCAATTGGTGATGCAGGATGTAGGTACCAGGTGTTCTCAGATTGTAATCGAGATCAGTGACCTAGATGACACCTAAATGAAGGATTTGAATGAAATTGATCTAGATATGAAATATGAATGCAATTAATCTATTTTTTTGATATTTTCTATGAAATGATATGATAAAAAAAATGATATGAATCTATGCTAGATGAAATTGATATGCTATGAATGCTATTGAAAATTGATATGCAATGCTAATCTAACAATGATATGCAATATGAATGCAAAACTAAGATTGATCTCACAACGATGTTGATTCGCGAGAGCTTTGATTCTTCAATTCCAATTCTCCAGCGTGATTGTGCAAAAATATGAGATGCTTGGATGCAAATTTGAGAGATGATTGAGAGATGAATTATGAAGAGATGAGTCTTGTTTTTATAGAAATCCAGGGCTTTGGAGGTGCATGGATAAAAGCCATAAATCACTCAAATAACTCAGGTTAATTTTTGAGTTATTTTTAAATAAAGGATAATTAACTCACAAAAACATGCAAAAGCTAAGTTTTAACTCAAAATAGAGTTTAGCTTTAATTGATAATTGATAGTTGTCTGCTTTTATGATTGTGCATGTTTTATTTATGAATTAATTTAATAATAAAGTGATTTATTTCCAACTTAACTGCTTTTTGAAATAAAATAATTAATTTATGGGTTAATTAACTATTTTACCAAACTTTTATTAAAAATTATATTATTAAATAATGACAACATGCTTTAATTAATTAAATAAGAATTTAATCAATTATTCATATGATATTAGATTTATTGTCAAAATTAAATAATATAATTAATGATAGATAGAATTAAATTTAATTACACAATTAAGTGGCAAATATTAAATCTAATTAATTAAATATGAAAATATTCAATTAATCAAACTTAGGATAAATGTGATTTATCGCCAAATAATCATTAAATTATAGATAATTAAGATAATTTAGGAATATTCCTCGATGCAGAATTTAAGATAATTAATTAGGATTCGATGATGTGCAGATGTGCCTTAGATTAGGACTTCAATGTTGATTTTGTTCAATTTGTAGATGTAGGAGATTAATGAACTTATAGCCCATTTTTGGTGTATTACACCAGGCATCATCTCCACCTGGCTACATAGGTCTGAGTGTGCCTTCAAAATCCTCAAACTGTTGATGTCTGTAGATTCAACCAAGATACTCCCGAGGTTACCCATGGACTTAGAATTCTATTTAGGAAGTTATCCTAGTTGGGGAAGTATAATGCAGTTTATGTTATGGACTTGATTTGATGTTGGTCTGAGTGTATGTTATGTGTTAGAATTAATCTGTTTTATATGTATAATAATTATAAATATGTTATAATTATTTGTATTTTATATAGGTATGTGTATATGTGGATGTACATGCACATATCCATGCTTATATAAATAATAATAATTGCATGTTTTCATTATTTGTGTAAATGGTATGTTATTTATATTAAGTAAATAAAGTGAGTGAACTAAAGTATATTTAATAATAAAATAATAACAATAATAATAATAGGAAAATGCCCTTTGTAGTAAAATTAGTTATCTCAGAGGGAGTTGAACTCATGACCTCCTAGAGGTTTGGCTACTTGTTTTCCTATTGTGCTATGTGGTTTTCTTGAAAGGTATTTGTCTATTATTATTTTTATGCTGTCATTTAAAATATATTTTAATTAAATTTGCTAAAAACCTTGGTTAAGTCTTTACGGGAAATTATTTGGTTGTTCCTCCAACCAACTATGGAAGTTGGAGAAGTTGCTTCCCGTAAAGAAACTCCTGCAACCACATAGTTGGAAGATAAATACTGGAAGGATTTTGTGTGCAGGAGGATGTTAATTTTTGGAAGATTTTCTTCCTTTTGAGTTGTCTGTAATTGTTTTCTCTAGAAATATTTGTAGAGAGTTTATGTGAATTTGAGAGTCTCTGGTTGGTGAAGTCATCTGTGTGAGGATTGCTTGGAGTTGATTGCCTGATGAAGACTTCCAGAAGGATATCTACTCAAGGATTGAAGTTTTGCAGAGACTCTCTAGTCAACGGAAGAGGATTCTCCATAGGACCCAAGGTAGGGTCTAAACTGGGAAGAATCTCCATTATTCCTTTTTATGTATGGATGTGTTCTCTATGTGTTTTAATATCTATGTAAATTTCAGAATGATTATGTTATACATATATATGTTGTGCCAATATTAGCGATTTCGAGTTTAGGATTATGTTTGAATATTTTTCCATGATTGTATGTATATGATTATTTTTGCATTTGTAAAAGACCGTGTTGGTGTTCAAAATGATGCTTGTGATTATAGGCTGCCAATATACCCTCAGATGGATTTTAGGAATGGTTAGCTACAAATTGTTATGAGGTCTTAGGGTAACTAGACCAACTATATGTTGGCAATTTGGCTCAAGTCAATGCGGAGATTGATTGGCATTTTGGCTTAAGTAAGGAGATTGTTATGGATGCATGGATGTTGTCATTGTGGCAACATATGTTTATCAATTTTCAGTTATCATACATGTTGTTCAAATGATATGTTTACAGGGATCAGATTATATGTCATGTAGAAAACATGTCTTATATATGTTTTTGTGATTGCAGATGTCAAATATGTTTTTCAGATGTCTTACATGTCATATATTTCTAATATCATATGATTGCAGCTGTTATATATGTTTTCAGTACTTATTGAATTTTAGTGAATTGATAGGGAAACAGAGGACTGTTTTGATCATAAATAATTTTATATTGAAGATTGGCTTATGCGGAGTTAATGGAAGCTAGAACATGATGATATTTATCTTCAGTTAACAGTGCAAGTCTCTGAAATACTAATTCACCCCCCCTCTCAGTATTTCCCATTTCTAACAAGTGGTATCAGAGCTCAGTTACTCGGAAGGAAGGAAGGGTTAACAGCTTGAGTAAGATCCCTATGGATATGGATCAGTTATAGAAGAATCTTGAATAAGCACTTGAACAAATTGATCTACTTACTAAAGAAAGGAATTCTTACAGAAGAAAGTATGAAGATGCAAAAGGTCTTATTGACAAATTGAAAGGTAAGATCAAAGATCTCAAATCTGAAAAAGAATCTAAAATACTTGTTGAAGATTGTGATGATATAGAAAAAGAAAATGTGATTCTTAGACATGAATTGAATTTAGCAAACTTGAAGCTTAACATGAAATATGGGAATGAAAATCTTAGATCTGAAAATGAAACCTTGAAAAATGAAAATAAAGATTTAACAACCAAGCTTGAAAAGATGAATTCTGAGTACGACAAAGTCAAAAAGGAGTATGATGAACTTGATAAGTACAACAAGATAGTGAAAGGTGAACTAACTTAGTCAAAGCAGCAACTTGAGGAGTTATATTCAAACAGTGATAAGATCTATAATCAGATAAATTATGGCAAACCCTATTATGACAAAACTGGTCTTGGATATAGTATATTCTCTGAAAGCAAAAAGTCCAATCCAGAAGCTACTGGAGATCCTGAAGTTAAAATGATAGAATCAGATATAAAAGATCTATCCAAACAAGAATCTGAATCAAAAGAAGAAGGAGAGTCACCTAAGCAAGAAAAAGGATAATCATCTAAACAAGAAGGAGTAACTTTGAAGCAAGAAGAATCATCAAAAGGTATGCAATTTAAAGGTAGATGCTTTACATGTAACACTTTTGGACACATGAAGAAAGATTGTACTATTAGGCAATTTAGACCTCTTAATGGATATTGTTATAATTGTCATGGATTTGGACATAGAGCTATTGAATGTAAAAATACTAAGATTATTGAAAATAGAATATCTAGAAGTACTAACATTGTAGATCAAAGAACATCTGATGGCATGAAAGGAAGAAATGTGATAGTTTGTTATAGATGCAACAAAGTTGGACACATTGCAAGGAATTGCAGAACTCAATTGAATCATCAAGGATCTAGATTTGTACCAAATGGAATGATTTGTCAGATATTTAATAAGATTGGACACATACCAAAATTTTGCAGAATGAACACTAGAAGGTATGATCAAAACCCTAACCCTAGAAACTTTGAAAGAAGAAATAGAAATGCAGAAAATATAGTGAAAACATGCTATAGCAATGAACATGAAGTGAGATTTGTTAAAGCTAAAGATCAAGAAAGTTTATTTAGTGTGGAAAGTAGCAGGAAAGGTAATGAAGGTGATGGTAAGATTGAATCTTTATCTAACTTTTCTTTAAGCACTTAATTCTGTTATTTTTAGTATTTTAATAAACTTTGAATTAGTATAACTTTGAATCATGGATGAATTAAGATTTGTGGTCTTAGATGTAGATTTTTTATGGTGTACTAATGCTCCAGTTAAGAGTACAAAAATTTTTATGATGTTTTGCAAGGTCAAAAGAAGATTTACTGTTACAAACTCAGAAAACTAGCTTTTTGGCATTTTAGCGGCAAAATGGTTAAATGCGATGTCAGATTGAGTAAATGCTAAGTGATAAAAGGTTGAAATCAGATTATTTGTGGAAACAAAGTGATTGGAAGTGATTTGAAGGTGTGATAAGAATATTTGAGGTGATTTGCAATCAAGAACTCAGTGATTTGTAGTTCCAAACCCTAGTTTGCGAATTTAAGGTATTTATTTTATCAAAGTGATTTGGAGAAGATTTTCAGCTAGATAAGATGGATACAAGCATGATTCATAATGTTAAGGATAAGAATAGAACTAAGATAAAGAAAGAACCAGTAAAGCCTATGGATATAGATGAAAACCTAGCATTGTCAGTTGTACCTAACGGAGTTTTACACTTAGAGAATGTTCAGAGTTATTTGGGATGTAGAATTGAAAACTTGAAAGAGCATAATCTGAATGATGATTACAAATTAGTGTACAATGAAGATATGACTATTAAACCAGGTTTTGAGCACATTGAAAACAATGAAATTATCAACTATTCCCTGAGTCATGAATTTACTGATGAAGAATGCACTAAGATTATCTTGAGTAGGATTCATGATGGTAAGTTTTGGATGGAAGACAGAGTCATTGACATAATTGTAGATTTGATTCATGATGTGACTAGTTTGTCAAAAGAAGGTGAGATTCCCTTATAATAGAAGAACATCAAGAACACAGTCCTAGAAAACACAGGATCATCTTATAATGGCAGAGGCATAGTGATAAGCAAGATTAAACAAGATGATGTGAGATATTTATGCAAGATTTTAACTACTAAATTATGTGCCAACTCTAGAGAAGATGGCATGGTAGCTGGCATGGTACATGCAACCTACTTAATGTGTGTAGAGAAGAAGAAAATAGACCTATGTGAAATATTGAGAATACAATTGTTTGAGAACCTTGAAAAGATTAGGATAGTGAAGAATTCTCAGTTTAGATTTTCATCATTGATTACATACATGTTCTTTCACATTTACAGAAGATTTCCTTTTACTACTGATTGGAATGATGGAGACTTTACAATGAATAGGATAAACACTGTCTATCAAAGAAATTTGATTGAAAGAGTAAATGAAAGTATGACATTGGTTTTGAAAACTTTTCAGAAGGAATGGAAGAATAGAACAAGGATTCCTCAATCCTTAGTAGAGAAGTATAAAGATGACATTTGTTTTATGGTGGACACTGATATTAATTATATTGAAGCAGTAGAACCCAGAGTTGAATTCATAGACCCTCTTGGCTATGAGATAACAGAAAATGAAGTTAATGGATATGTTGGCAAATTGATTAAGAGCAAGATTGATGTACATGCAAAAAGATTTGGAACATTTGATGAAGTTTATAGTATGTCAGTTGGTGCAAGGGAAGAGAAACAATCTAAGAGAAGAGTTGAGGCTACAATGAAGAAGATATTGAAGGAGAGTGGAATTAGTAAGCATGAGTATGAGGTGGCAAAGAAAACTATAGAGGCAATCAGATTGACTGAGACAATGGTTGATACACCTACAGAAAGCCCAGTACCAGCTCCTTTACCAGTGAAAGTGAAAGTTGAACAACCTGATGTGGCACAAGAATAACAATCATCTCCTGCAACCAAAAAGAGAGTAAAGGTCAGTGCAACTGGACTTGGTGAAAGACACAAAACTATTGTTCCACCTGTTCCTAGAGAGAAACCTATTGAAGTCAAAGATGATGAGCCAGAAAAGAAGAAGAAAACATGGAGACCAAGAATTGAGAGAGTAAATGAAGACATTTACATGCATGGTGATTTCACTAAAGGAAACAAATTTTATGATTTATTCAATTATTCAGACAAGCTGAACATAGAAAATTCTATTGTAACACATTTACTTAAATCAGAGAAGAAGTTTGACTCAATAAAAGGGAAAATTCCTGATGACTTATATGAGAGAATGGTGAAAAGGGGTGAGAGAGCTCATGGAGAAGACATGAAAATGAGAGAGAGCATTCTAAGAAAATTTTGCACTATTATAGATGATGATCATTTGAAGAGGCTACTTGCACCTCTTGGAACCCTATTAAGGACCAAGAGAAGAATTGTCTTGATCATGGGAGGTAGATATGAAGAAGTAAGGAAAGAGACAGAACTTGCAGTAATACAAGTAATGGCAGATATTGTGGCAGGAAAGGTCACTGAAATAGAGAAGGATTCTAGTCCCAAAGCTCAAGCATATTCACAAATTGATATTGGAAAGGAGTCTATGGATGTAGAAGGATTAAAAGTAACACTAGAATCTAATGATGCAATGTTCAGTCAACTTGGTAACATTGTTGACAATTTGGGCCTAGATGATCAAGCAAAACAAGTAGAGAAAGAGAAAGCAGAACAACAAGCACAACCTAAGGTAGCCCCAGTAGTGACAAAGCACATAACAAAGCAACCAACAATAGAGAAGGTACCACAACAAGAAACCCCTAAGCAGGCAGAAAAAGAGAAAGGTAAAGAAGTTCTTAATGTACTTGAAAAAACACCAACAAAGGCTACTTCTATTTTTGATGAATTTTCAAAGGATGTTGATGATGATGATCAACTTAATTTGATATCATCCTTGAACAAGATTATTAGTAAAAAAAAGAAGGTCAAGGACCTTGAGGTTAAGTTATCAGAATTGACAAATAGGTTACAGAGCATAATCATCACTAAGGTTGATGAATCAGGAATTAATGAGAAAGAAAATAAGATAATGAGCATTTTTTATTCTGAATTCACAAATTTGAAGGATATAGCTAAAGTGAAAGCACAGGTAGAGCATAAGGCTGAAGTTTTGTAGACAATAAGTTCTAACATAAAAGGTGACATAATAAATCTTGATGTGAGCATTAAGAATTTAAGGAAAGTTTATGAGATAGGCAAGACTTTGTATGTAGATTGTGTGAAATCAGTCACATTGGCTGAAGATGAAGAGATCAAGAAGAAAGAAGAAGAGATTTTGACAGCTATTAACATTTTGATGAATCCAAATGTAAAGATCATGTCAGTTGAGAGGACAGTTAGACAGCTGAAATCAGAAGTCAGAATTTTGTATGCAGGAAGAGAGCACAAATTGAATAGAATAAGCATTCTCAGAGAGCATGTAACTACAAATTTATCCATAATTGAAGAACAGTAGAAGGAGTGTATGAAGGCAAAGTTGGCCTATGAGAAATTCGGTTTTGATTCACTTCAAGCTTGTCAAATTGCAGCATATGGACTAAGCACATTGCTTAGTGTATTAGACTCAGTGAGGAATGCATGGGATTCAGATTTTGCAGCATGGAAGATTGAATATGCAGATTGTGTGGATAGTTTGCCAGCCTTTCAGTAGATAGAAAAACTTTGGACATCTTTTTTGTCATTGATGTCAAAGGGGGAGAAATAGAAAGAAAATTGTCTATGTATATCTTTGTAAAGAGTCAGTTTGTAAAGTGAGAAGTTTGTATATATGAGAAGGATATTCTAAGGGGGAGTTATGCATATACAATGTAATTACTCTTATGATAAATAAAAATATCTTTTCAGCTCAATCTTTTGTGTAACTATTCTTTTCAGCTTAGGTCAATGGGGAGATTGATTGGCATTTTGGCTTAAGTAAGGAGATTGTTATGGATACATGGATGTTGTCATTATGGCAACATATGTTTATCAGTTTTCAGTTATCATACATGTTGTTCAGATGATATGTTTACAGGGATCAGATTATATGTCATGCAAAAAACATGTCTTATATATGTTTTTGTGATTGCAGATGTCAGATATGTTTTTCAGATGTCTTACATGTCATATATTTCTGATATCATATGATTGCAGGTGTTATATATGTTTTCAGTACTTATTGAATTTCAGTGAATTAACAAGGAAACAGAGGACTATTTTGATCATAAATAATTTTATATTGAATATTGGCTTATGCAGAGTTAATGGAAGCTATAACATGATGATATTTATCTTTAGCTAACAGTGCAAGTCTTTATCTATTGTGGATTGAGAGATAAAGGTGATTTAGTAAAGTTCAGTGACAGACAGGCAGACAGAGTACCTGATGGAAGATATTTTTGTAAGTAATTATTCTTTATGAAATCAAACTTTGTAGAATTGAATATATTATCTTTACAATGTATTTGAGCTATGGTTAATAGCACATAAAGATTGGAGTTCATATGAATTAGTTACAAGCTTTTTGGTAAAGACAGTATATTAGAACAATGTTCCTGAAGAGCAGTTTTGGTAAATTGACTATATCTTTTTACTGGGATGATATTTTCTTTTGTGGAGTTAGATGAAGCATCCAGACACCTTGAGGATACTCCATGTTAGAGTACATAAATTTTTTATGTGTACGAATGAAGTTATTTCAAGATTATTGAAGATAGTTTGAGGCCGATAGAACAGTATTCAGGACAACATTTGGCAAAGAGTTTAAAAAGTTATTTAATGATATTTTGAGATGACATATGATGAAATTATGATATGGAAGCCGACCAAAATGTTTATGTAATTTAGTCATGTATAAAGGTAGTGATTTTTACCTTGTAACAAAAAAGATTTTGTAACTTGTAAGCGAAATCGTAAAAGTTGATGTAAATTGTGATAGCGGTGAAGGCTATGTATAAGAAGTTGAACTCAAATACTATAGTGATCAGTGAACAATTGTATTACCTATTTGGGCAGTGGGCTCATCTTGTAATCAGATTTGGTACTTGTAACCTTTAATAGGGTTAAGGCTTTTAACAGGGCCTAAATTCCTTTAATTAGGACAGATCAGCTATATGTATTATAATTGACTCCTAACAAGGTCACAACACCCCTAAAAGGATACATTTGATTAGTGATCTCATTTGTGGGTACCATCCCCACCAGGGTTTTTCCCTTGAATGGGTTTCCTCGAAAACAAATCATGTGTTATGAGTTATCTTCATATTGTGTTATGTTTGTTTATTAGTTTCATTAACTTTATATGCAACAAAGTAATTTGTAATATCCATAAGTGGGAAAAAGTTACTGAAATACTGATTCACCCCCCCTCTTAGTATTTCCCATTTCTAACACTATAGGGACAAGACTACCCTCTTCTGCTTCTCACTCTACAAAACTAAGGCGGGTGCACCTAACCCAATATAAAATATACTTCACACACCAAGGACTGGGTTTGAATAATAGATGAATGGATAGTAAGAAAGTACTAAATGCCAACCTCACATTCATTGACTCTCCATTACTATAGTGTAGAACCATACACAACCAAATACTTAAAACTAAGGAATGGTTCTTAACTTATATTTATGAGTCATAACACAAACAGTCAGTATATGTTGATAAAGTAAATACTCATCTAGGCCAGTGCCTCATCTATTGGGAAAGATCTCCTAGAACACAAGTGATACACACACCAGACTATATCTGAGATTCAAAGCCATAAACACATTTACAATCTCCTTTACTACTTATATAATATCCTTACATAGACAAATGAGATAAACCTATGTCCCACCTAGAGCATCATTTCATCTAATCTTAGATTAGAACTCAAGAATGAAGACACATACATAAGTCAATATCCAATGAACTAGAAAGTTCAAAATCTATCTGTATTGACACAAAGGAGAGATAAGAATCATGTATCTATATTAAGTATGAAGAATCCTCAAGTGTATACAATCAGTCCAGACAAACCATGCTTGCAAATTACAGCTTAGACCTACAACTTTTTCTCTATTATCAACAAGTAGTGAATGCAAAAGCTATTACAACCCTGGAACCTGAACTAGGGACACCTCTGAACTTCAAAGCTGGAACCTTTACAAAATAAAAAATTCCACAATATATACCACTAGTTACGTTGGAATCCCCAACAAGTTAGGATGCAACAAGCTACGGGTAACTAGGGTTAGGGTTAGGGTTTTCACCCACCAGACCAACCAAAATTATATCAAAAATTAACTACAGGGGAAAGAACAGAGAGCCACCTAGAGAACGAGACCTTAGAAAGATCTACCATCATGAAAATATGTAGAATCAGTACAAGACACTGGGGAAAGCCATGAAAACCAATATAAATCACCACCTGCAAACACTTCTCGAGCTACAAACCACACCCTACCGGATACAAAAATCTCTATAAAATGATCCCCAGGCCCCTCAGACCAGACTGTAACAACTACCACCATCAAATCGATCAAAAATGGTCATCAAAGCATTCAATTTTAGTACTTCATGCCACTGCAAACCCTTCATAAATTTCAATTTGAATACTTATGGTCACCTCCTAGTCTTTACCCTTGAATCGGCTGTCAGAATTTAAAGTCAGATCAACTTTAAGTCTTATTCATGGATCTCTACCTTTTTACGGGCCTTTAAAATCTTAACTCGACTAGCACGGTAGAGATAGAAACTTATGAAAAATTAAAACGTGACTGGCCTAGGAAAGGAAAGGAACACAACCCCGCGGGGTGATAAAATAATTAAGTACATGGGTAATTCAGTTTTAAGTGGCCCAAAAAGGCAACGACTAAAAAGAACAAGGCTAGGATATTTTGAAATTTCAAGCACCCAACAGATAGCTTTTCAAAAAATTTAAAATAGGGGTTCATGCCAGAAACAAAAAACACTTGCAGAGATCGACAGAAAATGGCTAGAGGCACAAATTTTTTTACTAGTGCTAATAGTGGCTCATACTAGGGGACATGTATCTCCTGTAGATACAATGAGAAATAGAATCAATTGGATGAGAAAACCACCCAAAATTTTGACCAAAAAGAACCCTAACAACCTAGGGAAGAAACCTAAGTACTGTTCATGGAGAAGATACTTCAAGAGAAGTAAAACTTTAAGAATTTTCCATGAACAGGCAATTCCAAAGTACCACCAATTAAATCTTTTAGAACATAAGAGTCTATCCCCCATTTGCTCTCAATAAGATAAGGGCCTATCTAGATAGGGTTGAATTTCCCATGTTTCCCCTGATCTTCTAGCCTTGCATTCCACATCAGGACCAGATCATCAATCTCAAAACTTCTTTGAGTAGTCCTTTTATCAAATGAATTCTTACATTGTCTCTGTAATGCTTCATTCCTTTCATGTGCATCTCTTCTTACCTCCTCCAACTAAATCAATTCATCCATTCTTACTCTCATTTCATCATCTAGATCTTCATCATATGCCTAGATGAACCTATACATCTGAAGTAAATTGTTCTGAGATAATTTGGCCCCTATTCCATATAGAAAATCAAATGGAGCACAACCAATGGCCCTTTTTATGGTTACTCTGTCATCTCACAATGCCCACCATAGCTTTGAGTCCCATGACTTCTTATTTCTATCCAACACTCTCTTGAGAATTTTTATCAAACTTTTATTACTAGACTCAACCTAACCATTTCCCTATGGATGATATGGTGAAGAGAATGAAATGTGTATCCCATATTGCTGACAAAATTCACCAAATTCCTATGATCTAAAACACATTGCATTATCAACCATAATTGTCTCTGGGCAACCAAATCTAGTGAGAATATTCTGCATTATAAATTTAGTTACTACTTTACTAGTGGCTCTCCTAGTAGGGATAGCTTCAACCCACTTAGTAAAATAATCTATTGCCACTAGTATATGAGAGTGCCCACCACTAGATTTTTTTGGAATCTCACCAATAAAATCAATACCCCACTTTTGAAAAGGGTCCTGAACTGAAATTGGTCTGAGTGGCAAATTGCCACCAAACTTCAACTTTCTTGCAAAGCTCTAGCATGCATCACATTTCCTCACAAACTGATGAGTATCCTTAAAGATTGTAGGCCACTAGAATCTAGACCTAATGATCTTGTGAGCTGTATTTTTTGCCATATAATGTCCTCCACATACACCTTGATGCATTTCTTCTAACAGAGCTTTACATTTCTCATGGTCTACACACTTTAGCAATAGACCTTCAATGCTTCTCCACCATAACTCCCCATGTATAATGAAATACCTTGCAGATTGTAACCTAACAATCCTCCTCTTACTTTCATTCATGTCAGGGGGAAGAAAAAATTTCTGCAAATAATTGATAACATCCTTGTACTAATCACAACAATCCAAATCAAAAATATATGGCCTCTCTTCCTCCTCTAACATATTCACATGATTTGAAACCAACTTTCTTTATGCCATCAATTTTGCAAGGCCTAGGCCTCTTACCAACTTTGTGATCTGAATGTCAATATTAAACTCTTAGATCCTGTTGATCCATCTACATCTTTTCCCTGATACTTCTTTTTGCACCAATATATCCTTAACTGCAGCACTAGGAACATAGGCAACCACCTTAGCTCCTACAAGATAACACCTAAAAGCCATGACTTCTTTGACTAAGGCATAAGCCTATTTCTCAATAATGTCATATTTCAATTCTGTTGCATGTAAAGACTTACTAAAAAATGATATAGGTTGTTCATATCCTTCTGAATTCTTTTGCAACAAAACTGCTGCAACTATATGATAAGAAGCAAAAGAAAATATCTGCATGGGCTTACCATAGTCATGGGTCCTCAAAATAGGGGCATCTTTAATGGCCTATTTGATACTCTTGAAAGACTCATTTGCTTCTTCATTCCATTCTATCTTTGCCTCCTTTTTCAACATCCTAGAGATAGGAATACAAATTTCTGCAAAATTAGTAACAAATCTTCTTAGAAAATTCACTTGCCCAAAGAAGGACTGCACTCCTTTAACATTTCTTGGTGGTTAAAGCTTGTCTATAGCCATAACCCTTTCAGGGTCAATTCTCACTCCATCCTTGGACACAATATGTCCTAAGATCTTTCCCTCTACAATACCAAAAGAAAATTTCTTTGGATTCAAATAAATCCCATATTCCAAGGCTCTGACAAAGATCTTCTCAAGATGCTCACAATGTTGATCTTCTTTCTCTGAATATGCTATGAGATCATCTTGGTATACCACTAGGAACTTTTTTATGAAGTCTACAAAGGCCACATCCATAGCTCTTTGGAAAGTAGCTCCTACATTTGTTAGACCAAATGGAATTCTAACATAGGCATATGTTCCCCAAGGAGTAGTAAATGCAGTCTTAAATTGTTCTGACTTGACCATGACCTGATTATATCCAAAGAAACCATCCATCATGGACATTAACTCTGATCCAGTAACCCTTTGCAACATATTTTCCATATTAGGTAGACCATAATTATTCTTCAAAGAATTGACATTCAAGTTCCTAAAATCAACACATAGCCTAATGTCACCATTCTTTTTCCTAATTGAAACCAAATTGGACACCCAAGAAGAATGTCTGACAGGCTTTATGATGCCAGCATCCATCATCTTTTTTAATTCATCTTGCATCTTTGGTGCCAAAGTAGGGTTCATAGGCCTCAACTTCTGCCTAAAAGGCTTGGTACTTTCCTTCAATGGTATCTCATGTTGAAATAGATCTTATCTATAAGCTTTCAAATCTTCATAAGACCATGCAAAAACATGTCTAAATTTTTTGAGAAGTTCAATCAAGTTCCTCCTAGTTCTTGGTGACAAACACTTACCTATGTAAACATTCTTTGGTTCTTGGCTTGTTCCTAGATTCACTTCCTCCAAATCATTTATCTTGTCAACTATCCTAGAAACACAATCCCTCTCCTTATTATCAAATGCCCCTTCAAGAGAAACCAATCCCCTAGGGATCCTATTTGACTTTAGTTGCAAAACCTCTTTCCCAAGAACATTTTCTTTTCCATCTCTGATATCAACATAAGTACTAAAATCCATTTCTTGACCATCAAAGTGAGATTCACATTGCAAGAATCTTAATATATCATGATCATCAGAAAAAACCTGCCAATTATCAACATTGTCCAGGATAGAAGGCCTAGACATATATTCAACCTTAGATATCTCAGTAAAAGTGATATCCTCTGGCTTTAATGCTATATTTTCCAATAAGTCAGCCATCCTATTTTGGCTTCTATCCACCCAATCAATACGAAATGCACTGAAACTTTCAATTTCATCCCAAACAACATTTCTATATTGTTTCAGTCTTTGATTCTTAGATGCATACTTTGATCTAATATGAGAAATTATTAACTCAAAATCACCAATCACCCTAAGATGTTTGATTCCATATTTTGATGCTTGTTTCAAATAAATCAATAGGGCCTCATATTCAGCAACATTGTTTGTGCAAGGAAACAAGAGAGTGAAAGAAAACTTGAAAGTTTTACTACTAGGGGATACCAATAACACTCCTACTCCAGCACCCTCCTTAGAACTTGCTCCATCAAAAAATAATGTCCACAAGACATTACCTTCTACCATGTCACTCTCCTCATTTTCCAAAAGGATAGGCCTGACCTTTTCTTGCATTTCTCTCTCCTGAACTTGGAAAGAACCAATGTCAGTGTCAACAAAACAATTCATGCTATCTTCTTCATCCTCCTCAATCATATGAGGAGTTCTAGTTTCCCTTTGCACCTTCACACTTTCTCCTCCAATATTAAATGTAGCAAAAGATAGATCACATTGAATACTTCCTCCCATAGAAGCACTCCACCTTCTAGATAACAACATCCCATATTGGGGAGGAATATCGACTACAAGAACACTCATAGTGAATTGTTTATTAGGAAATGCAGCTAATTTATAAGGCAAAGCCTTAATGGTACCAATAACTGGCACTTCTCTTCAATCCATAGCCTAACATCTACCATGAGGCATATCAACCTTTAGTCCTAGTGATTTCATGATCTCCACAGGCATGACAGTATTTGATGCCCAGAATCAATCATACAATTCTTCAATATTTTACCATCTATCACAAGAGACAAGAAGAAAGGATCAATTGTCCCTGATGTACCATTTACAACATTTGTATCCAAAAATATCTAGGGAATCTTAGAAACAATTTCTTCACTTTTATTTTTAGGTGTGTCCTCCAAGGAAGCCACATGTTTATCATTTTTACTCACCTCTTGTATTCCTGCAAAAGAAATTCCATTCACCCAATCCAAAGCTTTTACTCTATGTTCTTCTATCCTCATCATTTCCAAAAGTGGAACCTTGACAATCATTTGTGATAGCAACTTTGTCATATCAGTTGGGACATACTTTTGGTCATTTATGTCTCCCTCAAAAATAGTGACAACCTTATCCTTTGTGAAATCAGACTTGTCCTTGAGAGAAGATTTCTCTTCATTTTGAGAAATGGGAAAAACTACCTCTAATGTCTTTTCTTTATTCCTAGGTGCTGCAATAGGCACAATTTTCTTTTTTACCTTTACCTAGCTAGTAGCATCATTCCCTTTACCCTTTTCTTCATGTTGTTGTGCACTATTTTATGTTCTCTTGATAAACATACTGCCTAGTTTACCAACTGCACCTCCAACTATCTTGTTCCTTAAATTATAATTGCTTCTAGCTTGAGTGACCATGTCTACAGTGATTTGAGAAATTTCCTCATCAGATGGTCTCCTTAATGAAACCAACCCCTCATATTTTACTACACCACATCCAACATCATCAAACCTTTCTTCTTCATCATCAGAAGAGCTAGCTGCATCCCATGCATGTGAAGAGGTCATTCCACATCCATCCTTGTAATATTTCTCCTCATTTTCTTGACTATTAGATAAATTCAAAGCAATCACACAATGCTCTGGACTATGAGGAGACTAAAAATCCACACACCATGGGACATCATCAGTCATATTTATTTAATTTCTTTGTAAAGGATCAGGGATCCTTCCATTAGGCCTTTCTTTCTTGGTTGGGAAAATGGGTTTGCCATCTTTCCACTGAGTGTTGTAAGGGTAATTTTGCATTCTTGGTTGTTTGCTAAAGTTGTTTGGTACTGACCTATCCATAGCTAAAACCCTATTATTTCCCTTCTCACCAAGCTTTAAACCTTCTATAGCCATCAAAATTTGTTTCAGACTATCATCCTCTTTGGGCTTAGAGTTAGAAGACCTTCCCATTTCTTTCTTATTCTACATTTGAGGCCTACAATCATCTCTTCTTCCTATCTTTTCTGATATTCTTCTATTGCTCTCTATATTGATAGCCAGCTTCCAAGCTTCCTCAAGATTCTTTGGATTTTTATCTCTCAAGAGATATCCCATTTTTGCATCAAATGCATTTAAGTATGTCACTAAACACACTCTGTCATCTAACTTGATAACTTGTAGGAGCCTATGCATAGCCTTTTGAAAACTGATGTTAAACTCAAGGACCTCCTCATTCTGATTTTTCTTTATGTTATTGAATTCATTCAAGATAAAGTCCTCATTAGTTTTATCACCATAATGTTCCTTGAAACAGTTTTTAAATTCATTCCAAGAACCTATACTAGCATGGGGTAATCCTCTAAACCAATCCCTAGCATCTTTGGTCAGAGATTGTACAAATAATTTCATTATAACATCATCAGGCTCAATATTATAATCATCTATTACATCTATAAAATTCTTTAGATGCTCTTCACATGTGATGATACTATTTCTAGCAAATTTAGGGATCTTCTTTCTAATTTCATCAGGAATAACATTGGGATAACCATGAATACCAAAGAAGATAAGTTGTTTGTACCTTTCATGAATAGGAGCTCCATTTGGTAGATCCATTTGTTGAGATGTAGGACCTGGTACACCATGTGCTTGAGCTACATTGTTACCATGAGTTCCACCTTGTCCTAAATAGGAAGCAGTAGCATTTGAAGGTCCTGAAGTATACTTGAGGAAATTAATCTTTTTCCTAATTTTTGCAATAGAAGCCTCCAACTCTGCTCTCTCCAGTTCTTTATCCAATATTTCTTTTTTCCTTCTAGCCATTTCAAGGTCTGCATCTAGTCTCAACCCTTGATCTAATGGGTTTTTCTCATGGACTTGTTCATTGATTTGAACTCCAACAACCTTTTGTTTGCCTTTATCTCTAGGCCTAATTATCTCATGTGTTTTATACACAATAGGCCATTCCTCTATTCTTTCAGGCTTAGGGACAAAATTAATTGCCTCCAAATCTAACAACTACCTCTTTAGTTGTTCAGCCCTTATCATGGCTTGTTTTACTCTATCTTCCTTGTCCTTATCTCTTTGCTACCTGATAGCAATTTGTTCTTGGACTTTTCTTTCCAATTCATAGACCTCCTCAAAGATCTCTTCTAATTCTAGGAGAGTGGTGTTAGACTCATCCTCTCCCACTTGCACTTCATCCTCATACTGGTTGAGTCCCAAATCAACAGCCTCTTCATATTCTAAATTATTTTCTTCTTGACTAGGCCTTGCTTGAGTTTCTTGTCTTGTATTTTTCTTATTTCTCCAAGTATGAGTGACATTTCTTTTCTTTTTCCCTCCCCTTGCTTAACTAGGCCTAGAATTGCTTGGAATACCTTCTTCCATTATGTCTTCAGGATGCTTCTTTCTGTGAGACCTAGTAGCTATATAACTCATTCTCTTATGAAATCAACTAACCAGCACTGCTGCGGAGATGTTAGAGTCACCACCCAAGTATATTAGGAATTTTACAATACTATTTCTTCACTCACAAATATCCAAATGAGTTAGCAAAACAAAGGGGTAAAAGGTAACTTTGTTTTCTCCAATGATGACCTACTGGTTACAATAGACTTGTGTAACATTTCCCCAGTAGAGTCACCATCTTGTTGGTGTTCAAAATGACGCTTATGCTCTTAGGCTACCAATATACCCTCAGATGGATTTTAGGAATGCTTAGCTCCAAATTGTTATGAGGTCTTAGGGTAACTGGACCAACTATAGGGACAAGACTACCCTCTTCTGCTTCTGGCTCTGCAAAACCAAAGTGGGTGCACCTAAACCAGTATAAAATATACTTCACAAACCAAGGACTGGGTTTGAATAATAGATGAATGGATAGTACGAAATTACTAAACATCAACCTTACATTCATTGACTCTCCATTACTATAGGGTAGAACCATACACAATCAAATACTTAAAACTAAGGAATGGTTCTTAACTTATATTTATGAGTCATAAAAACAATAGTCAGTATATGTTGATAAAGGAAATACTCATCTAGGTCAGTGCCTCATCCATTGGGCAAGATCTCCTAGAACACAAGTGATACACACACTAGACTATATCTAATATTCAAAGCCATAAACACATTTATAATCTTCTTTACTACTTATATAATATCCTTACATAGACAAATAAGATAAACCTATGTCCCACCTAGAGCATCATTTCATCTAATCATGTATTAGAACTCAAAAATGAAGACACATACATAAGTCAATATGCAATGAACTAGAAAGTTCAAACTCTATCTGTATTGATACAAAGGAGAGATAAGAATCATGTATCTATATTAAGTATGAAGAATCCTCAAGTGTATACAATTAGTCTAGATAAACCATGTTGCAAATTATAGCTTAGACCTACAACTTTTTCTCTATTATCAACAAGTACTGAATGCAAAAGCTATTACAACCCTGGAACCAGAACTAGGGACACCTCTAAACTTCAAAGATGGAACCTTTAAAAAATAAAAAATTCCACAATATATACCATTGGTTACCTTGGAATCCCCAACAGGTAAGAATGCAACAAGATATGGGTAACTAGGGTTAGGGTTAGGGTTTTCACCCACCATACCAACCAAAATTATATAAAAAATTAATTACAGGGGAAAGAACAGAGAGCCACCCGGAGAAAGAGACCTCAGAAAGATCTACCATCATGAAAATATGCAAAATTAGTACAAGACACCGAGGAAAGCCATGAAAACCAATATAAATCACCACCTACAAACACTTCTTGAGCTCCAAACCACACCCTATCGGGTACAAAAATCTCTGCAAAATTATCCTCAGGCCCCTCGAGCTAGACTGCAACAACCACCACCATCAAATCGATAAAAAATGGTCATCAAAGCATTCAATTTCAGTACTTCCTGCCACTGCAAACCCTTCATAAATTTGAATTTGAATACAAATGATCACCTCCTAGTCTTTAACCTCGAATTGACGATCAAAATTTAATGTCAAATAAACTTTAAGTCCTAGCCATGGATCTCTACCTCTTCGTAGGCCTTTAAAATCTTAACTCGACTGGCACCAAAGGGTTAGCTCTCAGCGAACTGGTGACAAAGAAATTCCTCATTCACAAAATGATATTCTAACTCACCGTTTAACTCCATGACTTAGCGAATAGAGGAAACATATTAACCTCGATTCTTATTTAACGAACTGGTGACTGAAGTTTTTTGCCAGTTCGCATAAAACTTTATGTCTCCGCCACTTAATTTAGTGACTTCATGAATGCTTGTTCGCTAAACCACCAGAACATTTAGGACACCACCAATTCATTTTGTGAACATGCAAACCCTTTGAGATTTGTTAGAGCCACTAACCCACTTTATCGAAACTGCTAAACCTTTTTGACCCCACCTAGGCCCATTTTATTCCACATGTCACCATGTCATTTGTTTGAACTACCAAGTCACCTGACACAGGACCCACCCACCTAAGCTTGTGAATTGGATGCTAGGCATAAGATCTCATAGCCCTGACACAACCCATGAGATCATATGCCCATCGTTGATCTTTTGAAAACATCAAGACCCACTGACACATCCGAAAACTAGGTCCCACTGACAACTGCCAATGCAACACCTCATGGACCAATAAGGAAATGCCAACTATGCATACATGGAAGTGGACCCACCCTATTTGAAGTGTTGCAACCGTGGAAGATCAAATATATGGTGCATGATCTCAAGCCTCTGACACATCACTTGAGAACTTACACCCACCATTGGATTAAGATGTTGTCAGAGGCTGTCGGCCCCAAGAAAATAACAGCTGCCAAAACATAGGAAAAATTAAAGCATAGGACTTAGGGAAAAATTCATTGATCAAGCACATAGACTTAGGAAATATTAAGGCCACTGGGGGATAGAAACTTAGGAAAAATTAAAACATGACCGGCCTAGCAAAGGAAAGGAACACGACCCCGCAGGGTGATAAAATAATTAAGCACATGGGTAATTCAATTTTAAGTGTCCCAAAAAGGCAATGATGAAAAAGAATAAGGCCAGGACATTTTGAAATTTCAAGCACCCAACGGCTAGCTTTTCAAAAAATTTAAAATAGAGGTTCATGCCAGAAACAAAAAACACTTGCAAAGACTAGCAGAAAATGGCTAGAGGCACAAAAATTTTTACTAGTGCTAACAGACTGTAGGGTCCTTATCATTCTGCTTGTATGTCCCTTCTTATCTAGAATGTCCATGAGATCTTTGAGGCTTTATAACTTCTATTTCAAACCTATAATTTCATATTTATTTTTGTACCACCTTTCTTTATCCAGAACTAGAACATATTTTTTAGATAGATAGGATGGACTAATGAGTTGTTTTTGAATGGAAACTAGGAGATCTCAAATGGGTCATGCTTAGATTAGGCCACCATAGTTCCCATAATGCCTAATTTTACCCACAAGATAGAGTTGATAGTTGTATTTTGTAGTTTCTGTCGATCTTGAATTAATTGATTCAAGTTAGTTTAGTGTTCATTGAGGCAGGTTGGTTTATTATTAACGGAGCTAGGTTGGTTTAGTGTTAACCAACCAGTCCAGTGTTAACCGACCCATGCATTATTAACTGACTAGTCCAATGTTAACTGACCAATGCAGTATTAACTGACCAATCCAGTATTAAGATTCAACTTCTAATTTTTGAGATTTCTTAAAAATTCAAACTTAACCAAATTTCAGGTTCATGAAATTTCCATATATGGATGTTGTTTTTATGCATGCAGAAGTTTGTATCACTTATGAATGTTAGTTACTTGTTTTGTTGAGGTTATATGGTTTATTTATGATGTGTTTGCACTTGTCTTATACTTGAGTTTAGTTTATGAGGCTAGGACTTGTCTTCATGGCCTATGTGCACGAGAGGATTCCTTAGACCTAAAGATGAGCCTTGGGAAATGTTTTACTTGGGCATGTGAATTTTTAATGGTTTTCCTTGAGATGTCTTGTGATAGATCTTTTTCCAATAGTTCCTGTTATGTATATGGATATCGTTAGGACTCATTCTAAGGGCCTGAGTGCACAAGGGAGTCTCCTAAACCTATGAATAAGGACTTGGAAAAGTTATTTTTATTTGTGGCTTATGATGGGGTAAGGGAATATGGACCTTAAGTGAGTGGCTCACCATAGGTTTTGGAACCCTAAAGTGGTTGCCAGATGATCCTATGGGTGGGTTTGTAAAAAGTGATAACCTTAAAAATTAACCTAGGAAGGGGGGATTCAAAAGATAATGAAAGAGAACATAATAATGGCCACACAGACCTGTTTGGAGTACCAAGACCAGGGATTACTGCCAAGATGGATCCCTATTTATAGAGGGGGGACTGAGGTTACATGGTTGCTAGGAAGGATGCCAATATATAGGTTGTGTGATGACACTCACTTAGGTGGTCTCCTAGTACCTTGACCTCTATGTTATAGTATGGTGATATTTTATGTTCTTTTTGAGTCTTGGATTTCTTTATCTTTTGAACCTTAGACTACTTAGGGCCTTGTGAGTATCTTTGTTTTATCTCCTAGCATAGGGGGTGGAACCTCATTAGTTCCACATGGTTGGGTGGGAAAAATCTTTCGAGGTCTTGTTCATGGTTCGCGACTTGGATATGTTCAATTTTATGAAGACCTTTATATTGTATCATTGTTATTGAAAATTAAGATGTAAAGATTTTTTGTAATGCCTTTGGGCCATTCATGTACCTGTTATTTTGAGATCTTTTATCAGAAAGATGTAATTGAAAAGAAATGCAATGTGAAGTGGGAGGGATAGTTCTAGGCTTGTTTTCAAGGGTTATAATTTCAAGGAAAAAAGTTGGAAATATACAATGTAATGTAAGGAATATAGTTGTAAATGAAATGTTATTTTCTTACCCTATCTCTTAAGTTCTAAATGTGAAAGTAAAGAAAGGAAATGAAATTCAATTTGCATAAGTAATGCAAATATGTTAGTAGATGAATTCATTAAGGGCACCTTAAGGAATGTAAATGTGATGTAGTAATGAAGTAATGTTAGGAAAAAAATATTTGTTAGTTGCAATTTTTGGTCTTAAGACCTAATTCCTTATGGGTTCCCTAGCGGGGACATTATAATTTTTCATATATAGATTACTGGTGTCATTTGTCCTTGAGAATCTAATCTATATCAGGTAATTGTGTAGCCTCTCATACCATGCTCTGGGGGCTTTCTTTAGTCCATAAAACACCTTATTTAGTTTGTAAACCATGTGTTTCTTGTTTGGATCAACAAATCCTTCAGGTTGTTCAATGTACACTTCTTCTTCTAATATACCATTTAAAAATGGAGACTTGACATCCAATTGGGATACCTTGAAATCTTTGTAGGGAGCATATGTAAGTAGATTTCTCACTCCTTCTAATCTTTCTACAAGGGAAAATGTCTTCCCATAGTCTATTCCTTCTTCTTCTTCTTAGACTTTTCATACTAGCCTTTCCTTGTCCCTTGTGATTTGTCCATGTTCATTAAGCTTATTTCTGAATACTCATTTTGGTCCAATGACATTTTTTTTTTCTAGTCTTGGCACCAGAGTCCAGGTATCATTCTTATCTACTTGGTCTATCTCCTCATTCATGGCTTGGATCCTGTCTTCATTTTCTAATGCCTCGTTGTCTTAGGCTTGAATTTACATAGTAAACATGTAAGGTCTCTTAACTTTCTTCTAGTTAGAACTCTAGTTTCTTTCTCTCAAATGATATTTTTAGGCATGTGATGTCTCCTTACATATTGTGCCAAAATAGGTTCTACTCTCTTTTCTCCTTGCTCTTCAGGTTCACCATTAAGATTGTCAAATTCAGTTTCTGAATGCTCAACAACCTCTTTCTGATTCTCGGCAGCACTCTCCTGTCACTTGGCATTTTCTTCTTATCGCTTGACATTGTTTCCCTAATGCTCGACATTGCTTACCTAAGACTCTGCATCAGGTGCAAGGGTATCACTTTCCTCTCCTTCTTCTATATAGACAAAATATCTATAATCCTATGGTTCTCTCTTGCTTTCCTATTTATTTTTCTCTACATATTCATCAACCTTGACATTTACACTTTCCACAATTTTGTTAGTGTTAGAGTTCAAACACTTGTAAGTTCTAATCTTTGTGGAATAACCTAGGAATATACCCTCATCACATTTATCATCAAACTTTCCATTCCTATTGTCTTTTAGTATATATAATTTTCTCCCAAAAATTCTAAAGTACTTTACTTTCGGTGCACATTGGTGCCATAAATCATAAGGTGTAACATTTGTACCTTTTTTGATCTATACTTAGTTTAGGGTATAAAAAACTATACTTACAACTTCTCTCTAGTACATTTGTGCAACATTCTTCTTGATCATTAGTGTTGTTGCACAATCCATGATAGATCTATTCCTTCTCTCTGTTATACCATTCTATGGAGGTGTTCCAGGTGTAGACATTTATCTCTTGATTCATCTATCATTGTAGAGAAGATTGAACTCATTTGATATGAATTCTCCACCTTAGTCAAATCTCAAACACTTCAGGTTCCTACCTCTCTCCTTTTTAACCTTAGCCAAATACCACTTTAAAAACTAAAATGCGTCATATTTTTATTTTAATAACATTAAAGTCATCATTCTAGTGTAATCATCAACAAACAGAATAAAATATCTAGCACCACAATAGCTTTGTACACCCATAGGTCTATAAAGGTCAGTATGAACCAAATCTAAAGCATTTTCAGAAGTAAAAGTCTTTCTCATGAAACTACACTTTGTCATCTTACCCAACTGACATTGTTTGCACATTACATTATTAGGTTTCTTCAATCTCGACAATCCTCTCGCTTTCTTCTTTTTACTAATATCTACTCAATTATCAAAGTTAACATGATATAGATGCTTATTCCATAACCAAATATCATCAAGTTGTGTAATCAAACATGTCTCTTTAGATAGGTCTAGATAGAACAAATTACCTCTTGTCTATTCTCCACTTCCAATTAGTTCACCGGTGGCATCAAATATTTTAGCCTTTCTATGATGAAATTCCACTCGGTGGCTAGTGCTATTAACCTGTGCAACACTTAGTATATTATAGTTAAGATCTTCAACCCAATAAGGATTTTCACAAGTGATCTTATCAGTCATCTTAATCAATCCTTTAGCCTTAACAGGTCATGGTGCATCATTACCAAATTTAACACTTCTACCTTTGTAATGATCTAGGGTATCAAACTTACTTTTGTCGCCAAATATGTGGTATGAGCAACCACTATCAATAATCCACTTATCATTTTTGTTCACATAGGATATAAGTGTAGTTTTCTCATGCTCATCAGACTCATCTTTCATAGCAACATAGACTACTTCACCATCAAAATCATCACTATCAGTGTCAGTTTCTTCTTCAGCAATATAGCACAATTGCTTACCTTTGTCTTTGTAGTCCTTGTACCTTCGGTAACCTCTATCTTCTCTTTTAACTTTTTGCTTGCTCTCTCTTTCCTCATCCTTATCATCCTTGTTAGGACATCTTGTATCTATATGACCAACTTTATTACATGAGAAATATATGATAGGGAGTTTACTTTTATACTTTCCTTTTCTCATTTTCAATCTTCTAGCCATAAGAGCTTTAAGATCCTCCAGTTATTCATCAGAAGTGTCACTATCACTTTCACTCTCATTGATGCATCTTTATTTTTCTTTCTTAGACTTGTTTCAAACCATTTGTGACATGAATGTAGATTCAACATTAGCAACGGTGAATTTATCATAATTGGAAAGCTCAAAATTAGTAAGCTTACCAAAAAGACTTTCCAAAGTAAGAGCATTACCAGGGTTGCATCTAGATTTTTGAATTGCTTAAATTTTGATGACATAAATAGGATGCAATGTTCTCAATACTTTTACAATAATAGTCACATCATCAATAGTTCCATTAGCTCCTCAAATATCATATACAACTTCTTTTATCCTACCACAATATTGAGCAATATTCTCACCTTCTTGCATTTTCATTTCATCAAATTTATCTCTCAGGCTTTCAACTTTTTCCCTTAGTAAATTTATGTCACCACCATAGATGTTTGCAAGATTATCCCACATTTTCTTTGCATTTGTGCAATATTTGATGTCTTCAAATTTAGGATAGCTTAAGGTAGATGCAATCTCCAACATTGCTTGATTGTGCTCTTATTTAGCTCTCATCTCCTCAGCAATTAGAGGTGCAATAGGTGTAACATAGTCATTCTCAATATAATACTTTGTTGAGTCACCAATACCACCTAGATGCAGATTCATCACACTCTTCCATGTAGGGAAGTTCTCCTTACTTATCTTTGGTACCTCCTTCTTATACATCTTGATCATTTACTTCAAGTGCCTTTAAAATTGTTCTTTGTAAGCACTAACAACTCTGATACCAAATGTTAATATAATTTAGAGCAACAAAGAGGGAGGGGTGAATTAGTTGTTCTTAGGTCTAGATGTATAAATAAACTTTAAAACCTCTTCAATAGCCCAAATTTAACAACCAACAACTACTTGGTCATTACAAAATGCATATCAGAAATATATAATAGTGCAACCCACTATCCAATAGTATTTAACTTGCAAAACATAGAAATGTTCCAACCCAAACATTCACACAAGAATTAACACCATGATTTATAGTGGAAACCTAATTTGGGAAAAGCCATTTTGTAACATGCTACTAATATTTTCAGTCTTTTGAAGTGAGCTCTATGAAAAGTGAACCCTGTCAAAGGTTTACAAACACACTACTAGGTGTGACCCGGTTAAATTATTTCAACTACCCTATTAGTAGTGTTCCTTGTCAAAGGAATTAAGTAAATTCCATTAGAATGCAAACCTATTCAAAGGATTTATACAATGACTCTTAGGTCAACCTTGATTAAACAATTTAAATTGACACAATGGTTAGAAAGTAACAATAGTGTTTGATCTGAAAACATACAAATCACTTTGCAAATAATAGATCCAATTCTTACAAATATACGCTAGCTTACTGACTGAGATCCATTTCCATCTCCATTACTAATCTTCTCAAAAATCCCTTCAAGAAATCACAACTCCTTCTTCAACCTTCTATGCTTATTTAGTCAATAACAACAACAACAACAACTCCAGCATCCTTTTTCAAGCTCATACATCAGTTTCCTTAATACCTCTTCGATAGGTCGATTCAAATTTTTCTTCTTAATCTCCTCCATAGATCTTAGGGTTAGGTCAGATTCACCGAATCCTTCCAACATTATGTTCTTCATCTATCCTTCTAGAAAAATCTCTAATCTCTTTATGGAATTATAATAAAATGGTTTACGGTGCATTAAATGCTTCCATACATTCAATAAATAAACTCAGCACAATTTACATAATCCATGAATTCAACTATGTCATCTAGGAATCTAAATTCTTCATCAAATGTAAATTACTAACTCTTGGTCAATACTGTGTTCAACTCCTTGGTCACCACTGGCTAGCTCGATCACCACTAAAACTATTTTTTTGGCAATAAACTAATGTTGGGTCAACACTGAATTTACTTAGCATATAATGTCTCGGTCAACACTAACATCACTTGGCTTAAACTAGATTTCTTCACTTTTTCTCTGTTAAGCCAACTTGTTTAGTCTAGCTTCTCACTTAGATAAGCAATATATTATCTTATCATTTTTCCACATAATCAAGTACCAATTGAAGTATCAAGATAACTCAACCTTTCCTTAGGTGCTATTGTTACCAACCTTTTCCCTAGTCCTTCTCAACAATCAAATAGATATAGTACTTTATTAGATAGAAACAGTCTTACCAGTTAAGGTTTGCCATCAATGACACTACAACAATTGCTTCACTTGCAGTTTCCAATACTAATAAGACCACTTATGTGACCTAATAGGACCTATTAATACTAATTAGTACATCTTAGGACCCTTAAGACCTAATAAGACCACTTACTTGACCTAATAGGATCTTTTAATACCAATTATTACATCTTAAGACCCTTTAGACCTAATAAGACCACTTATGTGACCTACTAGGATCTATTTATACCAATTAGTACATCATAGGACCTTTAAGACCTAATAAGACCACTTAATTGACCTAATAGGACCTATTAATAGCAATTAGTACATCTAAGGACCCTTAAGACCTAATAAGACCACTTACATGACCTAATAGGACCTATCAATACCAATTAGTACATCATAGGACTCTTAAGACCTAATAAGACCACTTACTTGACCTAAGAGGACCTATTAATACCAATTATTACATCTTAGGACCCTTAAGACCTAATAAGACTACTTATGTGACCTAATAAGACCTATTAGTATCAATTAGTACATCATAGGACCCTTAAGACCTAATAAGATCACTTACTTGACCTAATAGGACCTATTAATACTAATTAGTACATCTTATGAACCTTAATACCTAATAAGACCACTTATGTGATGCAATAGGACCTATTAATACCAATTAGTCAATCATAGGACCCTTAAGACCTAATAAGACCACTTACGTGACCTAATAGGACCTATAATTTTATATATTTAGATATTTGTTTCCTTTTTACATGCACTTATAACATGTAATCAAGTACTTATTTATTAACACTTAGCTTTCACATGTTATGTATCTAGATCGCCACTCAAGATGCACCTCAAACTCCTGATATATAGACCATTTTTCATATTGTTGACACAAAGATGGCTCAACTTAGAGAGTCCATCCATACGTCTTCAGGAGATAGTATATATAGAGATACAGAGGCAATTATTGTTAGATTGATATCTCACTCCTCCTTCATGCCTCAGGTAGTTGAGACTATTTTTTGAGAGTTGAGGGATGAGGTCTCGAGCGATTCTTCCTTCATGATGGTTTAGAGCCTTGTCCCCAAGGAAATCATCAAATGAGAGGTTTTCCCACATTATGATGGGAAGGCCATTATGAGGGCATATTAGGTCACATGGTGTTTCATTCCTTAGATCACATATATGATATACCCTTAGTTTTGTGTAGCACATGGTCTTTATCCAAATAATGACTGGATTTCATTATATTTTGCACAATAGTTGTACATTGAGTTCTATGTGGGAATCAGGGTCAACTATTTAGATCTTCCAACATATTATCATCAGGGGCGCAATAGGGTTGTAGACCACAATTAGTATCATAGGGTTGATTGAGTTGTACAACCTCATAGACAGCACGTTGGACATAGGACTCTGGCAGTGGCACCAATGATGGCTGCTACTGCAGAAAGAGTCATCATTTCTTCTCAGAGGGGAGTAGTTTATAGTATATGATGGATTGCTTCTATAGCCATAGCTGTCACTTCAACTTCAATGGACAGATACATTTTGATTAGACCGAGTAGAGCTAGGTCATCTTCTGAGGCTTCATCTAGTACAACTGTAGGTGTGACTGATGAGACATATAGAGTTGTAGGTCTTCCTATACCTGGAGAGATATGAGCACTTTCAGGTCATCATAGTCATTTAGATATGGCCCTTTAGTTTTTGCAAGATCTTGTGCGGTCTTATTCTCATATTGGTGACATGTACAGGATCCTAATACATTCAGTTATGGATTTCATTGGACTTGCAGGGGGTCTTGTAGTTCCACCGAGACAGAATGCACCATCTACTAGTAAGGCATAGCATAGTGCAAAGTGCTCTGCACCCTAGATCACTCTATAGCTACAGAGCTAGCTATATAGGTTGGAGATGTATGCATCACCACTGAGGGCATAGAAACTTTTTATGAGCAGTTGCATGGGTTAGGTCAGGTGGATGTTGGCACTAATGTTGGGTCATTTATGGATATATTATTGCATCTAGATGGTTTAGGTTCTACATCACTCCCCTCCCAGCTAGTGTCACCCCTATACTCCACATTACTAGAGAGGTTTGGGACTAAAGGTGTTGTGGCTGATGTAGTTTTAGTTGATGATATGATGGTGTAATGTGCTGATGATCCTCCTTCTCCTGAGACCTAGGTACATATAAAATTTCATTTTCTTTTTTCTTAGGAGCTTTAGTGAATAATTAATTTTAGACATATGTATTGATGTTTCTTCAATGTATAATATTTTTTAGGCACAATTAGCAGAGCACATTACCTCTAGTGTGGGCTCAGAGCATCTTGATATGAGAGATCCATTTGATGTGACACTTACTAGTGGCCAGATAAGTTTTAGATATATGTATGTTTAAGCATGCATGTGTACCCATGTATTTATATATTTCAAGTACTTTATATATATCTATATATATATATATATATATATATATATATATATATATACTATTCAAATGTGTATAACCAATTGTTGTACTAAATTTGTAGGGGTCAATTGTTGCTTTAGAACAAGAGGATGCTTTTCATAGGAGCGATTCAGCATATGTGACACCTAGTAGTGGTCAGGTAAGTTTTAAAAATATGTAAGTTTAAACATGCATTTATAATATTTTAATTATTTTATATTATTATTATATATACATGCATTTATATTTGCAAGTATCAGTTGTCTCATAGCTAGAGGATGCTCGTGGCAATCACTCAGACGGTCGCTATGTTTGCATGCACCTAGATGACTCCCTGGTTTAGGATATGTTGCACATATCTTTTATTGAGTCTCGTTATCTATGTCATTAGTATATGTTTGATATTTTTAGTTTACAATTTAAGACATATATTTGATTATATATATATATATATATATATATATATATATATATATATATATATATATATATATATATATATATGATTAGATACATATATTTGATTCAAGACACATATTTGATTAGATGATTTTATTTGATGATATATGATTTAATTAAACAATTTGATTACATGTTTTTATTTGATTAGATGATATGATTAGATGATATGATTTGATTAGATATGATAAGTAATCTAACAAATTTCATCATTTTTTAGTGTCTTGAGTGGGTCTTTAACTAATAAGCAATCTTAAGGGGAGGTCTTAAGGGGATCTAGAATTAATATCATAAAGAATAACTAGTTCATACATGTAACTAATGGACAATAACTATTCTAAGTTATTCTAGAACTAACACATGTCATAAGTAATCTAACTAATTTCATCATTTTTTAGTGTCTTAAGGGGAGGTCTTAAGGGGATCTAGAATTAATATCATAAAAAATAACTACTTAATACATTTAACTAATGTACAATGACTATTCTAACTAGTTCTAGAACTAACACATATTGTAACTAATCTAACTAATTTCATCATTTTTTAGTGTCTTAAGCGGAGGTCTTAAGGGGATCTAGAAATCATAAGCATCATAAAAAATATCATAAAAATCATCGAATAATCAAAGAATACATAAAATCTTTATCTAATATGTAATCTATAAAAATCATTGAATAATCAAAGTATACATATAAAATTCTATATATTAAAACCATTGAACCATCAAATAGGTCCATCATATATCAACAAATTATAGTCCATCATATGTTTAAATATATAAACAAAGTATAATGAAAGTTAATCTAGTGATATCAAGTAGGTCCTTAGTCAAGAAATAGGTATACATATTATAATTTTTAGACCAACTCAAGTGGTTTAGATCTTTCATGGAGAACATGTAATAATCCCTCATAATCCTCACTATCTAGTCTCCAATTACGATGTCCACGTTGAGATTAAAGTGTATGGAGACAAATGGATGTGGCAACTACTATGTGACTATATTGAAACACCTTATTGTCTAGTTCCTAATCAACAGAGTGAATTCCATGTTGAATTACTTTAATTTTCTTGAAATATGTTCCCTCTAAAACAACTGAACCTACAGGTCACAAATTTTAACAATATATAAATTTAAACAAACTCAATTTGAAATTTGTTAAAAGGTTGAAATTTAAAATTTACAAATTGAGTTCAATATATTGTTGTAAACCTTGTACAAACCTATTGGGAATAACATTCCATCACTTTCTTCAAGTTCAAGTAACTTCATCCTCTCTATAGTACAACACAGTAAATAGTAACCAACTCCTTCTAGATTTCCATGCTCAACAATCACTATAAAGACATCTCCTGCACAACAAATTTATACATACATGTGGGAGATCTTAAAATTTACTTAGTTCAATCTATAGGTTTATCTATCTATCTATCTATACATGCAACTCAATGTACCATATAATGTGAAATATATATACTTACCAATTTTGACCAATCCCAAGATATGATCATAATCAGTAGAAATCAAAGGGACATCATCAAAGTTTTTATCTTCATCTCTGTCAAATGTATTAGTAACAACTAGTGGCACTAGACTCCATGCACCTACATATCCACGGTCTTGATTGACACATTCCTCATAATTGTCAGCAATGCAGTGACAACAAAAGCATGAGTAGTCCCTAGTGTTCAACATTCAATTGCGACAATTTGTACTCATAACTAAATGCAAATATTGCATCTTTTCTATCCTATTGCAACCATGCATAATTTTTTTATCCACACCTAAACAAATACATATATAATACATTTTATTCATATAATTTTAATAAAAAATATCATAAAAATTTAAACACTTTCATTTAATTTAAAAATTTGTGCAGACCTTTTATCTTCCAAAATTTTCTATATGGCACCACCTGAGTCAATCCTGATGATGTCTCATTCTCATTTGGTGGGAAATGTGTCTTGCACCAGTCAACCACATCATATGCATTTTTTATATGCACTCCCTTATAATTCATTTGATACTTTCATATAACATGTTTGATGCAAGCTCTGACAACATCATGTTCACCTTTTCCATGTCCACTCTCAACGAAACTCTAGACATGTGGTATGTTTTCATTACAATGATATCTACATAGTGCATAAAATGGTCTTGATGATTTGAATTGTGTAGCACATACATCTGACCAAACATAATGTTTATCAATTTTATACCTCTTTCTTTCAAATTTGCAAAAAACATCTTGAAGAAATGTTCTACATAATGAATGTCATGCTCTCTATAATCACTTATATAAAAATGATATTCCTTCTTAATGACCCATGCTTCAAATGTGCTAAGAATACCATCCAAATATAATTGTGCATGTTGATAACATGCATGTACCATAATAGTAATTCGCTCTAAAAAATAGTATTATGACTGAATTGCCTTTTGATGAACAAAAGAATAATTTTCTACAAAATCAACAACTGATACAATATTTCCATTACGGAATTTGTCTCTCAGTGTTTGGAATTGTTGTCCTTGCCACTTTGCAAAAAATGCATGATGAATGTAGGGTTGAATCAATTTTTTAAATTTTTCCATAAATACTCCAACATTTATCTCCTCTTCAACATATTCTAACCTTTTGGAGTCTTTCCCAAATTTTGTTTCATTTTTTACATATTTTTAACTTTGACAATTTATCATCTTTGTTACATCAATATTTTCATTTTTCAAAGAAAAAAGAGAAATCAACACATGTTTGACATATCCCTTTTATGAAATTTATTTGTCTAGTTACATCATCTCTTTTGTTACATAAAATGGATGAGATGAACTCACTTTGTCAAGTAAGAGGAGCATTTTCAAAACCATAAGTGTCTTCTAGAAACTTTTGAAAAACTTGATAGTGGAGATCAAATTCCATATGATAACGACAACAACAAGTTTCAAACACATTGTTTGTCCTGATATAATATGGCTTCAATCTTTCAAACAATGTTTTCCCAATCTTTATATTAGGATTATAACAACAAAATGACACATACATTTCATGTTGTGTTGTGTCCAACCAATGTTTTGTATGATATTCATATTGATTAGATGAAGGATTTTTATTATCATTCCAAAATGATGTGACCAAATTTTTTATCCTTTCATCAATCCTATCAGAATGAGCATCTCTAGACATGATTTCCCAATTTCCTTCCAAGGTGATATCATCCAAAAGTGTTCTCCTATTAACATATCAGGATATTATTTTCCTATTAAAACCAAATAGAGATGAAACTTAAGATATCTATCCTTTTCATCCCATAGTGTTACCTACAATGGATGTCAACATAACTTTTCTTGTAATGTTCTTATCTTTAGTTTCTAGATCACTTCCCTAGCTGGTTCGAACCTTTCCTAAGATTTTCAATCATATTAGTTTGCATGTCAAAAAATTTTCTCTTCTTGGATGATGGGTCTATACCCAATAATTTTAATGCCTCTTCCAACCTTTTGTTGATAAGTATAATTGAATGCAATTGAGCTTGTTCAAGTGTTTCAAAATTATCAAATTTACCCAATATTTCTCTTGCTATCATATTTATTGATCTCTTCTTAGGAAAACTTAATGGTTGAACATTAGCAAGTGATCTCAAATTCTCCACATCCATTGTAAGTAAATGATCTAAGTTTCTATAATTAATATTTCTCTTAGAGTTTGAGCTAAATTTAAAAGTTCGTCCATACCAGTTTTTGCACATGATCTTGACCCTTCTTTGACATCAATTATTTAAGCTTCTGTAGGGAGTGATCCTAACCCTTCTTTAATGTGCAATTATTCAACTTGACTTGACCCTCCTACTTCAACTTTTCTTTCAACTTCATTCATTTTATGATAATATGTCAATGTAGGTTCACAATTTCTTTGTACAGTACTAGGTGACCTTTTTCTAGAATATTTACTTTGTCTTCCCTTCTTGTTCCCCATTACTTCAATCTCCAAAAAATGTCTTCAAGAAGGTCATCAATAAAAATTATCTTCTTCACAAAATAGTTTAATCTAATATTTTTCCTCTTTGAAATTATGTGTTTGAAAAAATAAAAATAGCAATCTTGTTAGGAACAGTCCCAAGAGATAACTGACGGGGGGGCGGGGAGGGTGAATCAGTTATCTAAAAAATTCAATTATTTATTAAATTAAGTATATTTAAACATAAATCATAAACACAATGAAAGAACATAAGACCACAGCACTAGTATTTTTGTGATGGGAAAACTCAAATAGATAAAAACCCCGGTGGGACTTGATACCCACTAATATTTTGAACTAGTGTATAATGATATTTGTTAGAAAATCCTTTACCCTGTTAGGAGTAGCTTTACAATATATGAAGTATATTAGACCTAGTCAAGTGTCAGACCCTGTTAGGAGTTTTTTACAATTGTCCCTATTAGGGGAGAGGACAAACTATCCAAGAGCTCATTGCTCAAAGGGATGAAGGCTACAAGCTTCTTAATAATAAATACACACTATATCTGGATTTTGCTGAACTGTGCTTTGACCTTCTTTTTTTGATCAGTTCCAATGTATAGAAAAAGTACTCTACTTGGTCACATAGACCTTCTTTTGATGGTTCCACACTTCGCACACTCTGCTCTGCTCTTCTTAATCAACCATGAACCACACTTCAAAAATCATAACTGACTGCCTATAAATATCTTTCCTCTAAATGACATGATCAAGTCATCCTCTTAGAACCACCTTAAAATAATATTAGAGAAACCATAAAAAAATCATATAAACAATCTGTCTGCTCTACTATGCATGCAACACATTCTGGGACCTGTCTAAATAAGATAATTGTAGACACATGCTACACACTGTCAGCTCTACCAAAACAACTAGATCTTTTTCCTCAAGATGAATTAATGCATGTGCTCTTATGTGAACATTAATAAATCTTCTCCAATCTTAAATTCAAGGGTGCATACCCTAAAGATAGGCATAACTAAAGAACCAATCAAATCTATGTTGCTTGTTCTAGATAAACATAGGAAACTGCTACTAAAAAATAGCGATTGCATAACTTCACTTGTGTTCATCATAAGACTATGCGTCCATAACTAAAACATCACTAACATGTCTTCATCATATATCCAAGGGTGTATAGCTCCATGATAAGTGTATGGACAACCATAAATGGAAGACTACCTATAGCTCTGTCAGGAACACTGCTGACATAATCTACAATATAACTATATGTACTAATAGTTAACCATTGCACCCATGATATCATGCTAATATCATGTCCATCCTACATATACTAAAGGCTTACTACATAAGACTTCTACACATGCTACTTTCCATATGTTTTCATCAATGACAAACATACAGTCGGTACTGGTCTGCTGGAAAATCTCTAACAATCTCCCCCTTTGGCATTGATGGGTATATGTGGAATGAAAAACCACCACCAAATCAAATGAACATTAATTTCATAACATTCTCTATTTCCTCTTCAAAACTCACAAAAACATGAGTCATCCATCTGCTACAATATTCTCCAACATTTTCTAATTCCTCAACTGAACTGCTATCACAATTGAATATTGTTCCCCCTAAGTATATTACTCCTTCTATTTTTCATGGCTCTATATACTAGTCCCCCTTTGACATCAATGGCAAAGGGTGCCATTCATTTTAAGCATTAGTACTACTCCAAAGGTAGATTAGTCAACCTTCCATCAGTCCCAGAGGATTGATGCCTTTCCTTCTTTCTTTTAAGAAGAATTAGGGAAGGGAATTACTCACATATTCTCCCTAAGATACTCAAAAGTATCCTTTGGCAAGGGCTTTGTGAATATGTCTGCCAACTGATCTTTACTATTCACATAGTCTAGCTTAACTTCTTTATCTGCCACTTTCTCTCTTAGGAAGTTATACTTGATCTCAATGTGCTTTGTCTTTGCATGCATCATAGGGTTCTTTGACATATTGATAGTGCTAGTGTTATCACAGTGAATAACAATAGGATAATCAATCTGAATTCCAAAATAATTAATCATTTTCTTGATCGAAACAATTGTAGAACAATTCAAGGCTACTGCAACATATTCTGCTTCAATTGTTGACTGAGAAATACAATTTTGTTTCTTTCTTGTCCAAGTGAGAATTATATCACCAAGAAACACTGCTCCACCTGATGTACTCTTTCTATCATCAATGCATCCTGTCCAATCTGCATCTATATACACATGAAGCTCAACATTATCAGAATTAGGATATGATAAACCATAGTATATTGTGCCTTGCAAATATCTAAATATTATTTTCACTACTAGGAGGTGACTTTTTTTAGGCTTTACTACAAATTCTCCAGCTATTCCAAATGCATTGGAAATATTAGGTCTAGTTTGAGTAAGATAAATAAGTTTGCCAATCATAGACTTGTACAAAGTTGTATCTACTGCTGGTGAGTTGTCTTCATTTGTAAGATTGCATCCAATAATCATAGGAGTCCCTACAAGTTTGAAATAATCCATCTTGAATTTATTTAGTATTTCTTTCACATACTTGGACTAACTAATGAAAATACCTTTTTCTATCTGTTGCACATTCAATCCCAAAAATTACTTGATAGGGCTAATTCTACTCATCTCAAATTCATTTTTTATCTCCATAGAAAATTTAGAACCAAGATTTTCATTACCTCCAAAGATAATGTCATCAACAAATATAGCTACAATTAATAAATGTTTAGATGTCTCTCTAGTGAATAGATTACAATTTGCTGCTCCTTTCTTGAATACAATCTTTGTTAGATACCCATCTAGTCTTCCATACCATGCTCTAGGGGCTTGCTTAAGTCCATAGAGGATCTTGTTCAATTTACATACCATATCAGTTATGTCTGATAAGGTGAATCCTACTAGCTGCTCAATGTATACTTCCTCTTTCAAATCTCCATTTAGGAATGTTGACTTGACATCCATCTGATATACTTTGAGGTTTTTAACTATAGCATAAGCTAGAAAAAACTTAATAGCTTCTAATCTATGTATAGGTGTAAAGGTGTCTAAATAATCAATGTCTTCTCTTTGAGCATATCCTTTACATACTAACCTCGCTTTGTTTCTTACTATTGTGCCATCTTCATTCATCTTATTTTTGAATATCCACTTAGTTCCAATCACATTCTTATCACTGGGTCTTGGGATCAGTTCCCAAGTGTCATTCTTGATAATCTGATCAAGTTCCTCTTTCATAGCATCATGCCAATCTGAATCATTACAAGCATCTTCAACACTTAAGGGCTCAATCTAAGATAGTAAACATATTGTATCTTTATTAGCTGATTTCTTTGCTTGTGATCTTGTTAGGAATTTTGTGCTCTAATCTCCAATGATGCCTTTCTTGGAATGGTTTCTAGATGTAAACTTTGGAACCTTAGTTGATTTTGACTCATCAGCCTTAGGGGTTTCTTCTTCACTTGTCTCAGGGTCATTGAATAACACATCAATGTTGTCAAACATTTCTTCAATAATTGTCTCACTAGTGGAGGGTCTAGGTTCATCTTCAATCATGGGTGAGTAATCATGATATCTTTCTTCAACCATGAACTTCTCATCAATCTTAACATGAGCACTTTCAATGATATTTTTCAATCATAAATTGAAACATCTATAAGCTTTACTTTTAGTAGAGTAACCAAGGAAAATACCTTCATCGCTTCTTGCATCAAACTTGCCTACTGCTTCATCCCTCTTGATATAGCACTTTCTTCCAAAGATTTTGAAGTATTTTACTATGGTAACATTGCCAAACCAAAGATCATATGGTGTTTTCTCAGCGCCTGGTCTTAATTGAATTCTATTGATAGTATAGACTATTATATTTATTGCATATCTCCAATAGTTGTGTGCCACTTTTCCTTCAATCATGATGGTGCACGATGTATCAAGGCTGATCCTATTCCTTCTTTCTACAATCCCATTCTACCGAGGGGTTCTAGGAGCACTTAACTATCACTTTATGCCATGTTCTTTGTAGTACTCATAGAATCTATTAGAGGTGAATTATCCTCCTCTATCTAATCTCAAACATTTTATCTTAAACTTCATTCTCAACCTTAGCTTTGAATATTTTGAACTTCTAAAATTCTTCAAACTTATCTTTTAAGAACACAACCCACATCATCCTAGTATAATCATCAACAAACAAAATGAAATACCTTTCACCATAGTATGACCTTGTTTGAGTTGGACCACATAGATCTATATGAATCAGATCTAACTTGTTCTCTATTGATTTTTCCTTGCTCCTAAATAAATTTCTCACATGCTTTCCCATCACACATTCCCTGCATATAGTATCAACTAGCTTTGCTATGCAAGGTAGATCTCTTACTGCCTTAACATTTCTTATCTTCACTATGTTATCAAAATTTATATGACATAGTCTTTTATGCCATAACCAATTATCATCAACTTTAGCAACAAAACAACTTGCTTCTAAATTGAGTTGAAAAACATTACCTCTTGTCTTAGAGCCTAATACAATCATAACACCATCTTTAATGTTAATGATGCATTTTTTTTTATCTTGGAACTCCAACTGATAGCCTTTTCCAAGTAACTGTCCAACAATGAGAAGGTTATGTTTCAAACCATCAACATAGAGAAAATCATCAGTACTCTTCTTTCAATCCAAAGTGATGGCTCCTCTACCAACTATAGGTTTAGGAGTGTTGTCACCAAATCTAACCATACCACCATTGTATTTCTCCAAATTAACAAATATTCCTTTATCACTTGTCTTGTGATGTGAGAAACCATTGTCTATAATCTAGTCTATCCTTATGTCTGCTTGGGAAATTAATGCTAGCTCTTTTCCCTCTTTCTCATCTCTATGATTTTTCTTGTCATTCATTGTTGTCTACCATAGCAATGAATCCAATTTCATCTTCTCATGATTCATCATCAACAACTCCATATCCAACATAGTATCATTCCTTAGTGTACTTAGGTTTGTAATCCTTTTTGAACTTTCTAGCTCTAGTAGGACACATAGATGTAAACTGACCTATCTTATTACATGAAAAGTACTTAAATGGTAATTGACCTTCATATTTTCCTTTTTCTTTCTTTTCTCTTTTGGAAATCATAGCAATAAAATCATCTAAATTTTTCTCTTCATCATCATCATCAAAATTATCATAAGTGTTTGTAGATTTCTTACCATGAATTGTTACCTTGAAGGATGTCTCACTTTTTGGTTCTATCTTCAATCTTGAAATCTCAAAAGCAGAGATCTTGTTGATCAAGATTTCTCTCTTGAAATTACATGTAAGCTACATGGTCTCATAAAGGATGTTAATCTTGTTTTCATATTTTTGAGTAAGGGTAGTAATCAACTTGTCCATGATGTCTTCCTTCGAGATCTCTCCACCAATCTTCTTGATTCCAACAACTACTTTATTGATCCTTTGATTATAATATTTGATGTTTTCTTTAGGTAGCATCTCTAATACATTGTATCTTTTATTCCATGTTTTTCTACATGCATCCTTTTCTTGCTTGTCTCCTTCAAACATGTCTTCTAGGTGCTTCCATATCTTATGGGTGGTGTCAACTTTCTTTAACTTTGAGAATTCACTATCAGATAGGGCACTAATAAGGGATTCCTTTGCTAAATAATTATGATGAAATAATTCCTTTTTCCTATTAGTAGCATCATCCTTTCCAAGATCTTCTAGGGTACGAATCTTGGTTTCTTTGACAGTTACATTAAAAACTTCAAAAGCAATGCACTACAAATGGGTCACCATATTGTTCTTCTAATCAAGATAATTATCTCCATCAAACCTAGGACTCTCTTTCCTAAAGTATTCCATCTGATCAACCTCAAGTTATTAAACTTTCTTTCTCAGGCACTTGGGTCTAATACCAATTGTTAGGAATAGTCCCAAGAGATAACTGAGAGGGGGTAGGGGGTGAATCAGTTATCTACAAGATTCAAGTCTTTATCCAATTAAGTATGCTTAAACATAAAGCATAAACACAATGAAAGAACATAAGAACACAACACCAATATTTTGGTTACAAGGAAACCCAAATAGGTAAATAACCTAGTGGGACTTGATACCCACTAATATTCTATACTAGTGTATAATGATCCTTGTTAGAAGATCCTTTACCCTGTTAGGAGTAGCTTTACAATATATGAAGTACAATAGACCTAGTCAAGGGTTAGACCCTATTAGGAGTTTGCTACAATTTTCCTTGTCAAGGGAGAGGACGTACTCTCCAAGAGCTCACTCCTCAAAGGGGTGAAGGCTGCAAGCTTCTAAATAACATATACACACTATATCTAGATTTTGGTGAACTGTGCTTTGACTTGCTTGTCTATATTAGTTCCAATGTATAGCACAAGTACTCTACTTGGTCACATAGACCTTCTTTTGATGGTTCCACAATTTTCACACTCTAGTTTGCTTTGCTTAATCAACCATGAACCACACTTCAGCAATCACAACTGACTGCCTTTAAATATCTTTCCTCTAAATGATATGATCAAGTCAACCTATTAGAACTACCTTGAAATCATATTAGAGAAACCATAAAAAAATCATATAAACAATCTATCAACTCTACTATGCACGGAACACATTCTAGGACCTCTCCAAATAAGATAATTTTAAATGCATGATACACACTGTCAGCTCTACCAAAACAACTGGATATTTTTCCTCAAGCTGAATTAACTCATGCACTCTTAACTAAACATTAATAAATCTTCTCCAAGTTTAACTTCAAGGGTGAATACCCTAAAGATAGGCACAACTAAAGAACCAATAAAATCTCTGTTGGCTCTTCTAGATAAATATAGGAAACTGCTACTAGAAAATAAAAACTACATAACTTCACTTGTGTTCATCATAAAACTATGCATCCATAACTAAAAAATCACCAACATGTCTTCATCATATATCCAAGGGTGCACAACCCCATGATAACTCTATGAACAACCATACATGGAACACTGCATGTAACTTTGTCAGGAACACTGCTGACATAATCTACAATATAACCATCTGTAATAATACTTAACTACTGCACCCATGATATCATGTTGATATCATGTCCATGCTACATATACTAAATGTTTACTACATAATACTTCTACGCATGCTACTTTCCATATGTTTTCATCAATGATAAACATACAGTCAGTATTGGTCTATAGGCATATCTCCAACAAATCCTCGTCCAAAAAATGCCTTCAATAAATAAAAATGTGAATTTATTAATTGCAATTCAATATGAAATAGAAATAAAATGTTTTAGTTTTATACCATTGTAAATATTTTTTACAAAATAAACTCACTTGCTGACTTCACTCAAAGTACATACTTTGCATGAAGTACCTAGAAAAAAAATTGGGTGGGACGTTGTTTGCCAGAATTTTCACTTGAGAGGCCTCGTGTGAAGTGTATTTGTGTGAAGGGGGTCTTCATTTGAAGACCCCAAAACTAAAATTTTTCCCTCAAAAAATAAGTGAACTTCAAGAAAATGGTCTTTCAAGGCCTGGAACAATGACTAAACAAGATGATTTTTTCAAACATATGATGTCAAATGATGCTATTCGGAACAAACTTTTTAATGAATATAATTTTAAGACATATTGAGCTCATTATCACTTTTAAATATCACTTTAACTAAACATAGATTGTTTTGTCATTCAACAAGCTATCTCTTCAAGACTTCAGGAAAAATAGCAAATTGAAAAAATATGTAGGAAAAGTGTATTTATGTTACCTTTCTATAAAAAAAAAGAAAAAATCAAATTTGATATACACAGATCAAGTTAGAGCGATCCAAATGACCTTATGTCTAAATTATAGTTATTATCACTTTAGAATTTAATAAACTATGAAATGTTGACCCAAAATGAATAAAACTAATTGCATCCTTTAGATATTGAAGTTCCAAATATAATATCAAAATAATTACATTGTTATCATATTTTAAAACAAAGTTATGCTGATCCCAGTGACAGTAACTCCTTAAAAACATAGTTTTTCACACAAACCACTTTTCGAAGGAGAAGGAAAAATGAATTTAAATGATTTTTTTTAAAAAAATACATATTTAGAAACTAGAAAGAAAACTTTAAAAGACTCTAGTTTACATCATCTTCTAATTCCTAATAGTTTTGTGACAACAGATGTTTGAAAGTGAATTTTTTTCTCAGAATATTGATCTCTATGTCAAAGTTGGCCAAAAGTGGGACTCACTATTGTGGGACCACCCATATATACAACAACACATTTATGACATAGCATATGTAATATTTAAAATAATCAAGGTATAAATAGAAGATTATCACAAGTTTCTACATTTATTACCTTGCACAAACAAAGTAACAAGGGATATTAAAAGGGATTGTTTAGAAGATGGAGAGTGATGGAGGAGGAGGAGAGCATGGTGGAAGCAAGTCTCAACATTCAAATTTGAATTTAGGTGGGGACTGGTGTGACATGCAAAGTTGTTGGTCCTGATGCTGTAGGTAGTAATCTTAGATTCTCTAAGGGAAATGGGGTACAAGTTAAGGATCCTAATGCTAGAGAAAAGCCTAGGCACCTAGGGAGGGAACTAGTTGTTGTGATACAGTGGTTCAACAAGTGCTCACAAGAAAATAGTCATCCCTTTTTGGTGTCAAACCCATGGGTAAGTCATCTTTACCACCTATTAAGAACATCTCAAACCTGGCTGTCCTAGACCAAATCATTGACTTTTATTGGAAAGTTGGCTTTAATGATGTATATGACTTAATATAGTGTTTTTATTATGGAAACAAATTCGTATAGTAGTTTGGAGTCAGCACACTTGATGAGAAGATCAGAAATCAGCTAAGTGTTGAAGATTGGACAATGTACATAGTTACTAAATCTCAGAGCATCAACACACATGCGTACGACCAAGTTATGGTGTGAACCATAGAAGTTAAGTTGGTTAGACTATATTCATGCTTAGTCTATGAGTGCATGATGAGATATGAAATTATGAGAAAGATATAGATAGTTGAAGTTAGACAGCTAGTGTGTGCCAGTGAAGATCAAAGTAAGCAACCGACTGTTATCATTTTGAGTTGCGGTTATATTATAATGATGTAAAGGATATGAACATATTGTATTTAGGTTACCAACATATAGATATGTTTGTTTGTAAACACACTTGAGCCAATTCAATTGGAAGCATTGTATGTAATAGGTTTAAGGGCTGACCTAGTTGTTTGTTTTGTATGTGCATATATGAGATGCGCCCATTGTAATTAGTATGGAAGCTGATACAAAGTTTTGATAAGAAGAGAAGAAGTGTGAGATGAGACTATAAGATGTATTAGAGCTTTGTAAGAGGTCAAAGCATTAGCACATCAAAGGAACTGATCTAACAAGCAGTGTCATAGTTATAGTTCATCCAGCTGATATAGTGTGTATCTGAGATCAAAAGGTTGTAGCCTTCACCATTTGAGTAGTGAGCTCTAGGATAGTGCACCCACTCCCCTAATAGGGACAGTTTTAAAAGACTCCTAATAGGGTCTGACCCTTGACAAGGTCTACTCTACTTAATACATTGTAAAGCAACTCCTAACAAGGTTAAGGATCTTCTAACAAGGATCATAAAACACTAGCACAAAATATTAGTGGGTGTCAATTCCCACTTGGGATTTTACCTATTTGGGTTTCCCCATAACCATATTGGTGTTATGTGTTGATTTAATATTTCATGTTTATGTGGATGTTCATTTAAGTACTTAAGCATTTAAATTCAGTTTAAAGATTAAAGTAAAAGTTAAAATATAGTGAACACTGATTCACTGCCCCCCCCTCTCAGTGTTCTCATTCCTAAGAACTTTAACATTGCTAAAATGGAAAAATCCTTGGTGATTAGATTCTTGTTTGTAAGGCTGAACATTGAGGTGATTCGTGCTTATGCTAAGATAAAATGGTCGATAAAATGACATTTGGATATAGTTGCAATGACAAAGGGATGTCTTTCTTTTGTCTTCTCATGTGAAGAGGATCAATTGAAGGTTTTATTTAATGGGCCATGGGTGATAAGTAAAAATACTATGATCCTTAAAAAATGGTACCCTAATCTTGTGTTTGAGGATGAACTGGTGGTCCAAGCCCTAGTCTTGGTCAAGTTGTATAGACTTCATTTGGAGTTCTAGATGGAGGATGCTTTTGCTAGGATAGAAAACTCCTTTGGGAAGTTGTTATCTATTGATCTTGTTACACCATCTAGAAGAAGATTAACATATTTGAGAATTTTTTGTAGGTGTGATGCAAGAAGTTGATATGCCAAAAACTATTAGTATCCATTCTAAGCTTGGATACTGGGAGTAGAAGATCAAATATGAATCTATCTATTTTGTCTACTTCTACTATTAAAAAGTTGGGCAATGGGTGAAGAAGTTCTCGAGAAAGGAAGTCTAGAGGAAGTTGAAGAAGTGGGTTCTTAATGAAGGGTGCTCCCCTTAATACCACAAACACATAATAGAAGTAGAGAAATAATAACAATTTGCAAGAACAGAAAATGGGGTTCTTATTATCTCCACAAATGTGGAATTCCAAATTTCAAAATTACAATGTGCAAAGCCACATGGGCATTTCCCTTACAATATTCTATAGGACAAAGGCTTGAATCATTACCCAGAACTACCTAGAACTGCCCTGAACTACCTAAGAAAACACTATAGGCCTTCCTTATATAGGGAATTTTCATCACTTGAGAAGGTTCCAAAAATTTAGCCCTAAGGCCCAACCAAACTTAGAATTATTTTATTTTTCATTATATTACATCATAGTCAGCTCAAAATAAATTTTAAAACCAAAACATAAATTTTGAAGAAAAAATATTTTCTACCATTTTAGGTGGCCCAACTTCCAGAGACTAGAAGTCATCACCAGTTGACCCGATTGACTATTATGACCCCATTTTGGAAAGGCCATGAAGTTCTCTATAGGCCTGTCATGCAAGTACATGTCACTAAAACTTTTGACCTCATCTGGGACCTCTAAAGCCTTCAAAACTGAGTTCAAATTTTCTATACCCTGTTGCCAATACCAAAAATCTTTAATATCTACAAAGCTCGACTTGATCTGTCAATGAAACTTTATTGGTAGGCTAATATGAATGAGATGAACCTCCACATGTGAAATTAGAACATTCTAAGATCGTATGACCAACTTTCTAAAAATAGAAAGTTTCCATAAATAGTAGCTCTGCACAAGATAGCCATTATTGAATACAAAAACAAAAATATTTTTGGGTGATGCAAGATTGCTCTTACACCCAGGATGCTCCTGCATCTGACACCTGGAGTAATTTGAGAAGTGATCTTGTCACTACTCAAGTGTGAAGAGGAAAACCAAGATGATTAACCTCCTCCCTTGTCAACCATGATGAATCTTCAACAATTCATCCTTTCCATTTAACCAAATATTCTTCATATGTCTTGTTCCTTGTGCTTCTGCCAACATGACTATCTAGTATATCTTCAATCTCTTTGGTATCTGAACTACTTGCTGGAATACTCTATTGTGCCACTATGATCTCATCTTCAACACCTCCTTCATGATAATTTTTCAAATCTAAAATGTTAAACACTGGTGAAATATTCAGCTCACTAGGAAATTCTACCTCATATGCATTTCTTGAATCATTCTTCTTCAATATCTTGCATGGCCCAAACTTCTTCATTTTCAACTTGTTATATGTACCAACTAGGAATCGCTCCTTCCACAAATGAACCATGACTTCATCTCCAACCTAAAATTCCTTATGCCTCATTTTATCATTTGCCTTAGCTTTATACTGTGCATTCATCTTTGTAATGTGCTTCCTCACCTCCTCATGGATGTTCTTCAAATGTTCTACAAAATCCTCAGCTTCAGCACTACTTATTTCACCTTTATCTATCTTCCTCAACTTAGATGCATTTCTAGGACTACTTCCATATACAATATGAAATGGTGATTTACCAGTGCTCTTGTTGATAGAATTATTGTATGCAAATTCTGCATGTGGTAAAATCAAATCCCATCTTGTTGGTTTATCTCCAAGTAAACATCTTAGAAAATTCCCCAAACTCCTATTCACCATCTCTATCTGTCCATCAGTCTGTGGATTATGTGATGAACTGAACTTCAAATCTATCTTCAACTTCTTCCACAATGTATGCCATAAATATCTAATGAACTTAGTGTCCTGATCTGAAACTATGGTCTTTGGTAAACCATGTAGTTGCACCACTTCTCTGAAAAACAATTTTTCTATATGAACAACATCATTAGTCTTCTTGCAGGGAATGAAATGTACCATCTTTGATAATTTTTCAACTACCAAAAAAATTGAATCATGTCCCCACTATGTCCTTGGCAATCCAATAACAAAATCCATACTAATATCCTCCCATGGCTTCTCTGGTACAGGTAATGGCTGATACAATCCTGTATTCTACTTCACTCCTTTTTCTATATGACATACTCTGCAACTCTGTACAAACTTCTTGACATCTTGCTGCAACTGTGGCCAATAATAGTTCTCACTAACAATGGAAAGGGTTTTATCATGACCAAAATGTCTATCCAATCCTCTTCTATTCTTCTCCTTGATGAGATTCTCCCTCATAGAACTACATGCAATGCACAACTGACTCCCTCTGAATAGCATAATACCCTAGATGATGAAATCCAACCACTTTGTCCTATCTAGAGTAATAGGTTATGTACAAGCTTTCCAAGCTTCACCAAAATCAAGATCCTCTAGATACAAATTCTTGAGTTCCTTGAGCCCAACCACCTAAATCCTCATCTCTATCAACAAAATTTTCCTTCTACTAAGTGCATCTGTAACCCTGTTAGACTTTCCACTCCTGTGTTTCAAAACAAATGTATAACTCTACAAAAACTCAACCCATTTCAAATGCCTCTTATTCAACTTTCCTTGACTATTCAAATATTGCAAAGCTCGATGATCAGTATATAAAATTTTTCTTCTACTAAGCACATCTACAACCCTATTAGACTTTCAACTCCTATGTTTCAAAAAGAATATATAACTCTACGAAAACTTAACCCATTTCAAATGCCTTTGATTCAACTTTCCTTGACTATTCAAATATTGCAAAGCTTGATGATCAGTATATAAAACAAACTCCTTAGGAAGTAGATAGTGTCTCCACTTCTTTAATGCCTAAACTATAGCATAAAATTCTTGATCATAAATAGAATATTTTCTCTTGGCATCATTCAACTTCTCACTAAAATAAGCATCAGGTTTTCCATCTTGGTTCATAACAGCTCCTATTATAGTACCACTAGCATCACAGTCTATTTGAAACACCTTATTAAAATCTGGAAGTGCTAAAACATGTTGTTCTATAACTTTTTGTTTCAACAATTGAAAACTCTTTTCTGCCCCATTAGTCCACTTAAACTCTTTTCTATCTCCTCTCATTGTTTTAGTTAAGGGTCCACAAATACTGCTAAAGTTTATGATAAATTTTTTATAAAAGCTAGCCAAACCATTAAAAGATCTTACCTTAGTAGCACTCCTTGGAGTCGGCCATTTAAGGATAGCCTATACTTTCTCTGGGTCCATTTTTTGACCTTCTGCTAAAACTAGAAATCCCAAATACACTAACTCCTTCACAAAACTGCACTTCTTCAAATTAGTCAATAATTTCTCTTCTCTCAGCTTCTCAAACACCATATGAATATGCACCATATGTTCCTCCAATGTTTTACTAAAGATCAAAATATCATCTAGGTAAACAATGACAAACTTAGCCATAAACTCTTTCAGAACCTCATTCATGAGCTACATGAAAGTACTTGGTGCTTTAGTTAGCCCAAAAGGGATGACTAACCACTCATAAAGTCCTTTTCTCTTGAAGTTAGTGTTCCACTCATCTCCTTCTCTAATCTAAATTTGGTGATATCCACTATATAGATCTATCATTGAGAAATACACAGCTCCACTCAAATAGTGCATGATATCATCCATTCGTGGCAATGAAAACCTATACTTGATTGTGATCTTGTTTATTGCCCTAGAGTTTGTACACATCCTCCATTCTCCATTCTTCTTTGGTGCTAATACCACTAGTACAGCACAGGGACTCAGACTCTCATGGATCAATCCTTTCTGCAATAGCTCATGTACTTGTCTATTTAACTCCTCACTTTCTACAGGTGTCATTCTGTGTGCTGCCTTATTTGAAAAACTCACTCCTAGGATCAAGTCCATTTGATGACTGATCTTTTTGACTGGTGGTAACCCATTAGGCACATTATCAGTTACAATATCTTGAAGCTCATTCAAAAAATTTACAACTTCTGCAAGCACATCTTCTACTTCCTCTTTACCAACTTCTGGAATTAAAACAAAACAAACATGCTCATGACTCATACCATCTAGGAACTTTCTTCCATCAACAAAAGTTATGCTTGCACTACCACATACATTTTCTTCTATGTCATTCAATGGCTTTAGCTTACGTCACACTCCATCCTTCATCAGGGAATAGGTATTCACAAAACCATCATGTACAACACAGCTGTCAAACTGCCATGGTCTACCCAACAACATATGACATGCATGCATAGATATGATATCACACAATACCTCATCATGGTATTTTCCAATCTTGAACTTCACTAGGAATTGTTCATTGACCATGGCCTTATGGTCATCTTGTACCCAAGAAATCTAGCATGGATGTGGGTGTTTTTGTCTCTTGAGCTTCAACTTTGTCACCATCTCTTCTGACCCCAAATTGTTAGTACTTCCACTATCAATAATCACATCACAACATTTACCCTCACACTTGCATCTAGTGCAAAATAGGCTCTTCCTTTGCTTAGGTTCGTTCTCACCACTCAATAGAACTCTTATGTTGATCAACATTTATCCTCTTTTAGCATCTTCTGAATTTGATGATCTATCATCTTCATCTACATGTGCAACTCTATCTTGGCCTTCACTTCTCCTATCTATTCTTCCTTGGCATTGAGGACATTCAAATTCCCTATGACCTTCTTCTCCATAGTGAAAACATGTTCCACTGAAGCCTCCTCTTCTAGATCCTTGTCCTCTTCCTCTTCCTCTTTGATCTCTATTACTCTGATCCTGAAAGTGATTGAAATTATTTCCTCTAATTCTAGCCACCACTGGCCTCATCCTTTTTTTTTGGATCTTCATTTCAGCCACTAGATCTTCCACCACAACCTATTCCATTTTATCTACTCTTGAACTTCTTGTTAAACTTTTCCTCTACTTTTGGGAAAAATTGGTATGCCTCTTCAATACTATTCATTCGAACCAGATTCAACTTCTCCTGAATGCTCAACCTCAACCCATTAAGGTAACGGGAAACTTTCTCCTTATCAACTTTTGCATGGCCTGTTCTAATGAGGATTTGATAGAACTCCTTCATATACTCCCGAACAGATCTTCTTGCTTGTTTCAAACTTTTCATTTTCTTCAGTAGGTCAAGCTCATAATCAACAGGAATAAACTATCACTTCAATTTATCCACCATCTAATCCCATCTTGTGATTTTCTCCTTTCATCTTCTATTTCACTCCAATTGAATCTCTTGCCACCAGATCTTTGCATGGCTGTTTAGTCTGGCCTTCACAAATTTGACCCTATCAGGATCCTCGATATCTTCATCCTCAAAATATTTTTCACATTCATTGATCCAGTCGATCAATTCTTCTGGGTTAAGATTTCCAGAAAATGTTATAACCTCAATCTTAGGTCTTTTTCCAATCTTGGAAATAGCTTGGAAAAGTCTTTCTTCTTCTTGATTCATAATTTCCTTCTTCGGCTTCATCCTCACTTTCATCTCTAACATTAAGATTCATTCCTCTAAGAATCTCTTCTTGCAATGATCACACTTGTCTCTAGAGCTCTCTAACCTCAGGTGTCACAACACCAGCTCTTCTACCACATTCCCTTCATGGAGGTATTTTCATGCAAATCACTAAAACCCTAACAATGGTTCTGGTACAAACTACCTCATAGTTAGTGATCTGCTTAAAAAGACACTAACCCACGGTCCTGGTACAAACTGCCTCACATTTGGTGATCTATTTACACACTTAAGAACTCTTGCTCTAATACCACTTGATGAAGGGTGGTCCCCTTAATACCATAAACACATAATAGAAATAGAGAAACAACAACAATTTTCAAGAACAGAAAATGAGCTTCTTATTATCTCCACAAATGTGGAATTCCAAATTTCACAATTATAATGTGAAAAGCCACATGGGCATTCCCCTTACAATATCCTATAGGACAAAGCTTCGAATCATTACCCAGATCTACCTAGAACTGGCCCAAATTGCCTAAGATAACACTAGAGGCCTTCTTTATATAGGCAATTTCCACTGCCCAAAAAGGTTCTGGAAATTTAGCCCTAAGGGTCGACCAAACATAGAATTATTTTATTTTTCATTTTATTACATCATAGTCAACTCAAAATAACTTTTGAAACCTGAAAAGAAATTTTGAATAAAAATTATTTTATGCCATTTCAGGTGGCCCGACTTCTAGAGACCATAAGTCATCACTAGTTGACCCGATTGACTAATATGACCCCATTTTAGAAAGGCCACAAAACACTCTACAGGCCTAATTGGTGCAAGCACCCGTTACCCAAATTTTCAACCTCATTCGAGACCTTTAAAGCCTTCAAAACTGAGTTTGAAGTTTATGTACCTTGCTGCCAACACCAAAAATCTTCAATATCTACAAAGCTAGACTTGATATGTCAATGAAACTTTACTGGCAAGTTGATATGACTGAGATGAACCTCCACATGTGAAATTAGAACATTCTAAGATCATATGACAAGCTTACTAAAAATAGCAAGTTTACATAAATAGCAACTTTGCACAAGATAGCCCTTATTGAATACAAAAATAGAAATATTTTTGGGTGATGCAAGATTGCTCTTACACCCAGGATGCTCCTACATTAGTTCTAATAGGGAATTATTCAGGTATTGAGGAAGATTCCTCTAGGAATTCACATTCCATCAATGTGAAGGGAGCTTTTCAAAGCTCAAATTCTATTAAAAATATGAATGAGAATATTAACACTAAAAATGGAACCAAGGTAAGAAATGGATCTCCACAAGAGAAGGATGGGGAGAGTGTTAATGAGGGCATGGTTGATAATTAGGGGTAAAAAGAAAGACCTCTAGAGTTGATGGTAAAGGACACCTTTGAAGAGGATTAGAAAACCTAAAGTATGAGTAGCATTCCTAATTTGATACTGACAATTGATATGAGGAAATTTACGTCGAGTCTTGTATTCCTAGATTTCTAGGATGGTATGAAGGAAACTCTTGTTTGGTAGGATGCACAACAATACATTGTGTTAAGACAAGAAGACTTAGATTCATTAATTATTTGTCCATAGGTGATCAAGAGAACTTTCTTAGAAACCCTTACCCCGAAATGGGGAGATGTTGAAAATATTTTCCAAGCATTACAAGAGTGTCAGAGTGGATAGCAGGATGTAGCTTGAAAATATGAGGATGTGAAAGAATCTAAGAATCCTAAGAAAAAGAATAATATGGTTGTCAAAAATACAAGGATCTCTAAAAATGGGCATGTGGGTCGCACTTTATCCTTGCTGAGAGGACCATCAAATCAAAGAAAAAGGGCTATGGAGGCTAATAAGAACATAGTGAATGGAAGCCAGAAGACCATCCTAGAGGTTGCTCCCTTTATCAATGTATGAATATTACTTCTTGGAATATTAGAAGATTACATAATACTCATAAGAAAGATATTCTTAGGAGTATTATTAGAGAAAATATACCTTATATTTTTTTGATCCAAGAAACTAAAATGCCTAAGGAGAATTTTAAAAATATTATATTCTTTAAGAATGGTAAAATTTGTAGGGGTCTTTCTGAAGGGGCTTCTAAGGGTATTGCAACCCTTTGGAATAATGATTTTACTAAAGGGGATATTATCTACCAGGGAAATAATGTAGCCTGATCAAATTTAGTCATATCAAGGATGGTTACTCTTGGGTGCTAACCAATATTTATGCCCCTAACACCAAATCTGGGAGAGAGTCATTTTGGGATCTTTCATCTCATTTGCGAAGAAGTTTTGATTCATAAGGTTCAATTTTTTTGGGAGATTTTAATACTCCTCTTAGAGAAAATGATAAAATGGGGTGGAGTGAATCAAATATTGATAGAAGAATGCATCTGATGCAACTCATTGATGAGAAAGCCCTCCATGATGTGGATTTGCAAGGAATTAACTTCACTTGGACCAATAGAAGAAATGGTAAGGATCTTATCTAGGTCAGGTTAGATAGAGCTTTTATTAGTAATGATTTATTCTTGCATTATTATTTTTCTGTGTCTACTCATGTTAGGGTTGGATCTGATCACCACCCTATCACCTTTTTGGATGATCCTTTATCCATGAAAAGAAATTTCCCTGTAAGATTTGAGAAGATGTGGTACCTATTGATGACCTACAACTAATTGAATATCATGATGAACTAAAGAAATAGTGATAAGAGATCACAGAGCTATTAAAGTAATATGCAAGGTGATTAAATTAGTCAATATGTTGTCATTGATGTCAACTAATTTTTTGACTGCACTTATCATGATAGTTACAAACATATGAACATCTATCGAAGGGAGAAATGGTGAAGAAATTAGACATCTACATAAGGAAAAGATGGATATAATAGATAAGGATAAGGTGTAATTTGGGTAACTTATTGATGGGTTTATAGAATTATATTGTTGACTTGTTCATGTTACATTGTTATATTATGAAGAAGAGATCATAATTGAACAAGTTAATAAGGTCGGTAATTGAATATTTCTGTATACACCAAGTCAGTCTTGTGTATACTGAGTGACACTAATAATGGAGTTAGTTATTACTGATGAATTCAATATTAACCAAGCATAGATAAAACATTAAGTGTTTTAACAACTGACTAAAATTGATGAGCGAGAAACTACTTATGATTTTGAGGTAAGAGATGAAGCTCATTATAAGATCCATGACTAACAAAATTTAGAGATGATCGAAGGGAAGGAATTGAAATGTGTTATTAACACATCTATCAAGGAATCTTGAAGCAACAAAATGGATGAAGGAGATTAAGAGGAAAAATCTAATGGCAGATAAGAAAATGGTTTACATGTTTATTTAAGAGACATGTGATTCATTGTTGAAACATGCCAGATGAATAGAGACTATAAAAGATTTTGTGTGAAGATATTTTTAATGAATTCTTGATAAAAAAAGGTTATAGACTGAATCGAGCTGAACTACAGGCATAACCGAGCATTAGAGATATATAAACTAAGTGAAGTAAGTTGGAGGATATGATGAAGTGAATTTATTATGGATGAGATGATTTATTTTGAGCTTAGCATAGATATGAATACTTTCAAATTGATATGTTTTTGAATCAGATCATTATTCTATTAGTTTAACCATGTTACAAAAAAATCTCTTAACTGAATGGACTTAACAGTCTTTTTTATTTCCATATGACATTCAAGGAATGTTAATTATTTTCTTGTTGAACCCATAGTGAATGCTGGTCAAAAGTTAACTATTAGTGATGAATCCTCTAACCAAGTCACACATGACAGTGCACATTGTAACCTTTAAAAGAGCTGGCTCCTAATAGAGCTCACTTAAGATGAGTGAACTATTTTGGGATACCAGTCCCAAGTGGTTTTTCCCTTAGCAGGGTTTCCACGTTAAATCTCTATGTTATGTGTTATTTTTTATCATTGTTTTGATACCATAGTTTACATATTGCATATTTGATTAATCGGTAAAGAAAGTTTTGGAAATTATTGGTATTCAGTAAATGAATAGAAAGATAGTTATTTTATCTTACCATGTTGTTTGATTTGTTCAATAAGTTTGAAAAAGTACGTATGAGAGTTTGGGACTATAGGATAACTGATTGACCCCCCCCATCTTAGTTATCTAACAATTGGTATTAGAGCATATTGGTTTCTTGGAGAAAAGTTTCAAGGACTTAAGAAAAAGATCACAAGATGTATAAAAGGGAAGTGCCTAATCTGAAGAAAGATATCTTCTTGACATGGCAAAGTAGGATGAGGCTGCACATATCTCGAATTGCAGAATCTTCTCTTCATATCCTAGACAATGGCTACATACAACTGACTATTGGACCTTTGAGAGTTGATTAGCTAAGAGACAAAGATGAACACAATATAACTATGATAGAGATTGTTGTTCCTCTATCTAATGTAGAATATGAAGATATCAAAGCATGCACTATAATGAAATAAATGTGGGACAAACTTGCACTAGTTCATTGAGGAGATGTACATGTAATTTGGGCCAAAGTTAAAAGCCTAAGAGGTAGATTTGATGATATGAAGATGAAATAAGGTGAAAGCATCACCAAATACTCTATTTGAATCAAAGAGGTGGTCAATGCTATTTGAGGAGCATGAGGTATTATTTCTAAAGACACTATTTTAAGTAAAATAATAAGAACCTTGTTGCCTATCTATGCTATTAGAATCTCTTATATTCATGAAATGAGATCTGCACTTGTTAGTACTTGTAAACCTCATAGTCTAATTGGTAAGCTAGCTACTTTTGAGCTGAATAACTATGACAATAGTATTGTACCAAGTGTTGAGTCTGCATGTATGCCATCCCTGAATATTGGTAAGTCTAGCAGAAAGAATAACATAAAAAATGTAATTGGCACTAAGCGGATTTTTAGAATCAAGTTTAATGAGAATGGTGAAATAGCTAGAAACAAAGCAAGACTTGTATGTAAGGGATATGTGAAAGAAGAAGGTATTGACTATGGTGAAACATTTGCACCAATATCAAGACTTGGAGGAGTCTAAATATTACTTGCATATGCTACGCATAAAGGATTCAAAGTATATCAAATGGAAGTGAAATCAACATTTCTAAATGGAATTCTTAAGGAAGAGTTCTACATAGAACTATTGGAAAGTTGTCTATACTAAAGTATATGATTGTATATAGTTTTTTCATTATGGAAAAAAATTCATATAGTAGTTTGGAGTGAGTGCACCAAGTGGAAAGATCAGAATTCGGTTAAGTGTTAAAGACTGGACAATATACAGAGTATCAGTAGCTCAGAGCATATGCGCCCCTGTGTATGGATTAATTATGGTATGTGCACTATGATTTATGATTTTTATACTATACTCATGCTTATTATAAGAGAGCATAAGAAGATATGTAGTAGTATGAAAGTTATAGTCAGTTGAAGTTGCACAGCCAGTGTGTGCCAGTAGAGAACAGAGCATGGAGCTGATAGTCAACATTTTGGTTTGTGATTGTAATGTAAAAATATAGAGGCCATGTGCCCATTATATTTAGGTTGAAAACATATGTATATGTTTACTTGTAACAGCACTTAAGCCAATTCATTGGAAGTTTTATTTGTAATAAGTCTAAGAGCCGACGTAATTGTTTTGTTTATATGAGCATATAAAAATGAGATGCACCCATGGTATTCGATATGGAAGTGATGCAAGTTATATGAGAATTGTGATAAGTAGAGAATAGGTATGGAAAGAGGGCATATGATGTATTAGAGCTTGGATAGAGGTGAAAGCATCAGTGCACTAAAGGAATTGATCTGACAAGTAGTGTCACAACAACAGCTCACCTACAAATATAGTGTGTATCTGATCTAAGAAGATTGTAGCCTTCATCATTTGAGGAGTGAGCTATACGATAGTGAGTCCACTCCCATAATAGGGATCATTGTAAAAGACTCCTAATAGGGTCTGACCCTTAACCAGGTCTACTATACTTAAAGCATTGTAAAGCTACTCCTAACAAGGTAAAGGATCTTCTAACAAGGATCACAAAACACTAGTGCAAAATATTAGTGGGCATTAAGTCCCACTGGGGTTTTTACCTTTTTGGGTTTCCCCATAGCCATATTGGTTTCATGTGTTATTCTTATGTTTCATGTTCTATGTGAATGTTTAATTTAGTACTCAAGCATTTAAGTTAAGCATAAAGATTAAAGACAAAAGATAAAAGATTAAGTGAACATTGATTCACCCCCTGCCCCCCCTCTCAGTGTTCCCATTCCTAAAAATTGGTATCAAAGCTCTAGTCCTTAGTATAGATGTTTAACCACTTGAGGAGATCATGGAAAAAGAAGATATGAAACATTTGAAGAAGAATCTTGAAGCAGCTGTTGAAGATCTAGATAGTTCAGAAAGAGAAATTGAAGAACTAAAAGAAAAAGTTAGTAATGCTCAATTAGTTATCAAAAGACTAAGAAATGATTTAAAGGGATTCTCTAACAATGATCTTGAAGAAAAATCAAGAAGTTGAATGAAGAAAATGCATCCTTATTGAGTTAGCCTGAAGATTTTGATGACAAATTGATGAACAATCAACATGCCTACAATGAACAAGTTTTAGAACCTTTAACTCAATGAAGAGTTAAGGGAAGAAAATTTGGAAATTTTGGATCTAAAGAATTGAAAAGAAAGATTAGAGTATGAATTGAAAGAAGAAAAGAAACACATAGAAAAATTGCACACCAGTTCTAATTTGATAGAATCTCAGTTATATGTAAGAAGAGACAAAGGAGACACTAGCTATATTGGGTACAATGAGGCACAAAATTAGATTGACAACATGCAAGAAAGTATGGACTCACAAAAGGACACTACCAATACTGAGAAGAGTAAAGATCAATCCAAAGACAATGGTGAACCTCCTAAGAATGAGCGTGAGCCTGGAGAATGCACTTGTTTTGCATGTAACAAACATGGACACATTGCAAGAAACTACATAGAGGTAAAAAATTTTAATGGTTACTATTACTCATGTAATAGATTTGATCATAGAGCAATAAATTCCAATACTAGTAAGAAGACCAGGATTCAGCATGAAAAAAGAAACCAGAATCAGACAAATATAAGAAGCTCTCAGAATGTTACATGTCAGATATGTAACTATAATGGTCACACAACAAAACAATGTAGAATGGTGCCTCATGTCAATGCGCTGAGGAATAATAGACCTCCAGTGATTTGTCACACCTATAACAAGGTTGCACATATCTCAAAGTTTTGTAGATCAAGGACACAAGTTTAGGAAAGCATTAAAAAGGACAAATAACTAGTTTTGGATCCTAAAATAGAAGTCAAGTTTGTGAAGGCATCAAAAGATGTGAGCTTGATTTGGTCATATGTAAAGAAGGATAATGTTGATGGTAATGTATTGGATGCATCCACAGTGGACACACCCTCTACATCTACATGAATGACCCTCAGGGTCATAGGGGAAGTTGTTTTAGCTCTAGACCCCTACGCGGATGGCATACTTATTTTTAGAGTATGCACCTTTGGACTTAAGGTATTGGAGTATATAGGAACCTTTTCATAAGAGTGCACATGTTAATTGTGAGTGCAACTCAAGTTTGAAATTTTGAAGTGATAGCTTGGTTTACGTGAGTTACATTAATGGTAGAATTCTTACTTTAAGTACACAAAAGATTGTATGTTCACTCATTGCATTCATAAGTAGAGAAATTTGAGAGCAGATTGAGCCTTGGAAGTTGTTGAGAATATTTGGAGATTGAACTATCAGCTATTGCAGTGCATTTGATTAGTCACAAGAAACCCTAGCTCATTGTCCTGATTCAGAAACCTTTAGAATATCACAGAGATCATTTGGAAAGAGAATATCAAGTAAGTCATGGCCACTCCTATTGTTTTTTATGTTACTAAGAAGAAGGGGTATGTTTTCAGAAGGCACCCATTTAAATCAACCCTAGATGATTTAGAGGGAGCATTCTCCTACACACTGATGGGTGTCATGCATGTAGAAGACATAAGGTCTTACATCTATTGTAAGAAGGAACCTATTGGACTTGATAGGTTAAGGGTGCACATGGACAAAATGTTCATGGATGCATACACCAAATGGAACAATCACCCCATTGTTGAATATGCCATAGCATATGAGTTTTATGAGGAAGAATGGATAAAAATCTTATTGAGAAAAATCCATGATGATTTGTTTTAGATTGGAGATGTTCCAATGAGAATCATAGGAGACCTAATTCATGAGATGATAAGCCTTTCTAAGATAGGCACCATCCTTTTAGTTGGCAAGGATGTCAAGAAAATGGTGGAACAAGTGTGTAAGTCAAGGAGTGATAAGCGCATCATGACTATTGAGCTGATTGAGAAACCAGACATCAAGTTGATATCAATGATACTTGGTTACATATTTCATCATACTAGCAGGGTTAATAGTGTGTCTGTGGGCACTATTCTAGTAGCCATTCATCTTGCACAAGAAGATGGAGAGTTCAACCTGTGTGAGATCTTGCATGCACAATTGATAGACAATATAAAAGCCATCAAACATGACAAGACTAAGGTATTCAGGTTTGGGTCCCTAATAATCTATATGTACTTTCATATAGTTGGTAAAGTGTCAGACTTGTATCTAGACAAGTCCATTCCTACCATGCCATAGATATCAAACAAAGCTTGCTCAAAGAGTACCTTAAGTGAATACATCACCTTGGAATTGAAGACATTTAGAGAAAGGATGTAGATGAGGTATATAATTCCTGAGAGTATTGTAGAGAAGTATAAGGATACAATATGCTTCATGGTGGAGATTGATACTACATGTATGGAAGTTGTGGAACCTAGAACTAAGTGGATTCATCCACTTGAGTATGAGGTTGAGGAACAAGTTCTTGAAGCTTATGCACATCTACTGCTATCAGCCCCTAGAGATGATAATGAACCTAGGTGGGGAGCCTATGAAGAAAAGTCTAGAGAAGTTGATGCTAAGCTAAACAGTACTACAACAAAAAGAAAAGTTGCAAAGGTCACATCAAAGATCCTAAGGATTCATGGTGCATCAAAAGAAGACCTTGATAAAGAAAGGGATGAAAAGATTTCCCTAGAATTGAAGAATGTAGTAGAAGAACAAGAAGATCCTAAGTTGAAAAAGATTAAAGTTTAGAAGGATGATAGTTAGAAGGATAATGAGTACAATACTCCTTCTATTCCCAAAGATACTCCTCCATAGTATAAACCAATGGTCAAGAGGAAGAAAGAAGCTAGCACTGATCATCCATCCTCACGAGCTACAAGGAGCAAAAGAAACATTCAAGCACCTCCCAAGGTAGGATTCAGGCCTAGCCTTAAAGTTTTGAGATCTAGAATTATTAATGAGGGTAGGATTGATCAAGTAGGAAAACATTATGAATCATATAGTCAGATTGATAAATTTGAGATTCATAATATGATTATCAAACATATGATCAAGTTCAAGAAGTGATGCAGGAGCATCCCCAGGTAGTTAGCTATCCTACATGTTTGGGAGATTTTATGGAGTCATATGGACTTATTTTCATGTGTGAGGGGTTTGGTAGAGTTGGATAAACCTACTTGGGTCTTGGGTAATTGGCTTTGATGTATTTAATGGCACATGGCATGGTCTTGGTTGCTTAGCATGGCCTAGGAGGAGCTCGGCCTTGCTTAGGAATTTGGTGCCTATTACATGCTGTATAAGTAATTTTTCACAAAGATTTAGAGGCTGAAAATTTCAAGGATTGAAGAGGGCCTACATTTCTACCTATGGTTGGATGCATGAGTTCTAATTCATTCGGAGCTAGGAGATATCACAATTTTACTAAGACATCTATTTTGGGCATTTAATTATTGTTGTTGGCTGACTTGTGGCATTTAATTTATGTATTTTTATTTAATTTATGTTTAGGGCCAACCTATGGCTTATATTGGTATAAGTAGGGGTTGTGGGGAAAGTCTTTAGTCATTATTGATCCATCTTGGAGAAGAGGAAGAGGTAGAGGAGCGAGTTTTGAGAAGAGCTAGTGGCTGCGGCTTGGGAAACAAGGGGATTGTTTGGTGGGCTTGTGAGCACAAGTTTAGATCTTCCTTGGGGTTTCCTACTAGTGCATGGATCTAGGTTAGCTAGGGTTTGATTTGGATCTTGCAAGATCTTATGCAATTTCCATTGTAATTGCATTGTATTTGGCTGTAACCCGGAAGGCCTTACAGCTAGGCATGTTGGATGAAAATATGATGATTCTATTATGAGTATTAGCATTGTGTGGATCTATATCTCTGTATTGTTATTATATTCTATTATGTGGTTATTTTATGGGGGCTAGGACATCTCCATGGGGGATTCTCTTGACTTGCACTACATCAAGTGGTATCAGAGTGAAGGCTGTTCTTGAGTGTGTGGACAGAGCATCAAATGTGAGGTAGTTTGCACCAAGACCTTGGGTGGAGTTTATCATAGCACAACTGTTCTTGAGTGTGTGGACAGAGCACTGAATGTGAGGCAGTTTGCACCAGGACCTTGGGTTGGGTAAAGTTTTCCTTAAGAGGACACGAGTATGGAGAAGAGAAAGAAGAAGATGACTTTAATGATTGGATGGATTCTTAGAATTCCTAGACTCAAGAAAATTAGAGAGAGATATCAAGAAGCAACAAGAGTTGCAATATTGGATTTGAAGAAGCAAGTGGTTGAATTAGAAGTGGAGCTAAAAAAGAGAATAGCGATTCATCAGAAAAGAGATGATGATAGAAGAGGGCATAGCAAGGTTGAGATGGAAGTAGGTTTTGTTGATCAGTGTGTGGAGGCTGATGCAGAACCTGCAGAGAAACTTGTGGATGTTTCTATGGAGCTTCCTAACCTTGTTGATGTTGTGATTGAGATTGGTTTTCATGATCAGTTGGTTAAGTCTGACATGGAAATTATGGAGCACTTGGTCGTGGATAATCAGGTTGCTAATGTTATGTTTTCAGGATCAATTGCAAATGTAATGGCATTATCATATTGTCTTCTATGTTTTCCAAATGCATCGATCTCTTGGTTTTATATAAGGCAAAGACAAGAAGACATGTCCATTCATTTTAAGGGACATGTCTATTAGTTACTATAAGATTAATATAACTTATATATTCATTTGAATAGTAATTATTATAAATATACATAATTATTATTATATGTCTCATAATAATAATTAATATCAACTTATATTAATAATAATGAATATTAATTTATTTATATTCTCATATTATTAATTATATGTATATATCACAATATGATAATAATCTACTTATATAAATTATATGGATATATATAATAATTATAATACATATTATTATTATTACATATATATCAATGTGTACTTGATAATTCAATAACAATGATTTTATCTGAACGAAGCTACATTCCTTAACACTCCCTCTTAGTTAGAGAAGATAAAATCAGTATATGTTTTATATTAACTCAATAATATCAATAATTGTGATTTGATTCAACATCACATAATGTCTATCAAAATATGAGAAAATGGTGATTTGTTTCAACATTTTAGGATGTATATCACTTTCAGTTGCCTATCACTTTTAATAACTGTGATCTATTTCAGCATCCTCATGATGACTATCACAGTATGAAATTAATCCACCACGCAAGAATTCTTTATCATGATCTATTTCAGCCATTGCATGGTCTATCATGATTAATAATTTTGATCTATTTCAGTGTCACATGATGACTATCACAATATAAGTACCGGTGATCTGTTTCAGTGTCACACGATGACTATCACCTTCAATATTTATGATATGTTTTAGCGTCACATGATGACTATCACAATAGCTAGTTACTGGTGATTTGTTTGAGCGTCACATGATGACTATCACCTTTAGTACTGTGATCTATTTTAGCATCACATGATGACTATCACAGTACAAGATCATGGTCATTTTAAGGAACTCAATCCACCATGTAATAATTCATTTATCATGATCTGTTTCAGCCTTCTCATAAGGTCTATCATGATAAAAGAAAGTTATTGTAAGATCGACACCTCACAATAACATCAAAAAATATAAGTGATAATCACTTGGAAGTCGTCACTTCCTTATGATTTACACAGGGCCCATATGGCATCATTAGTATAATAAACAATTATATAAAGTTTACCTCAATGGTTTTTCACCTTCATTAGTGAACTCCCTCTCAATCTAAGTTTCATTTCCTTTCATAAGGTGAGCCCATCATGTAGATATCATTCTAATCTATGATAATAGTAGTCATAATAATGACTCCTTTTTAAACTATCACTCCTTCAATATCAAAATACTTGTGATGATAGTCTCCAATCATTGAAACATGACAATAATATATGAACCAATATTCTTACTATTTATATCTTTACTGGTCTTTATTAATGCCTAATTACCTCTTCATATTCTCTTTGATGTCTTTCCTACTGGAGTAAGTATTTCTCTTATATGACTCAGTTTCGAAGCTGATAATGGTCTATTTCATAATCTGAGTACTTTGCAAAATGCCTCCATGGTGTTTCCACCTCGTTACTACTCTTTTCCTCCAAACAAAATAGAAATGATGCCTCTTCATCCATTAAATGATCTCTTGTGATGATTCTTTGTATTTTGTCTTTCCCCAAGACCTATTGTTCTTCTCTTCTTCTCCGCATGCAAGAATAGTGGATACATATTAATCTCCAATGTTGGTGTCTAAATGAGTGAGGGTTGATGATTTCCTTCTTTGATTTGTCACGTCAGGTCCCATGATTGTCTCACTTTCTTTTATATTATGCACACCACTTGTTAAATTTCTCACATTATCCTTGTCATTTAAGGTCAATAATCAGACCATCCATTGTTTGGGCAACTTAATGTATTTCCATGCCTGCATTGGATGCATCTATGATCAACAGTTTCATATTATATTACCACGGTAGCTGATCACATTACTATTGGAATAACAGTGACAAAGATCTGCCACATTAGAAATAACAACAGCAGTGATATACATATCTGTGACATCAAACATAGCATGAGTAGTGACATATATATACACCTACGACATCAGAGATAGAAACATTAGCAACACATATCCATGATACCTACTTCCACGTGCCATTTAAATGCAGTTGACATCATTGGCTTCTTCCCGTGGGAGTTTTCTAGGCCACTGAGTCACCCGCCTTTCTGAATCTATTTATTTATAACCACATAGTATATCCCCACAAAGAATATTCATTGTAAATAATGAGAGCGGAAATAAATTTCTAAATCTCAACTATAGAATGGGCTCTCGATTATCTGATAATACATTCTCATGTACAAGGCAGGGATTTCTTACATTTGCAGTTGGCTCTGATACCATGTTATGTTTTCAAGATCGATTGCAAATGTAATGGCATTATCATATTGTCTTCTATGTTTTCCAAATGCATCGATCTCTTGGTTTTATACAAGGCAAAGACAAGAAGACATGTCTATTAGTTACTATAAGATTAATATAAATTATATATTCATTTGAATAGTAATTATTATTAATATACATAATTATTATTATATGTCTCATACTAATAATTAATATCAACTTATATTAATAATAATGAATATTAATTTATTTATATTCTCATATTATTAATTATATGTATATATCACAATATGATAATAATCTACTTATATAAATTATATGGATATATATAATAATTATAATACATATTATTATTATTACATATATATCAATGTGTACTTGATAATTCAATAACAATGATTTTATCTGAACGAAGCTACATTCCTTAACAGCTAAGGGTGATGATCCATATGTTAGTGATAAGGATGTTGTTGATATGGATGTTGCTGGTGTGGATTCACTAGTTGTTGATGTGGTTGAGGATCTAAATGATACTATAGATCTGTATGTTCCTGATGTGGACCTATTGGTGGTTGACATGGTTGAGGGTTTACATGTTGCTCCTATTATGGATTTTAGCTTACATGTTGGTGACATGGATTTCATGTTTGAGGATATTTTTGTTGTTGGTAGTGATGAGCTATAGATAATGTTGGTGAGGCACTATGTTTAGTTTGTTCCTAGGAGTGAGCATGTTGATTGGATGGTTGAGATTCTAGTGGTTGACAGATGGATGCAAATTTGGATGATTTTCATGTTGGTTCTATTATCCCTATTGGAGTGGAAGCCTTTGGTGAAGATGAAGATGGCTGTGGATATTTCATCGGCCGTCAAAGTATGAGGCATACTTCTTTTCGCACCTAGGGAGTCTGATGCAGGAGCATCCCAGGGTAGTTGGCTATCCTGCATGTTTGGGAGATTTGATGGAGTCATATGGACTTATTTTCATGTGTGAGGGGTTTGGTAGAGTTGGATAAACCTACTTGGGTCTTGGGTAATTGGCTTTGATGTATTTAATGGCACTTGGCATGGTCTTGGTTGCTCAGCTTGGCCTCGGAGGAGCTTGGCCTTGCTTAGGAATTTGGTGCCTATTACAAGCTGTATAAGTAATTTTTCACAAATATTTAGAGGCTACAAATTTTAGGGATTGAAGAGGGCCTATATTTCTACATACAGTTTGAAGCACAAGTTCTAATTCATTCCGAGCTAGGAGATATCGCAATTTTACTAAGACATCTATTTTGGGCATTTAATTGTTGTTGTTGGCCGACTTGTGGCATTTAATTTATGTGTTTGTATTTAATTTATGTTTAGGGCCGACCTTTGGCTTAGATTGGTATAAGGAGGGGCTATGGGGAAAGTCTTTAGTCATTATTGATCCATCTTGGAGAAGAGGAAGAGGTAGAGGAGCGAGTTATGAGAGGAGCTAGTGGCTGTGGCTTGGGAAACAATCAGATTGCTTGGTGGGCTTGCGAGCACAAGTTTAGATCTTCCTTGGGGTTTCCTACTAGTGTGTGGATCTAGGCTAGCTAGGGTTTGGTTTGGATCTTGTGAGATCTTGTGGAGTTTCTATTGTAATTGCATTATATTTGGCCATAACCCGGAAGGCCTTATAGCTGGGCATGTTGGATGAAAATATGATGATTCTATTATGAGTATTGGCATTGTGTGGATCTATATCTCTATATTGTTATTATATTCTATTGTGTGGTTATTTTCTGGGGGCTAGGACATCTCCATCAGGGATTCTCTTGCCTTGCACTGCATCAAGAAGATAGTTCTTGAATTGAAAATAGAAATTCTAGATAAAGTTTGGAATATCTTAGAACACCTAAAGAGGCAAGCTACTAAGGAAGATCAAAGAATAAGAGAAAAAGTATTAGAAGATACATTTCCTATATGTTCTAAAGATGAAGAAGCACTAATATTGAATTTGGTGAAGCCGCACCTAAGAACAAAGATGAGAACTCTTGATATAATGACCAAGGACTATGACCTGATAACAAAGGAGACATAAAAAGCACTTGAAAAAGCGTTGTTAGAACAATAGATCAAACCACCTACTGCGCCCATCACTCATGCACCCATTAAGGAAGAGAAAGTGTTAGAGCCCACCAATGCACCAATAATAGGTCCTCAGGACTCAACACCCAAAATAGAAGCACAATCAAAGGTGGAAAAGTTTGTGCCCATGATAGGATCACTCAAGGACAACACATTAATCATGGATAATGTGTAAATAGCCATGGAGGCTACTGATAAGGACTTGGAGAAGTTTGAGGAAGCATTTGTCAGCACTGAGGAAGCAGAAATCTTATGCAACAATACTCCTCCTACTTAGCAAGAAGAAGTATTCACACAGGACATGTCTAACAAGAAATAAGAAGAAAAGAAAGATGAATCTTCTGTTGATTTGGTCAAGGTAAAGAAAGAGGTGTTTAATAACATTCTCATCACTCCCTCCTTAGCATTGTTGTCAAATTTCACTCTAGACACAAGTAGTTTGGATTCTTGGAAAGAAGAAGACGTAATAAAATTCAACATCCTAGCTATGGAGAAGGCAAAGGAGAAGCAAGTCATGAAAAATCCTCTTCTAGTAGAGTCAATAAATATTTTGAACATTTTTTTGCCAGAGGATAAAATGATGGTAAATGTATAATTAGTTGATGATGTGAGCATAGTCATATCATAGTTCAAGGTCAATTTTACAAGCCTAGAAGAATTTGCGGCCATAGTGATAGAGGAGAAATAATTTAAGAAGAGACTCAATGAACTAATGAGTAATTTTGAACTAAACTTAAAATCTCTTAAGTCTAGTCAAGAATCATTAAAGGAATTTGTAGATCAAGGAAGGAAAGTAATTGTAGAATCCATGGATCAGGATAAGTTCATTGATGCCCACCTTAAGAAGATAAAAAATGTAGAGGAAATGATTGAGAAGGTGAAGAGTTTAGTGTTAGATACCTCCACTGATGTAAACATGTGTAACAATGTCTATCAAGGTCATCTAGACATAATTGAGAAGTTAGAAAAAGAAATGGAGAAGATAAGATCTAGACAGACACAATTAAGGAATTCTCTTGTGCCCTCTTTAGATGTTTTCATTCAAAATATAAAGGAGATTGATGCGACCATGGTGAACTATGATTAAGGTCTAAGAAAATAATTGGAGAAGATGGAAAATCTTTAGTATGCACTATGAACCCATCTACAAATAGTCAATTCACTGATAAACTTTTCATAGAAGGAGATCCAAAACCTCAAGATAGCATATCCGGATGTGTTCCCTTAGTAAGGGTATGTAGATATATTTTTTTGATGCACCTTTGTCATTAATGTTAAAGGGGGAGTTGTATAGTATATGGGAGATATAAAATGGAGTATATAAGATGTATAGGGAGACAAAAGTTTATGTATAAAAATGTATAGGAGACAAAAAGTTTATTTTTAAGGATAGTTAGAGACTTGGCCATATTCCTTTGTTGCCATCAATGAAAAAGTGGGAGATTATTGGAAAGTTGTCTATAATGAAGTATATGACTGTATATAGTGTTTTCATTATGACAACAAAGTCATATAGCAGTTTTGAGTGAGTGCACCAAGTGTAAAGATCAAAATTTGATTAAGTGTTGAAGATTGGATAATATACAGAGTACCAGAAGGTCAGAGAATCTGTGCCCATGTGTATAGATGAATTATGGTGTGTGCCCTAGGATTTAGAATTTTTAGAATATACTCTTGCTTACTCTAATAGCATATAAGAAGATATGTAGTAGTATGAAAGTTACAGTCAGTTGAAGTTGCACAGCCAGTGTGTGTCAGCAGAGAACAGAGCATGGAGCCGATAGTCAACATTTTGATTTAAGATTGTAATGTAAAGTTATAGAGGCCATGCACCCATTATATTTAGGTTTCCAACATATGTATATGTCTATTTGTAAGAGTGCTTAAGCCAATTCATTTGGAAGCATTATTTGTAATAAGTGTAAGAGATGACCTAATTGTTTTGTTTATATGAGCGTATAAATATGAGATGTGCCCATGGTATTTGGTATGGAAGTGATGCAAGTTATATGAGAATTGTGATAAGAAGAGAAGAGGTATGCAAAAAGAGAATATGATGTATTAGAGTTTGGCTAGATTTCAAAGCATCATCTCACCAAAGGAACTGATCTAACAAGTAGTGTCATAACAACAGTTCACCTACAGATATAATGTGTACCTGATCTTAGAAGGTAGTATCCTTCATCATTTTAGTAGTGAGCTCTAGGATAGTGAGTCCACTCCCCTAATAGGGATCATTGTAAAAGACTCCTAACAAGGTCTGACCCTTAACTAGGTCTACTATACTTAAAACATTGTAAAGATACTCATAATCGGGTAAAGGATATTCTAACAAGATCACAAAACATTAGTACATAATATTATTGGGTATTAAGTCCCACCGGGGTTTTTACCTATTTTGGTTTCCCCGTAACCATATTGGTGTCATGTGTTATTCATATGTTTCCTATTCTATGTGAATATTTAATTCAATACTCAAGCATTTAAGTTAAGCATAAAGATTAAAGACAACAGGTAAAAGATTAAGTGAACACTGATTCATCTCCCCCTCTCAGTGTTCCCATTTCTAACAAGAACAACCTAAAGGTTTTGTTGATGAAAATATGAAGAACATGGTTTGTAGATTGCAGAAATAAGTATATGGATTGAAACAAGCACCGAGAGCATGTCATGAAAGATTACATGCTTATCTTATTAGTATTGGCTTTATGAGCACAAGTGACAATAAGAATTTGTACATGAAAGGTCTTTAATCTGAAAAAAATATTTTGATTGCTGAAATTTTTGTTGATGGTATAATATTTGGAGGACATGATATTATTTTGAAATCTTTTTCTAATGAAATGACAAAAGAGTCTGAAATGTCAATGGTTGGAGAGATTAAATTCTTTCTAGGTTTGTAGATTATAAAACAAAATAATGGGATTTTTATAATACAATCAAAATACATCAAGGAAGTGTTAAAGACTTTTGGCGTGGAAGATTCAAAACTAGTAGGTAAACTTATGGTGACAGGATGTAAGTTGACAAAAGATGATGAATCAACCAAGGTAAATTAGACACTGTATAGATCAATCATTGGAAAATTGATATTTGTGGTACACAGTTGACCTGATATAGCACATGTCATTTGGATTGTAGCAAGAGTTTTTACTAATCCTAAGGAATCACATATGGTTTTTGTTAAAAGGATTCTTAGATATTTAAAGAAAACTAAAGATTATGGTTTATGTTACAAAAAGGAAGGCAATTTTGAAATCTGAGTTTACATTGATACAGATTGGGCTAGAAACATTGATGACCAAAAGAGTACAACTAGTGAAGCATTCATTTTGAGAGAAAGAATTGCAACATGGATAAGTAAGAAACAAGCATGTATTTATCAGTTTGCTATTGAAGCAGTGTATGTTTCTGTTGTATACAAATTAGATGTCTAATACCAGAAATGATAAATTAACTAATTAGAAGCTTACAAATCTATCTAATGCAATGCAATGAAGAATGCAAAGTAATCACAAAATGATGAAACTAAATCAATTACCTTTACCTACCATGAAACTTGTCTCCATTCTCCTCCTAGGTCTGATTTCTTGGATGTGTTGAGCTCTCAAATCTCCAATTTGAAGCTCCTTGCCCAACATGTCACCAAAGTATCAAGATTGGATGAATGACTACAAAATAGCTCAAAGCTTGATTATGAAACTAGTGGATGGAATGCAAAATGGAATTATGATAATGTGGATGCTTGATTACTCTTGAAATTTTGGATTGCTTGGATACTTGAGTGCTTGAATGCTTGATTCCTTGATTACCAATTACCTATTCACTATTAGCATACAAAGGGGAAATGAGGCTCCTTTTATAGAGTTTTGGAGGATCTAGGCCTAGGTGGCACAATCCTATAGTGGAGAATGAAAGGTGGAAGATCCTAGGGCTAGGATTGACTTAGTTGAAGGAGTTGAGAGAAAGGGGGATGTAGTTTGAATGTGAGAGAAAGAATAGGGATGATGTTCCTCTCACATTGATGTGGAAGAGAACAAGGTTGAAGGGAAAGATGCATGTCAAGTGTCTCACAAAGACCAAAGAGAGAAAGAGGAAGAGACCTTTTTTGCATGAGTACTCTTTGTACAAGTGTCCCAATAGTCTCCTTTGACCCTTAGAGGTGGCTTAAGAAGCCCCTTAGGAATAGGGATTTTCTCTTGACTTGGTTTAAGAGAGGACATGTGGTCATGAGACCAAGCCCTATGAGGCCACATAGCCCTTAAGAATAGGACATGTGTGGGTGAGGATAATTATCAATAAATAATTAATAATTATTATTTATTTTAGCCAAAGTGATGTGTCAAGTGCTTGTATAGATGAGGTGGACTAGGGGACTTAGTCATATTTAGCTGATTATGTATTTAATTAAATCACTTTAATAAAACCTAGGATAGAGGAATAGACTATAGTGAATTTACAAAATAAATTGAATAATCTATTTAATAAATAGAAGAAATAATTATTAATTAAATAATAAATATATAATTAATTAATGAAGCTATTTTTAAGTGTATACATTTTTCCCCTCTTTTAAATAATGTGCTGGCCACATTGTTCAAAGAAAAATCAAGCATTTTTTCCCAAACAATTTTCTCCAGATGATCTATGCATGCCCCCTCAAGAGATTGATTGACAAAATTTATTTATTTGATTTGATTTTTTTATTTTTTTTAAAATTGAAGTCAACAATCAATCTCTTGAAGTAATTTGTGACATTTGGACAAAAATTTTGTGTTTCCATTCATACATGTCGTAGAACTACGCATGTGCATTTATCATGATAAACCGTGCAAATGATAATTAAATTGGCACAAACATGAAAAGTGGACAAATAGGAGGGGATCCTGGGCAAATATGGAAATCTGTGTATGCATTTTTCATTGCTGTGCATTTATTTAATGCATAAAATGTGGTCAAATTAGCAAGTCAATTAGGTCAAACTTCTTGTCGATAAGCCGATGTGATCTGTCGGTGGTTGAATTTGATCAATTGGTCGAGATAGGAAACATCGTAGCATGGTTTCTAGTTAATTAGTCATGAATTTAGATAATTGTCAGAATCATCTATTGAAACATGTGATTAACATGTTTGAAATTGATATGATAGGATAGATAGATCAATTTATCGATATCTGATAGCTTGATTTTGTTGAGTTTAATAGGAGGATATTATCGACATTCTGGTGTCACAGGAGAGATATCCCATTACACAGAACTTGAGACTGACATTGTTAGAGACTGACAAACTCTTGATTGGGGCAACTAGTTTATATCATGTTATTTACACGCTCGAGATTCAAGTGAATCTAAGTATGATGACAACTTTGGTAGAGTGATGGCACTCAGAGATGAGTACCTTCCATCTCCCGATAGGGAAGATGATAGTTACACTAGAGGATGTATATCACATCCTCTAGCTTCCCATCATAGGTGAGTTAGTGCACTATGATTAGCATGATGGAGTGACAGAGTGCAGAGCCATCTTTGGAGATGATGAGATAGATGAGGAGGAGATCAGTTGGGAGGACATGGTTCATCTGTATGAACCACTATTAGTGGTCTTAGCAGGAGCGATTGGGGGATTTATATGCCTTGATCATAGGTCACATAGATCTGTAGTTGGTTGGGGCTGCACATTATAGTAGATGATTGAGGATGGGACCTGATTTGGTTGGGGTGTATGCCTATTAGCACATCTATATCATGATATTCATCAGGAGGTGTACCAAAGGAGTGCTTCACTATCAGCAAGTGTCACATGGCTCCCTATATGGGCATGAGATCATATTATAGTGACTCAACTGATAGCTATTAGATTTCAAGGCACAGGACAACCATACATTCACTTATATTATTCAGTCTTGTCTTAGCCAAAGCTGGAACACCTATAATTTTGGTGATACACTTTTGACATGATTGATAATGTGATATGGAGATCATACCTAGGGTGTGGGCCCTGGGATGATGAGAGATAGCTACTTTTTTTTTTGAGTCACGTTGGTTGATAGGGTGGACACCCTATATTATCGAGAGATAGCTAGTGAGCCAGGTTCTATGATAGTTTTGTAGGGTCTAGGGTATGCCCCAGGGAGTTATTGAGTTTTCCTAGACACATCAAGAGTGACGTGACTAGGGACCTATGGTATCATTTGAGCTAGTGAGATAGGAGTTCCTTGACATTCCATTTCAAGCATGGATGATGAGATAGGGGGTCATGGACCCAGGGATGACTGCAGATCTAGAGTAGCACCTAAGAGACTTTCTAGTGCCACAATTGACTGATCCAATGGTGAGGCCACCAAAGAGAGATCCAATATAGAGACTTCATGGGAGACACTAAGGCTAAGATGGGAGAGGCCAAGGGAGAGGAGGTGAAGGTGATGGTGGAGATGGTGGTGATGGAGGAGATGGTGGGAGAGGAGATAGAGTTGGACCATGTATGTGAGGTGGTGGTGTGAAGTAGAGGGGGTTGATGCCACCTCTAGCTAGATAGGGATAGAGATAGCCTCTAGCACAACTAGTAGTAGAAGCTCCACCACAAATACCAGCTACCCCAGTATAGGTACCAGTAGTATAGGTACAGGTGCTGATAGGTAGGATAGGATGAGGCAAATGTACTATTAGCCCAGGTTGGAGTAGTGCAAGGTGGGTAGGCTGATGTTGATATATAGGATGAGCATATGCTCGATATGGTAGGGTAGGATGCATAGATGCTGAATGTTGACACATGGGATGATCAAGCTGAGATGGATATCAGGGGATAGGATCCCTATTTACAGAGAGATTTTGTAGGGGAGGAGGATCCATATATTGATTCATTGTTAGTTTGACTAGCAATGACATAGGTATAGGCAAACGATGTCCCTAGACTGGAGAGATAGATAGAGAGGATGGAGAGATAGATGGTAGACCTCAGACATGAGTGAGATGCTGCTATAGAGTGACTTGGGAAGTCAAAGATGTTATTGGATGAGTTGCAATGGATAGAGGATTTAGGTCCCCATGGTGACACTTTGTGAGCTATGATACAGGATAGGAAGGAGATTTCCTACTGGTGAGAGGCATACAAATAGGTAGTACCTAGAGATCAGTGGATTGAGATTTATAGAGAGAGCTCTTTTGTAGTGGGGATAGATGTAAAGCAGAGACATGCATCCAATGCTAGTGGAGTTCTATCATCATGGCCTCCCAAAGAACCTATAGGTTCAAGGGATCAGGCAGGTCCTTTAGCTTTAGGTTTTGGAGGTCTTATTATATCATGCAGATAGAGACAGACATAGTCTAGAGGTAGTGGATCATAGATCAATGATACCATTTGTATACACACTCTTGTATTATTATTCTTCATTATGTTATTGATGTGATAGACATGAAATTTGGACACATTGTTATATATGTTGTATCATTGGATATTTGGACATGTTATTGTTTCATGGACTGTTATGATGGATTCTATATGATGATGCAGTTCTATCAGTATTTGCTTTGATTATACGGACATGTGCCTACTGACATATGTAGGATGTGATGATTTACTTTGGTATGCATAGTGTTTATGTGATATGATGCAAATGGTTTATTTTCTATTAAATGCATAATGATTAATGAACTTAACATGTGATGATTATATTGATTATGAATGCATGTTGTAAATGGTATGATGTATGCAATGCCATTTGGTTACTAATGCAATAATGAAAATAATTGATAAATGAGTGATCAAATGTAAATGATAGTTTATGGAAATGAATGAAAATTTACCTATTATAATAACTTACAACATGATAAAAAGATAATGAGATAAAATGATAACTATGATGAAGACACCACAAATACATGCATGTTAATACAGACATCAAATGTACTAAATGAATTACAAAAAATGATATAAGATGCAAGATAAATGCTTAATGTTTTTATTGTCCAAATATCCTCAACTTAAATAACAATGTAAATGACACAAGAAGAATCGACTAGGAGAACAAATAACCTAATAAGAAAGATAACCTACAAATCTCTATAAAAAGAGCACTAAGATGCAAGTCATGAGCTAGTTAAATGCAATGCAAAATGAAATATGAAATGAGTATCTCCACAACTTTATGTAGCATCTTGAAACTTCATAATAACTGGAATTTGATTCTCATCATTGAGCTCATTATGTTGCAAGAAAATGCAAGCATCATAGTATAATTAAACCAGGATGACCTAAGCACTTCTTGCATGGAGTTTATGATAGCAAACTTGACAAGCATCTAGGTATAATTGAACTGAGATGACCTGAGTTTCATTTGCATAACAAATGAGGAATACTTTCCCACCCTCCATCAGGGAACAAATATTTGGAGTTGAGGTATGTGCTAGTGTATCACCATTAATAGAATTTGATGAAAAACTTGATTAGTATGTTGTCAAGCCTATTAAATTGATGAAGGCACTGATGCACAGACACCCCAATTACTTGTTCCTTCAATTTCATCAGAAAAATATCCCACAAATAGTAATCAAAGAAACATATCATGCCCCATCTCGGCTATTCTAATCAATGACATATGGGAGTTTTAAACTCGTGTCAAAGATATCCCAGAATGGCATAGGAAACATGATAACAATGAAATCTAGATATGAATACATAATCTACAACAAACCAATCTAACATGCCTACAATGAATATACATTTCTTTTGCCAAAAGATAGAGTAAGATATGTTGATTAGGTCAATTGATGATATATAGATAAGTGGTCATGTTGGGAGAGATAGATCGTAGATTATGGGTTAGCATAAGGATAAAATCATGTGAGAACATTTGATTGTGTTTGCATGCCTAGTGAAAATACTCCATTTTGTCCTCTAAGAGTCATGACTATCATAGATCCACTTCCCAAACTAGGTCGAGGACATGCCCCAAGCTAGGTGATGGACTGACTTATTATGGATGAAGAAGGACACAACAAGACTAGGGTGAAGACCAAGACATTAGACCAAGCTATGGTGGGATTTGATTATGGATATATACAAGGAATGGTGCTATGAACTGGCCATTTTATTATGATATATACAAGGTGGAGGTGACGACTGACAAGCCATTTTATTGCGGATACATACAATGAACAAACACACTAGAAGAATCCTAATAGATAAAGGAGCTAACATGATACACATGGTGCCTGTTTGCCAGGTTTTCACCACATGCTTTTATTACACTTTTCTTTTCTCTCTTTTTTTTTCTTTTTTCTTTTTTTTTAATATGCATACTATAAGCATGCCCCTTGCATTGGGGTCTTAAGCATAGAACTTCTTAAGATGAATTTTGTTAAGAGGTTCATCCAAGGGACCACCCTTAGGTGTAGATAACTGATAAGCCCCAGAACCATATACTATTGTAATTACAAATAGACCTAACTAGTTGGGCTTGAACTTGCCCTTCTTTTCCTGATGTTGTTGATTCTTTGGATTCTCTTGAAGGACAAGGTCACCCACTTGAAAGTCTTTTGGCTTTACCTTACTATTATACTGATGGGACATGCACTGCTAGTAAACTTTTAGATGGTCATAGACTCGGTGATGACACTCATCCAAAAATTCTAATTCAGCCAGTCGTGCTACTCTATACTCTTCATCTGGGATCACATTTTTGAGAGAAACATGAAGAGATGGCAACTCAACCTTGAGGGGCAAGAAAACTTTAGAGCTGTAAACAAGGGAATATGGTGTGGCTCTAGTTGGGGTATAGATGGATGTACGGTAGGCCCATAAGGCTGGGTTGTGTTGGAAATGCCAGCCATGACCAGCGTCATTGACAGTCTTTTGTAGGATCTTGACAATGGTCTTATTTGATGCCTTAGCTTGACCATTACCATGAGGATAGTAGATTGTGGAAAATTTATGGGTGATGTGGAATTTGGTGCACATCTCATCCATGTCTTGATTCTAAAATTGTTTTCCATGATCTATAATGAGATACATAGGTATACCCTATCTCCAAATGATGTAGTTGAGGATAAACATAGATATCTACTTGCTAGTAGTAGTAATGAGTGGAACGACCTCAGTCCATTTGGTAAAGTATTCAGTGGAAGTAATAATCCATTTGTGATTGTTGGAAGATGGAGGGTTAATGGTGTCCATGAGGTTAGGTCCCCACTAAGTAAAAGGAAATGTAGTCATAAAAGGATGGAGCTCCTATGCTGGTGCATGAATGAGATTTCCATGTATTTGACACTTCTTGCATGCCCTAGAAATTTCAAAAGAATCAGTTTCCATGGTAGGCCAATAATAACCTATTCACATGAGATTTTTAGCCAAAGACAAACCACTTGAATGAGTCCCACAAATACCATCATGTATGTCTCACAAGGTATTTTGAGCCTCATCTTGTTCTAGACATTGCAAAAGAGTACTGTCAAGACCTTGCCAATACAAGGTTTCAGATATTAAAAGATAATAGGAGGCTTGGCAGAGAAAGGTTCATTTTTTATTACAGGATAGGTTAGGTGGAATAACATTGTCTTTTAGATAGGAGTAGATGTTTCCATAAATCAGGTAATCACTTCCAATAAGATGATAGATAATACTGGTGTTAGGATCATCATATATAGGATAAGTCAAGGATTCCACCAAGAACTCAAAACATGTCTTAGTATCCTCCGTGTCAAAAATATAAGCAATTATTTCCATGGCATTTGTAGCTTTGTTGTCATTTCTCAGAATCTACTGAAAAGTGAGAACTGAGAAGTATTGCTTAAAGTCATCTACCATACGTTTATATGGTAATAGCTCCCTTAGTTTGATATTCATTGTTAACTTGGTTGATGATCAACTGAGAATCCCCGTAGACATTTAATTCACTAACTCTCCACTGTAACACCATCTTTAGGCCAATCAACAAGTCCTCATATTCAGCCACATTATTTGTACAAGGAAAAAGAAGTTTGTAAGACTTTGGAATTGTGTAACCCTACGGTGTAAAAAATAAAATGCCGGCCCCAAAATCCTGTTGAGTATAACATCCATCAAAATAAAGCTTCTAGGTTTGTGTAGAGAATCCCAGGATATGAGCATCTAGAAACTCTATAGATATTGGTTGATTATCCTTCAAAGGTGCATCAACTAATTGATCAATGATTACTTGTCCTTCAATAGCCTTTATGTCCATGTACTCAATGTCAAATTCACTGAGCAACATCACCCACTTAGCTAATCTACCTATTAATGATGTCTTACTTAGGAGATACTTTAAAGGATCAATCTTTACAACCAGTTTGATGGAATGAGAAAACATATAATCTCACCACTTTTGCAAAGAAAAGATAACTACTAGAAAGGCTCTTTCAATAGGAGAATAATTAAGTTCATACACCACCAAGGTGTGATTAATATAATAGATGGCTTTCTCTTTTCCATAATGATCCTGTTGAGCTAGGAGAGCATCGAGGGAGACTTATGTTGCTGAAATTTAAAGCAAGAGTGGCTTTCTCAGAATTGGTGACATCAAAGTTGGAGGATTTGATATATATTGTTTAATCTTGGTGAAGGCCTCTTCACATTTATCATCCTAGTTGAATAAGATATTTTTATGTAACAAATGCTAAAAGGGATGACTTCTGTCAGCTAGCTATGAAAAAAATCTTTTGATTGACTGAAGATGTCCCTGTAAAGCTCTATGTTGATTGATGTTTGTAGGGGAGGCTATCTCCATGATTGCTTTAACATTTTCTAGATCAACCTCAATGCCTTTTGCTAAGACAATGTACCCTAATAGTTTCCCTAATGTAACCCTGAATGCACATTTCTTTGGATTAAGTCTCATTTGATAATTTTCCATTCAATTAAATATCCTATTTAGCACCTTTAAATGACCACCTCTATCTTTTTATTTTGCTAATATATCATCAACATAATCCTCCATGATAGTATGCATCATATCATGAAAAATTGTACTCATGGCTCTTCGATAAGTTGCTCTAGCATTTTTGAGCCCAAATCGTATCACATTCCAATAGTATGTTCCCCACATACAAGTAAAAGAAGTCTTTTCCTGGTCTTCTGGTGCAATCTTTACTTGGTTATAACTAGAAAAACCATCCATTAAAGATAACATCTCATGCCTAGCTGTTAGATCAATGATAATGTCAATATTTGGTAGAGGAAAATCATCTTTTGGACAAGTTTTATTCAAGTCTCTAAAATCTATACAAATCTAGATGGACTTGTCTGGTTTTGAAACTGGTAAAATGTTAGAAATCCATTTGGAATAATCAATAACACAAATGAAGCCAACATCTAAGATCTTTTTTAGTTATGCTTTGACCATCAGTGCAATGTGCGGATGCATTTTTCTAAGCTTTTGATTCACTGGTTTGATTCTAGGTGTAATAGATAAGTGGTGCATGATCAAATTAGGGTCTAGTCCTAGCATGTCAGCACAGGACTAGGAGAAGTTGATCTGTTTCTCTTTGAAGAATTTTTCAAAGGCTTCTTTCTCTAATTTTGTCAAGGATGCTACAATATTGAGAATGCATGGAGACTCCTCTGTTCCAACATTAAGTGGAAATGTCAGCTCTATCAGGATGGTAGATTGTTTGTGATAGATGTAGTTGGGAAGAGTGCCAATCCTTCCATCATTGGGTGCCTCAGAGAGGTTTTCACCATTAGATGCATCATTTCTTTTTACTTTTTTAGGATCTAATACTACCACATAGTGGTTTTCACCATTAGATCTATTAATTATTTTTTCTATTTTTGTGATTGAAAGGATTGGCACCTTTACCAAAGTAGGCCATTTCATTGAGCTCTATTGGGAATCCTAACTTATGATTTCTTGGTGGTAGATGATCCTGTACTCCAAGCTAATCAATTATAGCATCATCGATATGGAAGAGATCAAGCTCAAGATGATCACGAGAATCCCAATCAATAAGGTCAGGGCAAACAAGAGGCATTGAATCATTTGGGTCAAGCTCAAAGGAAGAAAGAGTGTTTATGGAAAAATGTTCAAGGTTAATGATCATATTAGTGAGGTCTATCTCTATACTCTCATTTGAATTTCTATTGCAAGATAAAGCTCGCTTTCCTCACTATCGACAAAAGTGGTATTACGTGGTCTATCTCTATCAGTCCTTGAGCTCTTCCCCTCATGATAATCTGTATTATAATGTTGGACAAAAACAATTCCTATATGTTTAGTACCATCAAATAATGAATCCCATTCATATTCATTAGAATCAAAATCATCTTCATGATCCCCAAGTCGATCTATGATTTCCATTACTATTCTTTATTTCTCAGGATCTACATACATACCATTTTTCCTGAATTGCAACACTGGAGCCTTTGATATCTCATTAAAAGGTGTTATCTTGGCTTTTCCTTTTGATTCTTTTGGTTCCTTCCCTTTGATTCTTTTGTAACAAAGCATATCCTTTTCCATATAGATCAGGGGATATATTCTCATATTTCTCATCTGCTTCATTTTTCTATGACTTGAGCAAATGATTGGCATTGTGTTCAGCTACCTCTTGTGATATAGTGCCCCCACTTATAAATTTTTCATAATTAAACAAGTTTAGGAAGGGGTTCTAATTATTATCTAGTAATTAAAGATCTCCCATATGATCGAGGAGATAATGGTAATTATATGAGACAAAAGGATTGGGCCAAAGTATATTCACCCATACCTTGTTCTTTGATATCTATTTTTATCTCATTTGGTTTAGAAGTTGAGGCTATATTGCTAGGATCAGTAGATGTGGTTGCAAAAGATCCAAAATAGTTATGAGGGACCAAAGAATCAACAGTTGTCCTCATAGTGCTACAATACTGAAAAGGATTAGGATCACCTTTGATAGTTATTTCCTATCCATTGTGAGGAAATTTCAAGCATTGATTGTAAGTTAAAGGCACAGCTTCCATGGAATGAATCCAAGGTCTCCCCAAAAGGATATTATAGGTGAGATCCATATCAAGAACTTGGAAAATTACATCTTTGATCACAGGGCCAACTCTAATAGGTAGAATGACAGATCCCTTAGACGACCTCTCTTCTTCATCATAAGCTTTAATGGTGATTTTCTTATTTGGATCTACATCATCCTCAAAAAATTACAATGCAAGGACTAATTTTAAAGTACATATGTTCAAGCTAGCTCCTGCATCTATCAAGACTCTTTTAATCTTATGGATTTATACAAGAACCTCTATGTAGGGTGGTACATTATGGGGTTGATTGCTAGCTAAATCATCATGTTCGGTGAAGGATGGATAATGTGGAGTTGTTAAGTGTCCCACCATAGCTTGAAATTAATCATGGTCTAGATTTGTGGGAACTTGCATTTCTAAGAGAGCTTTCTCCAGGATTTCTTTATGGGATGATGACATACGTAAAAGCTCTAATATAGATATCTGGGCTGGTGTTTTCTTTAGTTTTTCCAAAAGATTATATTTGTTGGAATTATTAGACATAGACTTTGGAACATAAACAAGTTTATTTTGAGAGGTGCTTGGTTTGGATGTGACACCTTGGAGAGTAAGCTTGGACTGAGCTCGAGTAGTAATGTTAACTGGTTAACTCTCCGGTTTATCTTTTATGGTAATCACATTGGCATAATATTCAGAAGGATGACACTCAAAAATGTTACCAACATATTTATAGGTTGTAGCATTATAGTTGGCTTGGTTATCACCTTTAGCATTAGAATAACTTCCTTTCTCATGCTCAGGAAGTGGATCTTTAAAAGATATATGTGACTCATTTGAGGTATGTCCATCCACACTAATGTCATCATTATCAATTAAGTCTTGAATCACATTTTTGAGGCTTTTGCAGTCATTCATTTTGTGGCCCTTTCCTCTATGAAATTCAAAATAATCATTTTCATTCCACCAAGAAGGTTTCACTCTAGTTTCAAAATCTCTAGTTTTAGGAAGCTGAATGAGTTTCTTTGTGATTAATTTCTGTAATGCTGATTCCAGAGATTCCCCCAAAGGAGTAAAATTTATTTGAGGTGACATGAAAGGAAATCTTGGTTTAGATGAATTCTTGCTAGTGTTCTGATTGGTAGATTAATTTTTGTAGCTTGAGTAGTGTTAGCCTTGATAGTGAGATTCAAAATAGGTTTTGTTGGTTTAACATTGTGATTATCCACAATCCCATCATTGACAACATTTTTGTTCTTATTCTAGAATTGGAACTTGTCATTGTTGTAATTATAGGGATTGGAATTTGAAGAGCCAACATTGTCTTTGGAATAAAGTTTGATCTCACTTTTTCTGACCATGGCTTCCTCAATTTTGATACCATTCTCTATGAGCTTGTTAAAATTTACAAGACATTGCAATTGCAACCTATAGCTCATTTATGGTGTAAGATTATGCACAAAGATATCCATCTTTTCTTGTTCAGGAATTGATCATGGATATTTGGAAAACAATTGATGCCATCTTTGCAAAAAAGTAAGGAAGGGTTCTCCATTCTTTTGATGTGCATTGCAAAGATCAAGCATAGTGACCTCATGTTTGATATTATATGAGTAATGAGTCACAAATTTTTCAAGAAGTTCATTGAAAGATTTAATGCATGGGGGTAGTTTGGAGAACCACTCCATGGCTTGTCCTTCTAAACTACATGGAAACAGTCACATAAGATATGTGTCATTGTGAGTGACTTCAATAAAAATAGCACAAAACTCATAGATATGGTCTCATGGATCTGAATTCCCTTTGTATTTATTAAATTTTGATACCTCAAAATGAGGAGGGAATGGAATCATTGCTAAAATCTTATCAAAAGGATAAGGGTATATATCATCCAAGGAGTAGTTCTTGGTTGATGATCCAGTTTGGATGTCATGTATTTGTTGTTGAAGCATCTAGATTTTTTGTAGTACGGGATCCAAAGAGTTGATATTCCCTTGAGTGAGTGTTTTGGGAAGCATTTTATTGTTGAGTATTGTGAGAAGCATTGGATTGCTGATTGTTTTGGGAAGCATTGGACTATTGATTGGTTTCCTTATCTCCATGATTATGTGCATCTATTAATATGATTTAGAACAATAGAGAGGGGGGTGAATTAGTTGTTCCTAGGTCCTGATAGATAAGACAAACTTAAAAACTTTAATTCAAATCAAATCAAGCAACCAAAACAAACTTGGTCATCACCGATTCAATAATAGAAACATATAACATTATAGTCCACTACCTAGCTATAGTTCAACTTTCAAACCAAAACATTCACACAAGTGTTAAGACCAGGATTTATAGTGGAAAACCAATGTGGGAAAGACCACTTTGTAACATGCTACTATTATTTTCACTCTTCTAAAGTGAGCTCAGTTAAGAGCCAACCCTATCAAAGGTTACAATACACATTGTTAGGTGTGACCCAATTAAAGGATTTCAATCACCCTGTTAAAAGTGAGCCTTTTCAAAGGACTTACATACACTCCATTAGAATGCAACCTTGTTCAAAGTATTTAACATATGACTATTAGTTCATCCTCTATTAAAAGGATTTTGACTATTACAATGGTTAGAAAGTAGCAACAATATTGATCTAAAAATTATACAACTCACTTTGCAAATATAAGATCCGATTCTGTACACAAATGCTAATTTACTAACTTTTAAACTTTTCCATCTCCATCTCTGATTTTCTCAAAACTTTTCATCAAGCAATCACCACACTTCTCCTTCAGCCTTTTCTACTTATACAGTCAATAAAACTTATCTTCCACTATTCCATTTTCACCCATGCATCAACCTTCCATATCCAATGCTCAGGTTCCCATAATATTCTCCTCAATTAGGTTAACTCATCTTTTTCTGCTCAATCTTATTCATAGATCTTAGGGTTAGGTCAGATCCATTGAATCTTACCCGCTTTATGTTCTTCGGCTCCTTTTCTAGAATCATCTCAAATCTAATAAAGATTTACAATAAAACATTTTACAGTGCATTAAATTCATTCAAAGTTTTACATAATCCAAGAATTCAACAATGTCAGCTCCAAAATTAAATTCTCTTCAAATATAAAGATGTTGGTGCTCACTCAATACTATAATCATCCACTCGGTCTTCATGTAGAATGCTCGATCATCACTAAAATTGTTTCCTCAACATACACTATCTTCCTCATCAATTTACTGATGTTAGGTTAACACTAGATTTTTGCTCAACATACACTAAGTCGGTCAACACTAACATAACTCCGCTCAAACATGATTTATCCATTTTTTATCGGTTAAGCCTACCTGTTTAGTCTTCAATCTTACTAAGATAAATGATACATTGTCTCGTCATTTTGCAACATAGTCAAGTACACTTTGTAGTATCAAGATAACTCAACCTTTCCTTAGGTACTATTGTTACCAACCTTGCCTCAATCCTTCACAAAAATACAATAGATATAGTACTTTTCTAAGTAGCAACAGTCTTACCAGTTAAGGTTTTGACATCAACAACAATACAACAATTGTTTCAATTGCAGTTTCCAACAATCTCCCTCTTTGGCATTGATGGCAACACCATATGATATCACCTGAATAACACATGGATTACCAACCAATCCAAAAAAAAACTTATTTGTGCATCAGAGAAAATTTTTAATATCCTTAGCTTCATTCTAATTCAGAATCTATAAATCTTACTTATGTGATTGTTAGAAGTATCTGGATCTCCCTCTATCCTGATTTTTCATTTTAGTTCATTATCCCTACTCTTTAGTATCATGTGTTATTATATCATCTCAGTTCATCTCCCTCTTTGAAAAAAATTCCAAAGCAACAACATAAAACATACATCCAATAGATGTAGATAATGTCTATGTAGCTTAGTGTTTCTCCCTCTGTCATCTTGCTTATGATTGATTCTTTATCTTTGCTCAATTTCACAACTCTAGGCCAGTCCTAAAGTGTGACAATCTTCTGCATCAATTTTTCAAATATTCTACTGTAGCATATTTGATGTAGTGCTTCTAGCTTGACTAGGTAGCTTTAGTTAGGGGAAGGACCCCTAATTTACTTCTTAGGTACTCATGAGTTTCTCTAGGTAAAGCTTTATTGAATATATCTACTTGTTCCTTGGTATTCACATATACCAGTCAAACTTCTTTATCTTGTACCAATTCTCTCAAGTAATGATACTTGATTGCTATGTGTTTGGTCATTTTATGCATCACTGGATTCTTAGAAATATTTATAGCTCTTGTGTTGTCATAGAAAATAACAATAGGTTCAGTGATTTCTTCTTTCATTCCTACCAATAATTGTTTTATTCATATCAAATTTGTACAGTTTACTACAGCAGCAACATACTCGACCTCGACAGTAGATTGAGAAATGCAATTTTATTTCTTGCTCATCCAGGAAACTAATCTTTCTCCAAGAAAGAAAGCTCCACCACTTGTACTCTTTTTGTCATCTACATTTCCTTCCCAATCAGCATCAGTATATACTCTAAGTTAAAATTTTTCATACTTCTTGTAGTATATCCTATAGTCAGTAGTTCCTTTCAAGTATCTCATAATTCTTTTCATAGCCATCATTTGTGTTTCCTTAGGATTTGTAGAAAATCTTTCCACAATCCCAATAGCTAGTGCAATATCTGGTCTGCTATGTACAACATACTACAATTTTCCAATCATGGATCTATACAAAGTTTGATTCATTTTTGCAACATCATCATTCTTAGATAACTTTTGTCCAGTAACCAAAGGAGTACCCACTAGTCTAGCATCTTCCATCCCAATAGTTTTTAGTATTTCTTTAACATACTTAGACTGTGTAATGAAAATTCTTTTCTTCATCTGATATACTTGTAAACCAACAAAGAATTCTTTTTCACCAAACATGCTCATTTTAAATTTAGTTTTCATTTCATTTGAAAATATCTTACACAAATCTTCTTGTCCAGAAAAACTAATGTCATCAACAAAATTTTTTGCTAATAGTATACCTTTTCCTTCTTCATCTTTCATGTACAGATTGCTTTTGTCATTTGTTCTTGAAAATCCAATCTGCATCAGATAGTTATGCCACCTCTCACACCATGCTCTAGGAGCTTGTTTCAATCCATATAATGCTTTATTTAGTTTTCATACCATGTGTCTTCTATTTGGATCAATAAAACCTTCTGGCTGTTCTATGTAAACTTCTTCTTCTAGTATACCATTTAAAAATGTAGACTTGACATCCATTTGGTATACCTTGAAATCTTTATAAGCAGCATATGCAAGCACATTTCTTACTCCTAGTCTAGCTACAAGGGAAAATGTCTCCACATAATCCTTCTTCTTGTGCGTAGCCTTTGCATACTAGTCTAGCTTTATTTCTAGTGATTTCACCTTTTTCATTCATCTTATTTCGAAACACCCACTTTGTTCCTATAACATTCTTATTTTTAGGTCTTAGCACCAAAGTCCAAGTATCATTCTTCTCAATCTGGTCAATCTCTTCATTCATTTCTTGTATCCAATCTTTATTTTCCAATGCCTCTCTAGTTGACTTGGGTTTGAATTCACACAGTAGACATGTTGGATCTTTGGTCTTACTTCTGGTCTGAATTCCAATATTTTTTTCTCCAATTATCTGTTCAGACTTGCTATTTCTTCTTACATATTTTGCCAAAATAGGTTCAACTCTTTTCTCATCTGTTTCATTAGGTTCTCCAATAAGATTGTCAGATTCATCTTCTAAATGCTCAACAACCTCTTCCTGATAGTTAGCAACATTATCTTGTAGCACAACATGTTCTTGTTCTCTTTTGGCACTATTTTCTTCATGTTCAGTCAACACTAGATTTTTTCTCGGCATAAACTAAGTCAGTCGACACTAACATAACTCAGCTTAAACATGATTTATCCATTTTTTCTCAGTTAAGCCTACCAGTTTAGTCTTCAATCTTACTAAGATAAACAATACATTGTCTCATCATTGTGCACCATAGTCAAGTACACTTTGTAGTATAAGGATGACTCAACCTTTCCTTAGGTACTATTGTTACCAACCTTGCCTCAATCCTTCACAACAATACAATAGATATAGTACTTTCCTAAGTAGCAATAGTCTTACCAGTTAAGGTTTTGACATCAATGACATAACAACAATTGTTTCAATTGCAGTTTTCAACAACATCTTGAAAATTCTTAGGGATTTCTTGATTGTTGGTCTTAGACAATTCTCTAAGATGGGAAACATCAAAATCAGTTAGTAGTTTAGCTCCTTGTTGAGCAAGCATGAGGAAACTGATCTCTCTATTGAGGCCTATGAGTCTTTCCATGACTTGATAAAATTTAGGATCTTGTATAGCATCCCTAAGTTCTTCATCGGTAGGTTCGTCATCTGATGTAAAAAGTGAAGTCTTCTTAGGAAGTTCTTTTGACCAAGGGTTCTCTTCATTGTTGGTATTTCCTTCCATCTTTCCTAGGGATTCTGGATCAATGGTTTGCTTAAGTTTCTGAGATCGAATTTGAACCATAAAATTATGAAAGGTGATTGTGGGATGAAATATTTTTTGATGAAAAGATATCAAAAATGTTTGATAGAAAAAAGATTAGAAAAGGTGTTGAAAATTGATGAAACAACTTGATAAAATCTAAGTCAATAGGAAAAATGGATCTCCCTATGATATGACAAATAAAAATCAAGAGATAGTAACCTAAGTTAGTTTGGATTGAGGCTGATAGATCTTGATATGATCAAACTCACAAAGATCAAAATCTAGTAAATAAGGTGATGTTTCAACACTAAAGTGGTAATTTTGAAGATTGGAAGAAAAGATTTGATGAAGAAAGGATGATGAAAATTGATGGAAATGGTCAAACTAAAGATCAAAGGTCTGCGTAAATCGAATGTTTTTCCAAAATCTTACTAATGATGAAAATGGGTATTCAAAAAGGTGATTTTGAAAATTTCAATGCTTGTAGAAATGCTCTTTGTTGTATATGCGCAACAACAAATGTGCATGATGATTGGATTAATGTGCAACAATATTAATCAAATGCACAACAAGTATGAATAGATGCGGGGTAACATTATCAAACATGCAAAATAGTGTAATGTATGCATAGTATATTTGTTTAAATGCACAGCAAAGATGGATAAATCCATAGGTTGTTGTTCTTTTGATTGATTTTCAGCTGCTTGATTTTAAATTTTTGGATTTTCTGATGGTTTGGTTTTGGAAAAGTAAAATGCATAAACACACACACATAAGACATAAATGATTTTAATCTAATTGTTCTAGTATGATTGCACAAACACACTTACAATCCTAAGGCTGGCAAGGATAGTATCTGTTGAATCCCCACTAGGATAATAAAATCTAGCCACACAAATCCATAATAGATAGCCTAGGAACTTGGAGGCATGGGTTCCTCCTTATAGTGCACTCACTTCTCAGGCACACCAAGTTCTAAATTCAACCATGGTCATTACTTTCCAAAGAACTGCTATCTCTACTATGAACCATGAGTAATGTGGGGTGTCTTCACAGGCTTGGGTGACCCCCTGAGCTAAAAAATAGAAGGTTTTTGGCTACTACACAATTTTTTTTAATAAAGACATCCATTTAGGTGGTTGTGATCAAGTCATTTTCCTAATTAAGGGGGCTCTCCCAATCCTTTCAAAGCAAGGCTTTCACCTCTACTAAGTAGGACTTTGATGCACCACTAGGGTACTGGAGGAGATTTTGGTTGCCACAACAAATTCACACCTATCTAATGTGAGACTAACCACACTAGAATTTTTTATATACTAGTTTGGAAGAGCTTGTCTTTAGCCTGTTACGGTTGGGTCATTCCTTGGGGTGAGTACGTCTTTTCCCACTAAAGATTGTCCTCTAAAAATTGTAACAGTTTCTCTTACACCCAAGGTCCACAAATGGCAAGGGCAGAGGATACATTGTTAGAATTTTGGGATTACAGATAGCTATTAAGCAAGACACAATAGACACTTAATCTATGCTAAAGAAGACACACAAATCAAAAACATGTTGTATCTTAAAGCCCAAACAAGGTTATAGTTTATTTTGCAATACCCCTTAAGAATCCTTCAAATAAACTTGTTAGAAATTTTAGCAATGGGGTCTTCAAAATAACATCCTACAAAACAGTCGAGAGACTACCAAAATGAACATAAACCTATTAAAGGTTAGCTAAAATCAAAACTAACAAAAGACTAAATTTTACTACAGTAAGTAACAAATGCATAGAACAATGAGGTGAATGCACAACAAGACTGGATACATGTGCAGATGTGTACAAATGCACAATGAAATGAGATATATGTGTAGTGCGATGGAACCAATGCATAGTAGAAAATGCTAAAACTATAGAAAATTAAGGTAAATGCATAGGAAAATGAAAAAGATAGATTGCAAAAAATGCCAGAATGGTTGTCCCATGGTGGGTACAAAAAATGTATGCAAATTAGATGTCTAATACCATAAATGATAAATTAACTAATTATAAGCTAACAAATCTATCTAATGCAACATAATGAAGAATGCAAAGTAATCACAAAATGATGAAACTAAATCAATTACCTTCACCTACCATGTAGCTTGTCTCCATTGTCCTCCTCATTCTAATTTCTTGTATGTGTTGAGTTCTCAGATTTCCAATTTGAAGCTCCTTGCTCAAGATGTCACAAAAGTGTGGAGATTGGATGAATGAGTACGAAATAGCTCAAATCTTGATTATGCAACTAATGGATGGAATGCAAAATGGAATTATGATAATGTGGATGCTTGATTGCTCTTGAAATACTAGATTGCTTGGATACTTGAGTGCTTGAATGCTTGATTTCTTGATTACCAGTTACCTATTCACTATTAGATCACAAAGGGGAAATGAGGCTCCTTTTATAGAGTTTTCGAGGATCTAGGCCTAGCTGGAACAATCCTATGCTGGAGAATGAAAGGTGGAAGATCCTAGGGCTAGGATTGACTTAGTTGAAGGAGTTGAGAGAAAGGGGGATGTAGTTGGAATGTCAAAGGAAGAATAGGGATGATGTTCCTCTCACATTGACATGGAAGAGAACAAGGTGGAAGGGAAAGACACATGTCAAGTGTCTCACAAAGACCAAAGAGAGAAAGAGGGAGAGACCTTTTTCTCATGAGGATTCTTTGTACAAGTGTCCCATGAGTCACCTTTGACCCTTTGAGGTGGCTTAAGAATCCCTTAGGAATAGGGATTGTCTCTTGACTTGGTTTAAGAGAGGACATGTGGTCATGAGACCAAGTCCTATGAGGCCACATAACCCTTAAGAATTGGACATGTGTGGGTGAGGATAATTATCAATAAATAATTAATAATTATTATTTATTTTAGCCAAAGTGATGTGTCAAGTGACTGGATAGATGAGGTTGACTAGGGGACTTAGTCATATTTAAGTGATTGTGTATTTAATTAAATCACTTTATTAAGACCTAGGATAGAGGAATAGACTATAGTGAATTTACTAAATAAATTGAATAATCTATTTAATAAATAGAAGAAATAATTATTACTTAAATAATAAATATTTAATTAATTTATAAAGCCAATATCAATTAAATAATAAATATTTAATTAATTAATGAAGCCATTTTTAAGTGTATACAGGTGCTACTACTATTTTTCAAATATTGCATCGATAAAATAATTGTTGGTTGGAATGAATGAGGTGATCATTGATCAAGTGGTTATATATTATCACAAAAAAAGTGCTATAAACATTTCCAGGAATTCGGTGATACATTAAAAAACTAAGCATATATCTATTAACTATCACTATTTGAGGGAACAAGTACAAGAAAGGAAAGTTAAACTAGAATTTGTTAATTCTAAAGAATAAATTTTTGATATACTTACCAAGCCCTTACCACAGGACACTTTTGAGTACTTGAGCACTAGACTAGGCATACATCCCCTATCTATCGGTCACTAAGGTGATTAGGAGGTTGCATCAACCTATAATTTATTAGAAAATCATTCATGTTGATGCATGTAGCTCACACTTTAGGATTCCTAAGGTTGTGAAAGATTGTCAAAAATGGAACAAAGAATTGTATATTAGTACATGAAGTTACTTGATCTAGACCGAACAATAGAGAGCTACTTGGCTACTGAAGAATTATTTATTTTCTTTTGACATTGTTGTCAAAGGGAAAGAGATTTCTATGAAATATTGGAAATATTGGGAGAGAAAGAATAAGAAAACTAAATAAGATCAAATCTGTAGCGAGAGTCGACATGGAACGATGTTTGTAGTGATTAAACATATTAAATATCAAGCTAGGGAGAGCTTACCAAGATACATCATTTATCTATATAGTTGTAGAACAAATGTTTGCTATGGTATGACATATTTCATATTGTTTGTGTTTCTATCAATGCCAAAGGGAGAGATTGATGAGCTATAACTGATTGAATATCTTGATGAATTGACGAAACAGTGATTAGAGATCACTGAGCTTTTAAAGTGATATGTAAAATGATTAAATCAATCAATATGTTTTCATTGATGTCAACTAGTTTTTTTACTATACTTATCTTGATAGTTACAAACATCTGAGCATCTATAGAAGGGATAAATGGTGTAGAAATGAGACATCTACATAAGGAAAATATGGATATGATAAAACATCTACATATGGAAGAGATGGATATTCTGGACTTGAGCATGTTACATTATTTTATAATGAAGAAGAGATCATAATTGAACAAGTTAATGTGGTTGGTAATTGAAGATTTTTGTATACAATGAGTTAGTCTTGTGTATACTGAGTGATAGTAATAACTAAGTTAGTTATCACCGACACATTTAGTATTAACTGAGTATGGATGAAAAGAATAAATGTTATAAAAGATGACTTAAATTCATGAGCTAAAAACTACTTATGATTCTGAGGTAAGAGATGAATTTTTTTATAAGATCCATGGCTGACAAAATTTAGATATCATTGAAGGGAAGGAAATGAAATGTGTTATTGACACATCTGTTGAGAAATCTTGAAGTGGCAAAATGGATGAAGGAGATTAAGAGGAAAAAGATAATGGCTAATATGAAAATAGTTTACACATCTATTTAAGAGACATGAGATTCATTATTGAGCTAGGCTAGATAAATAGAGACTACAAAATATTTCATATGAACAAATTTTTAATGAATTCCTGATCACACTTATTACAAACACAACAGAGTTGAACTACAGGCATAACTGAGTATCAAAGATTTATATACTAAGTGAAGTAAGTTGGAGGATATGATGAAGTGAATTGATTATTGATCAAATGAGTTATTTTGAGCTTAGCATAGATCTAAATACTTGAAAATTGAGTTGTATTTGAATCAAATCACTACTATATCTATTTAACCATTGTTACAGGAAAATATCTTGACCGAGTGGACTTAACTGTCTTTTGTATTTCCATATGACATTCAAGATATGTTAATTGTTTTCATGTTGACCCCATAGTGAATGTTGATCAAAAGTTAACTGTTACTAATAAATCCTTTAACTAGGTCACACCTAACAGTGTGCATTGTAACCTTTAACAGGGTTGGCTCTAAACTGATCTCACTTCAAAAGAGTGAAATATTTTGGGTTACTGGTCTAAGGTGGTTTTTCCTTTAGTAGGATTTTCACATTAAATCTTTGTGTTATGTGTTATTTTTTATTATTATTTTGATATCATAGTTTACATAATGCATATTTAATTAATCAATAAAGTAAGTTTTGGAAATTATTGGTATTAGGTAAATGAATAGATAGTTATTTTATCTTACCGAGGTGTTTTATTTGTTGAAAAAGTTTTAAAAAGTACATATGAGAGTTCAGTACTATAGGATAACTAATTTAACAGATTGACCCCCCCACCCTCTTAGTTATCTAATAGTTGGTATCAGAGCATATTGGTTTCTTGGAGAAAAGTTTCAAGGACTTGAGAAAAAGATCACAAGATGTATAAGAGTGAAGTGCCTAAACTGAACAAAGATAACTTCTTGACATGGAAAAGTGGGATGAGGCTCCACATATCTCAAATTGGAGAATCTTCTCTTCATCTTCTAGACAATGGCTACATACAACTGACTATTGGACCTTTGACAGTTGATTAGTTGAGAGACAAACATGAACACAATATAACTATGATAGAGTTTGTTGCTGCTCTATCTGATGCAAAATTTGAAGACATCAAAGCATGCACTACAAAAAAATAAATGTAGGAAAAACTTGCACTAGCTCATGGAGGAGATGTAAATGTAATGAGGGCCAGAGCTAAAAGCCTAAGAGGTAGATTTGATGATATGAAGATGAAATAAGGTGAAAACGTCACACAATACTCTAACCAAATCAAAGAGGTGGTCAGTGCTATTTGAGGAGCATGAGGTATTATATCTAAAGACATTTTTGTAAGTAAAATAATAAGAACCTTTCTTTCTGTCTATGCTATTATAATCTCTTCTATTCATGAAATGAGATCAACACTTGGCAGTACTTTTAAACTTGATAGTCTAATTGGTAAGCTAACTACTTTTGAGCTGAATAACTATGACAATAGTATTGTACCAAGTGTTGAGCCTATATTTATGTTATCCTTGAATATTGGCAAGTCTAGCAGTAAGAATAACACAAAAAAAGTAATTGGTACTTAATGGATTTTCATAAACAAGTTGAATGAGAATGGTGAAGTAGCTAGAAACAAAGAAAGACTTGTATGCAAGGGATATGCACAAGAAGAAGGTATTGACTATGGTGAAACATTTGCACCAGTAGCAATATTTGAAGGAGTCTCAATATTACTTCCATATGTTGCACATAAACGATTCAAAGTATATCAAATGGATGTGAAATCTACATTTTTGAATGGAATTCTTGAGGAAGAGGTCTACATAGAACACCCTAAAAGTTTTGTTGTTCCAAATAAGAACTTGGTATGTAGACTACACAAAGCATTGTATGGATAGAAACAAGAACCGAGAGCATGATATGAAAGATTATATGCTTATCTTATTAGTATTGCATTTATGAGCACAAGTGACAATAGAAATTTGTACATGAAAGGAGAATCTCAAAACAATATTTTTATTGCTGAAATTTTTGTTGAAGTTATAATATTTGGAGGACATGATATTATTTTCAAATCTTTTGTTGATGAAATGAGAAAAGAGTTTTAAATGTCAATGATTAGAGATATTAAATTCTTTCTAGGTTGTAGATTATAAAACAAAATGATGGGATTTTTATAATACAATGAAAATACATCAAGGAAGTGTTAAAGACTTTTGGCATGGAAGATTCAAAACTAGTAGGTACACTGATGGTGACATGTAATTTGAAAAAAGATGATGAATCAACCAAGGTAAATTATACACTATATAGATCGATCATTGGAAAATTGATGTATGTGGTACATAGTAGGCCTGATATAGCACATGCAGTTGGGATTGTAGAAAGATATTTTTTTAATCTTAAGGAATCACATATGGTTTTTGTTAAAAGGATTCTGAGATATTTAAAGAAAATTGAATATTATGGTTTATTTTACTTTAAAAAAGGTAATTTTGAGATCTGAGTTTACACTGATACACATTGGGCTGGAAACATTGATGACTGAAAGAGTACAACTAGTGGAGCATTATTTTTGGCAGAAATACTTGTAACATGGATAAGTAAGAAAAAAGCATGTATTTCTTAGTCTAATATTGAAGCAGAGTATGTTGTTGCTACTACTAATTATTCAAATATTGCATGGATAAAATAATTGTTGGAAGGAATAAATGAGGTGATCATTGATCCAATGATTATATATTGTGACAACACAAGTGCTATAAACATTTCAAAGAATTTGGTGCCGGATTTAAACAAAAAGCACATATCTATTAAGTATCACTATTTGAGGGAACAAGTACAAGAAAATAAAGTGAAACTAGAATTTGTGAAGTCTATAGAATAACTTTCTGATATATTTACCAAGCCCTTACCACATAACACTTTTGAGCACTTGAGGATTAGACTAGGGGTCCATCCCCTATCTATTGGTCACTAAGGTGATTAGGTGGTTGCATGAACCTATAATTTATTATAAAATCATTCATGTTGATGCATGTAGTTCACACTTTAGGATTCCTAATGTTTTGAAAGATAGTAGAAAATAGAACAAAGAATTGTATATTAGTACATGAAGGTACTTGATTTGGACCGAAAAACAAAGAACTACTTGGCTACTGAAGAGATATTTATTTTCTTTTGGCATTGTTATTAAAGGGAGAGCTTTCTATGAAATATTGGGAGATAAAGAATAAGAGAACTAAATAAGATCATATTGGTAGCGAGAGTCTGCATGGAATGATGTTTGTAGTGATTAAACATATTAAATATCAAGCTAGGGAGAGCTTACCGAGCTACATCATTTATCTATATAGTTGTAGAATAAATTTTTGGTATGGTATGACATATTTCATATGGTTTGTGTTGCCATCAATTCCAAAGGGAGAGATTGATGACCTACAACTAATTGAATATCTTGATGAACTGAAGAAACAATGATTAGAGATCACTGAGCTTTTAAAGTGATATCTAAGATGATCAAATCAGTCAGTATATCATCATTGATGTCAACTAGTTTTTTAACTATACTTATCATGATAGTTACAAACATCTAAGCATTTGTAGAAGGTAGAAATGGTGAAGAAATAAGACATCTACATAAGGAAAAGATGGATATGAGAAAACATCTACATATGGAAAAGATGGATATTGTTCACTTGAGCATGTTACATTATTTTATCATGAATAAGAGATCATAATTGAACAAATTAATATGGTTGGTAATTGAAGATTTTTGTATACACCGAGTTAGTCCTGTGTATATTGAGTGATAGTAATAACTGAGTAAGTTATCACTGACGCATTCAATATTAACCGAGTATGGCTGAAAAGAATAAATGTTATAATATTCAACTAAAATTGATGAGCTAAAAATTGCTTATGATTCCAAGGTAAGAGATGAAGTTTTTTATAAGATCCATGGCTAACAAAATTCAGAGATCATCAAAAGGACAAAACTGAAACATGTTATTGACACATCCATTGAGGAAGATTGAAGTGGAAAAATGGATGAAGGAGATTAAGAGGAAAAATCTAATGGTTGATATGAAAATAGTTTACACATATATTTAAAAGACATCAGATTCATTGTTGAACTATGCTAGAGGAATAGAGACTGCAAAATATTTCATGTGAAGATATTTTTAATGAATTTATGATCAAACTGGTTACAAACACAACATAGCTGAACTGAAAGCATAAGAAAGTATCTGAGATTTATACAGTAAGTAAATTAAGTTAGACGATATGTTGAAGTGAATTGATTATTGATTAGATGAGTTATTTTAAGCTTAGTATAGATCTGAATACTTGCAAATTGAGTTGTATTTGAATCAGATCACTTATGTATCTATTTAACCATTGTTACAGGAAAATCTCTTAACCGAGTGGACTTAACAGTCTTTTATATTTCCATATGACATTTAAGGAATGTTAATTATTTTCATGTTGACCCTATAGTGAATGATGATCAAAAGTTAACTATTAGTGATAAATCCTTTAACTAGGTCACACCTGATAGTGTGCATTGTAACCTTTAATAGGGTTGGGTCCTAACCGATCTCACTTTAGAAGAGTGAAATATTTTGGGTTACTGGTCCTAGGTGGTTTTTCCCTTAGCATGGTTTCCATGTTAAATCTTTGTGTTATGTGTTATTTGTTATGATTATTTTTCTATTATACTTTACATATTGTATATTTGATTAATTAGTAAAGAGAGTTTTGGAAATTACTAGTATTCGATAAATAAACAGAAAGATAGTTATTTTATCTTACCGAGTTGTTTTATTTGTTGAAAAAGTTTGAAAAAGTACAATTGAGAGTTTGGTACTATAGGATAGCTGATTTAACTGATTCACCCCCCCCCCCCCTAGGTTATCTAACACCTACATCCACAGTTAGAACATAATATTGAGGAATGGTGGAAGATAAATATCCAAGGAATAACCATGTATATCCTTAAAAAATTTGAAACTAGGGGAGGATAATATCAAAATCTAGAATAAGGAGACTTTTGGTAATATTTTTTCCACTTAGAAAAATATTTGTAACAACTAAAAGAGATTTGGGAGAAAATTCAACATGAGGGCTATGATAAAATTTTGAGAGATAAGGAAAATGAGAAGCTAGTTGAGTATTATGATATTGTTTCTAAAGAAAAGACCTTCTGGAGACAGAGATCTCGAATGTTATTTTTGAAGGAAGGTGACAGGAAAAGAAAATACATTTTCATGACTACCCTTAAGCATAGAATGGAAAATAGAGTCTCTAATATAATTATTAATGGTTCAAGATCTTAAGATCAAGACTCTTATAGATTGGATGCTAAAATTTTTTTTCATTATCTTCTTAAACATGATATTGGCTTGGACCAGGAAGCTTAAAGGGGTTTCTTGGTGTTGGAAAGTTGACTCTATGGTGTAGGAGCACCATCAAAAGACTAAATTAGAGGAAGACAACTTCAAGGAAGTTTCAAAGACTAATGCTAAGGAGAGAAAAAGTCTTCTTTCAATATATTCCTAGTTCCTTAGATGACAATGTCTCCTCATTTATGTCCTATTATTCAATCAAGTGCTTTTGGGTGGCCATATAAACCTAAGACACTTAGATTGAAGGGACTGATAAAAAAGGTGTTTAGGGTCAAAATTAGTCATACTTAGGAATTTAGGGTCTCTATTAGGCCCTAAGAATCCTTAGGTCATCACAATAGGCCTAGGTAGCATAGGTATTAGCAAAAATGCAATAAAAATGAAAAGTTGCACAAATTGCTAAAAAGTTGCTAATGCAACTTTACAACTCTTAAGCAACCTTCTTAAAATCTGTTATCAATGACTGTTATACCTCTCCAACCAACCAAAATTGGATCAAGAAGTTGTGAGGAACCTATTTAGATGATATTTTCATCACACCAATGTGTGAGTGCATGGTGGTGTAATAGATTTTTGAAAATCAATAAAATTTACCCTATTAATCTGCAATATTGGACTGTAACAACATTTGTATGACCTGGTACTGATAGTGGATGAAGGAAATTTAATTGGAGTTTCTTAATCTTACCAGACATCATAGTTATTGGATCTACAAGGTCACTTCCCTGTTTCAGGATTGGTCTTAGGGTTTTAAAGCTTTTTGGCCATTTCTTGCAAATTGACCATGGGGATTTTATGAGCCTTGGTGAAATGAAAGAATATACCTCATATATTAATATTCCAAATGGAGATATTTTTCCATGTAGGGTTGGGTGGAGAAACTATAAGCCCTAGGTAGGAATCTCTATGTGACTACCTTGTAGATAGGCTGCAACAGGCCCCATAACTTTTGATGGGTGATGAATCTTATCAAAAATCCTTGAAAATAGGATGTCCTACTCTATCTTAAGTGTCTCTAATTGTCATTAAGATGAAACCAATCCATTTGAGAGGAGTTCCTTCTTTAGAGCCCCAAATTATCCCTATTAGCCCTAAGTATCTTTAGTATCTTTTGGTGGGATAGCTTTAGAATCAATTCATATCTTTTCCAATCTTAAAAGACTAGTGAAAAGGGTGTCCAAAACTATGTTTTGATTATTGGGTTATGTGGAAAATTTTTGAGTTAAGTCCAAAATACTCGAGTAGGAGGGCTACAAGGTGATTTGTTAGTTTCCTTGAACTTAATATTGGAGAATATTATACCTTCATTTTGAAACTATCCAAAATGAGTCAGGAGGGTGTTGATTCATAAACCTAGCTGGCATGGAGGTTATGGGGTGAACAAACATTTTTTCCAAGAAGTCATTACCTATAGAGGTCCTATTCACTCCTATTAGTGGTTCATGGATTCAAACTTAGGGATTGTGGGATTATCTACATCAATTGGTATCAGAGCTCCTAATTTCCTTAAGAGGAAGAACACACCATGTTAGAGGATACTAAAGAATAAGTACCAAGTAGACTAACTAATGTAGAGCTTGCAAAGCTTTTTAGAGAGAAAAAGGCAAGATATGAGGCCCAATTGGATAAGATGGAAAAGGATATGAAGATTCTATCAGAGAAGATGGATAAAGGAAGCATTGGAAACTTTGATGAGGATGTAGAGGGGAGTGAAGAAGAACCCCTTGAGTAGGAGGAAGAGAAAGTGCCTATTGATCAAAGGATGCTCCTAAAGACATTGAAGTCCATGGAGAAAAGAACTATGGATGCAAGATTGGACCTACCTGTCTATAATGGGAAACTAGACCATGATGTTGCCATGGATTGGATTGATGCTCTCTCTAGTTTTTTTTACTGTGAAGACATCCTTGAAAACCAAAGCATGAAGATGGCCAAGTCATAACTGCAAGGGTCTTGCCTCACATGGTGGAATTTCACTCAATATTAAAGGGTTCAGGAAGGAAAGAGGCTAGTCACCACTTGCAAGAAGATGGTGGGTTTGTTGAGGGAAGCTTGTATCCATGAAGATTATGAAGTCCAACTTTGTAAGAAGAGAATGGGTCTAAGATAGAGAGACCAAGATGTCTCAACATACACTGAGGAATTCAGGATGCTCGGGATGAAATCCAAGATGGTAGAACCTGAGAGTGTAAAACTTGCTAGGTATATGAAAGGTTTGAAGATATCCATTCAAGATGAATTGATATGAGTACCATAACTACTATCAACCAATTCTATCAATTTCCATTAAAGGTAGAGGAGAACATGAGAAGGAAACAAGACTAGGCAAATAAAGGAAGAGGTGTAAACAAAAAAAGTTTTTGAGGTAGAAGCCAACACAATGAAGGTAGGAAGAACTCCAAGGAATTTGGGGAGTCAAGCCAAGATAACAACAAAGAAGACAACAATCCTAGAGATGCCTTTATAGGTAGAGGGAACAATTTTAGAGGAAGACATGGGGGAAGAGGCCTAGAAGGTGTGAAGTGCTATAGATTCTATCAAAAAGGACACTTAGCATCTAAGTGCCCTAAAAATAAGAACAAGCAAGGGGAGAGGAGAGCAAGCATATTCAGGGAAGAAGAGGATCAAGGGAACAATAACTAGGGATCCTATATACTACCCAAGGAGGGAGAAAACTTGATGCTTAGGAGAACATTGTTGAAGACACCAGTCACCCATGAGCCACCCCACAGGAAGAATTTTTTCAGATCCTCATGCAAAATTAGAGGCAAGGTATGAAACTTTTTTATTAATAGTGGTTCTACTAACAATCTAATCTTTGTTGAAGTAATAGAGAAGTTGAAATTGAGAAGGGTCCCACACCCCACCCCTTACAAAGTGTCTTGGCTTACTAAGAGCCTACAAACTATCAATTAAGAGTAGGCTTGGGTGGAGTTCCAACTTGGGAAGTACAAGGCCAAAGTACTTTGTGATATAGTTCTTATAAATGCTTGACACCTAATCCTTGGGAGGCCATGGGAATATGATGAGGAAGCACATCATGATGGGAGACTAAAAACCTACTCAATCATGCACAAAGATGAGAAGGTAACATTCCTACCCCATTCTGATCATGTTGAAAATGAATCAAAGTTTCTATTTGTAGGTGAAAAGGAGTTTGTGAGAACCATTGAGGAGTAAGGAAACCCTTTTATGATCTTTTTATTTTACTGAAGGATGATAGGAAGAAGGGAAAGGAAGTCAAAAAAAAAAGTTGAGAAGATCTGACCCCAAGGAATTGATTGATCTTCTTTATTAGCATAAAGACATTTTGTCTAAGGACTTACCTAGTGAGTTGCCTCCCATCAGAGAGATAATCCACCACATTGATCTTATCCCTAGAGCTATCTTGCCTAACAAAGCAACATATAAGCTAACCCCTGAAAAAAAAATAATGAAATAGCTAGGCAAATAAAAGAACTTCTAGACAAAGGGTTAATAACAAAAAATTTTGAGTACTTTTACAGTACTTGCCCTTCTAGCCCCAAAGAAAGAAGGTGTGTGGAGGTTGTGCACTAATTCTAGAGCCATTAATAGGATCACCATAAGGTATAGGTTCCCCATGCCAAGAATTGAAGACCTATTGGATCATTTAGGGGGTTTAAGGTATTTTTCTAAAGGGGACTTGAAGAGTGGGTACCACCAAACCAGAATCAAAATTGGTGATGAATGGAAAATAGCTTTTAAACCAATGAAGGCTTGTATGGATGGAGCTTGATTTCCTTTGGGTTGTCTAATACCCCTAGCACATTCATGAGACTCATGAATGAAGTGCTCAAACCATTCTTGGGGAAATTTTTCATTGTATATCTAGATGAAATCCTTATTTTTAGTGGAAGAAAAGCAGAACATTTAAGGCATTTGTATCTAGTCCTCAAAAGATTACATGAGGAAAAAAATTTCATCAACTTGGAGAAATGTGTTTTTATGCAAGAAGAGCTTGTGTACTTAGGCTTTTTGGTTGTAGTAGGAAACATAAAGATGGATCTAGATAAGATAGAGGCTATTGTATCTTGGCCTTCTTCAAGGACAATGATAGAGGTGAGAAGCTTTCATGGCCTTGCATCATTCTATAGAAATTTCATCAAGAACTTTAGCCAGTTGTGTGCTCCAACGATGGAGACTATCAAAGGGGGACTAAAGCACAAGTTTTTGTTGACTAAGGAAGAAGAAGAATCCCTTCATAATCTAAAGCAAAAGGTATTTGAGAGACTAGTCTTAGCATTTCCTAATTTTCAAAAAGTTTTCACTATTGGATGTGGTGCTTCTAATACTACAATAGGAGCAATACTAAGCTAGGAAAGAAGGCCAATAGACTTTTTTAGTGAAAAACTAAATGATGCTAAGAGGAAGTAATCCTCTTATGACATAGAACTATATGAAATAGTCCAAGCACTAAAGAAATAGAGACACTATCTCCTACCAAGAGAGTTTGTGGTTTTCACAGATAATCAGGCTTTGGGTTTTCTAAAAAGTCAAGAAAAATTAGGCCACAAACAAATGAAATAGGTTGAGTCCATTCAAGCCTTAACTTTCTCCATAAAGCACAAGAAGGGAGTTTCCAACAAGGTGGAAGATGCCCTAAGTAGAAGGACCATGATAGTGCAATAAATCAGACTCCAAAGTGTCGGTATTGAATCTTTGAAGGACATGTACTAGTATGATGAAGATTTAAAAGACATCTATCAAATTTTTTGTGATTTTTCAGAGGCATATCATAATCAGTATGCAAATTTCCTAAGTTAGGATGGACTCTTGTTCAAGGGACCTTAGTTGTGTATCCCAAACTGCTCTATGAGGGAGAACATAATCAGAGAGAAGCATGCAGGAAGCATGGGAGGAGACTTTGGCATGGACAAGACCTTGGAGTAGGTTAGAAGGTTCTAACATTGGCTCAAGATTCCCTCTAAGGTAAGGAAGTTTTTGGAGTCTTGCACCATTTTTCAAAAGGCCAAGGGTACCTCAACCAATACAAGTTTGTACCAACCATTTCCCATTCCCACTAGACCTTGGGAGAGTTGCAGCATGGAATTTGTCATGTGTCTACCAAAAAAACAAAGGGGATTTGACATTATCTATGTTGTAGTGGATAAGTTTAGCAAGATGGCCCATTTCATCCCTTGTAAGAGCACAAGTGATGCAACTTATGTAGCCAACCTATTCTTCAAGGAGATTGTTAGAATCCATGGTCTACCCCAAACAATAGTCTCTGATAGAGATGTAATATTCATAGGTCACTTTTGGAGGACCTTTTGGAAATGGTTAGGGACAAATATTGATTTCAATTCTACCTATCATCCCCAAATAGATCAGTAGACTGAAGTTTTCAATATGTCATTGGGAAACCTATTGAGATGCCTAACCAAGAAATATGGAGAAAAATGGGATAGTGTTCTTGCCCAAGAAGAATTTGCATTCAATGACTCCATCAATAGGAGTATCGGTAAGATTCCATTCCAAGTTGTTTGTCGGCAGATTCCAAGAGGTATTCTTGAGTTAAGTGATCTTCCTCAAGGGTGTCATGTGAGTGCCCATGGTGAAGACTTTGCAACCAACATCCAAGAGATGCATAAGTAGGTCAAACTAGCACTACAAATAAGTTCAATGAAGTACAAAAAAAATGAAGACAAAAAGAGAAGAGACTTATAGTTTTATATTGGAGATTTGGTTTGGGTATACCTCAAGAAGGAGAGGTTTCCAAAAGGAAAACACACAAAGCTGATGATGAGGAAAGTAGGTCCTTGTAAAGTCATCAAGAAACTAGGACTAAATGCCTATTAATTTTCTTTACCTTCATATTTGGGGACCTCACCTATATTCAAAATTTGTGACTTAGCCCCATACAAAGGCCCATTAGATGTACCTGCAAGTATCCAAGTTGAAGAGATGAAACAAGACCTAGCAGAACTTCCACATCATGAGCCAAAAAAACTAGAAAAGATACTTGACACCAAGATTATCAAATAGAAAAGGAATAATGTCTACAAGAAATATTTGTTTCAGTACATAGGGTATCCAAAAGAAGAAGTTGTGTAGATGGATGAAGCAGAAATGAAGAGACTTGCCACAAGTCTTGAAAAACTAGTCTCAAGAGAACTTGAGAATCGTTCACCCCAGGTGTATGGTGTAGGAGCACCTTCAAAAGACTGAATCAAAGGAAGAGAACTTCAATTAAATTTCAAATACTAATGATAAGGAGACCACAAGTCTTCTTTCAATATATTCCTAGTTCCTTAGATGACAATGTCTCCTCATTTAGGTCCTATTGATCAATCAAGTGCTTTTGGGTGGCCATATAAACCTAAGACACTTAGATTGAAGGGACTGATAAAAGAGGTGTTTAGGGTAATAATTAGTCTTAGATAGGAATTTAGGGTCTCTATTGGGCCCTAATAATCCTTAGGTCATCACAATAGGCCTAGGTAGCATAGGTATTAGAAAAAATGCAACAAAATCAAAAGTTGCACAAATTGCTAAAAAGTTGCTAATACAAATTTACAACTTTTAAGCAACTTTCTAAAAATTTGTTACCAATGATTGTTATACCTCTCCAACTAAAAAATATTTGTTCAAGTAGTTGGGAGGAACCTATTTAGATGATATTTTGGTCACACCAATGTGTGAGTGCACGGTGATGTAATAGATTTTTGAAAATCAATAAAATTTACCTTGTTTTTCTACAATATTGGACTGTAACAACATTTGTATAACTTGGTATGGATGGTGGATGAATGAAATTTAATTGGAGGATTTTCAAATGAATCTTATCTTCCTTTCTCAAGTGGTTTGAATACCTAGTCTTACCAGACATTAGAGTTATTGGATCTACAAGGTCACTGCCCTATTTCAGGATTGGTCTTAGGGTTTTAAGGCCTTTTGGCCATTTCTTGCAAATCAACCATGGGGATTTTATGAGCCTTGGTGAAATGAAAGAATGGCCCTTATAAATTAATATTCCAAAAGGAGAGATTTTTCCATTTAGTTTTGGATTGAGAAATCAGAAGCCCTAGGTAGGCATCTCTATGTGACTACCTTGTAGATAGGCTGCAACAGGCCCCATAACTTTGGATGGATGATGAATCTAATCACAAATCCTTGAAAATAGGATTTACTACTCTATCTTCAAATTCTATAATTTTCATTGATAGGAAACCAATCCATTTGAGTGGAGTTCCTTCTTTAGAGCCTCAAATTAGCCCTATTAGCCCTAAGTGTCTTTAGTATCTTTTGGTGGGATAGCTTTAGAATCAATTCCTATCTTTTCCAATATTAAAAGACCATTGAAAATGGTGTCCAAAAATATGTTTTGATTATTGGGTTATGTGGAAATTGTTTTATTTAAGTCCAAAATACTTGAGTAGGAGGGCTAGAAGGAGATTGGCTAGTTTCCTTGAACTTAATATTGGAAAATACTATACCTTCATTTTGAAACTATCTAGAAGTAGCCAGGAGGGTGTTGATTCAAACACTTAGTTGGCAAGGAGTTTGTGGGGTGAAAATAAAAATTTTCCAAGAATTCATTACATGTAGAGGTCCTATTCATTCCTATTGGTGGTTTGTGGATTCAAACTTAGGGATTGTGGGATTTTCTACATCATGTGTGTGCTTGAATGTGGACCTCTAAATCAGGCACAAACACAACATAGTCATTGTTCTCATGATCGAATTACAAGAGAGAGTATGAATTACTCAATCTAAAATTCATGGAGAGGTGACCTGTTGCCTTCTATGTAGGTGGGGTGTTTAATTGCTCTCAGATTGGAGAGCCAACAACCATAAAACCAACCTAACAATGGAGGATTTTCAAAAGCATAAAGATGAGAAAGAAATCAAATTTCAATTAAACTAGTATGAATGCAATTAATCTAAAATGAGAATGCAAATTATTTTTGGTATTTTCAAATAAGAATGCAACTAGATTAAGAACAAGTAAGAAAACTAATTAGATGAGAGAAAATGCAATATTATACTAAATGAACTAACTAAAATAATGCACTCAAAAGCTTTGAATCTCAAGAAATGAAGTAGAATTTCGCTATAATCTATGTGCTCTCAAAAGTTGGATCCTTGTATGAGAAAAAGAGGCTCATTAAATAGAAAAGCCCAGAGAGGAATGAAGAGTTTCTTGATTTGAAACTCATGACTCTTCATTCCCAAATTGAGACAAAAAAGCATGATTTATTTAATTAAAAGAATGGAATTTGCCACATGTGGGGAGTGACCTTTCGAGTAATTCAAATTGTTAAATTCAAATAAAGAGGTGTCCATTCAATTATCAAGCAATTATTAATTCCTTTTTATGGGTAATTAGCTAAAGGGGATAGATTTTAATTTAATTCAAAGCACTTAGGACTTTATAATTAAATTAACTTATCATAGAGATTATTTAGCCAAATCAAGTCTAGGACTTAGGAATTAATTTTAATATTTGATTATTGCAATTTAGGGTCTTTGCAACTAACATCAAGTCAAATTAAGTCAAGCAAGAGAGAGAAAATTGCTTAGTGAACTAGGACTTTGATGACATAGAAATTTGAGAAAATGCACCAAAATTGATTGAAATGATTAGGTGCCAATTTTGGGGTATTACACATCACTCTACTAAGAATATATCACTAGTTTTGGGTTTTCATATGGAAACAAAGTCATATGAAGTTTTGATAGTTAGGACACTAACTTTGAAGATCATATTTTGGCTAAGTATGAAAGACAGTGTAGACATTGAAGAAACTAATGATCAGAGCATTAGGGAACGTGTGTATGATCTAGTTTTGGTATGCACCCTTGGATATAAGCTTTTTAGTATGCTATTATTCTAAGTCTAAGAAGGAATGATCAGATATGATAGTATCGATAAGTTACAAAAAGTCTAAGTGATACTTGCAGTTAAGTGGCAGAGCATAATAGAGAATGCAGCAGACAGGAAGTTTTTTGTTTAGCGTATATCATTTTTTTTGGTAAAGGCTATACACCTATTGTAATAGTGATGTAAACATGTTATTATAATTGTATGTAAACATAGTTGAGGCAACTAATTTGGAAGTGTTGTATATGTTAGGTTTTACACTAACACAATATTTAGTTTTTGTTGCACCCATTCAACATGTATATATATGACATGCACTTTTGTATTTAAGATCAAGTAGAGTATGGAAGATATAAATAAGAAAATAAGTATTTGAGTTTAGTTAGTATGATATAAATATCTAAAATAAGTTAGAGCAACAATGTAAAAATGGAACTAATCAGACAATATTGTCAAAGTAGGAGTTCACCCTTCTAGATATAGTGTGTATTTGATTACCAGGAGATTGTAGCTTGCTTCATTGAGCAGTGAGCTCTAGCAGTAAGTCATCCACCCCTAACAGGGTTTTTTTCTTCAAGACTCTTAATTGAGTAATTGTACTCCGCATTGTAAACACTTCTCCTAATAGGGAAAAGGAACTTTAACACATTCATAAGATTAGTATAATTATTCATGGGTGATAATTTCCACTGGGTTTTCCTCTGGCCAAGGTTTCCCTATAAACATATCAAGGTATGTGTTATGGTTGATTGTCTTATTTGCTTTACTATTCATTTCAATAGTTAAGTAATTGGGATAAGTTTCAAGAAGCAAAAAATATTTATTGTAGAACACTAATTTGCCCCCCCTCTCAATGTTTTCATTCTTAAAAATTGGTATCAGAGCTTTGGTCCTCTAAGATAAGTTTAACCACTTGAGGAGATCATGGATACAATAGAAGTGAAACATATGAAGAAAAATCTTGAAGTAGCTCTTGAAGATCTTGACAGATCTGAAAATGAAATTGAAGAACTGAAAATAAAGTTAAGTGGTTCACAAGTATTCATCAAGAAACAAAGAAAAGATTTGAAATATTGTTCAATGAATGATTTGGGAAAAGTGGTCAAAAGATGAATGAAGAAATCACATCTTTAAAGGATCATATTGAAGATTTGAATGATCATTTAATTGATAGGAAGACAACATGTGAAGAATAGATCAAAGAAAAAATATAGTTTGATAAAGAAATCATGCAAGATAATATGAAAATCTTAGAGTTAGAAAAAGTCAAGAAAAAGATGGAAACTGAGTTGACAGAAGCAAAGAATCATATGGACAAATTGCACACAAGTGTTGATCTATTAGACTCAAAGATTTATACACAAAGGATAAAAGAATATTCTAGTGGTATTGGATTCAATGAAGCACAAATTAAAATCAATGCAATGCAAGAAATAATGAAAGCACTAGAAGAATATATAGAAGCTAAGAAGACTGCAAACCATACTGAAGCTAAAGTAGAATCACCTAAAGATGAACACAAGCCAATAAAATAAACTTGTTATGCTTGTAACAAGCATGTACAGATAGCAAGAGATTGTAAAGAGGTAAGACCTTTCATTGGTTATTGTTATTCTTGCAATTAGTTTGATCCTAAAGCTATTTAATGGAGATCAAATCAATGAAGTTAGACACAACACAATTAGAGAAATGAACCACAACAAAGTTCTTGAATTCCTTAGAACATCACATGTTAGATATGTAATTACAATGGTCACACAACTAGACAATATAATATGGTAACTCACATCGATGCGCCTATGAATACAAGGCCTATAGTTATTTTTTTACTATTGTAACAAGGTTAGACACATCTCAAAGTTTTGCAGATCAAAAGTGCAAAGACAAGAAAGACCTAATAAGTCTCAAGGATTGATATTTGATGAATATGGAGAAGTCAAGTTTTTGAAAGCCATAGAAGATGCAAGAAAGATTTGGATGGAATTAAAGATAGATAATATTGTTGAAAAAGTAGTGGATGCACCATCTACTTCTGGTTGAATGACCCTCATGGTTGTAGGGGGAGCTAGATAAGCTCTAGATCCCTCTGTGACTAGTATACTCACACTCAGAGTATGTTCCTTTGGTTTTAGTTGTTTGGTTACTAGTTGATGTAGTATGCAAGATCACACAACCTAATTTATAGAAAGAAATGAGATTGGAATTCACTATTGTAACCTATGTTATGGTGGCAAGCATTAATTGCATAAATTTTATTTATTAGTCACCAATGATCTAGTTGTCTTCACTTTTACATTCAAGATCAAGCCCTTTGAGAACACATGAGATCAAAGCAGAAAGGATTGAAGGATTAAAGTCCTTTCATCAATGAAAAGGTATTAATCTATTAGCCAAACCTAGCTTAGACACATCATTTCATAAATCGCTTGGAACCCTATTTGAGCATTGAAGAAAGTAAGCAATGGAAACTGTATTAGTATTTGATATCATAGAAAGAAAGAGATATGTGTTTAAAAATTATCAATTCAAGTCAGTATTAGATGATTTTGAGGGAGCATTTTCCAAGACTATGATAGAAGTCATACATGTTGAATATATTCTTACCTACATCTACTACAAGAAAGATTCTGTAGGATTAGATAGGATAAGGTCACACTTAGAATCAATGGTTAATCTAGATTGTACATTCAAGGATGAATCCACACACCTCTCATATAACCCTATCATAGAGTATGAAATTGCTTATGAATTCTATGAGTTAGAATGGATTAAGATCTTACTAAGAAGGATTCATGATGATTTTTTTTGGATTGGTGAAGTCCCTGTCCATATTATAGTTGATCTCATTCATGAGATAACTAGACTTTCTAAAACTAGCGCCATTTGTCCAATAGGAAAACATGTCAGAAAATAGGTTGAGCAGGCATGTAATTCAAGGAGTGATAATGACAGAATGACTATTGAGCCCATAGAGGAGAAAAACATTAAAATCATGGCTATGATACTTGGATACAAGTTTCAGCATGCAAACAGTGTTAATAGTGTATCTTTAACTACAATTATGGCAATTATAAGGACAGTGAAGGTAAATGAAGAGTTTAACCTTTGTGAGATCTTGTGCACATAGTTGTTAGACAACATAAGAGCTATAAAGCATGATAAGAGAAAAATATTCATATTTGGTTCATTGGTTATATACATGTACTTTCATTTAGTTGGTAAGGTTTCTGATCTCTATCTTGACAAAAGCATACCAACCTTGCCTCAAATTTCATTTAAGGAAACATAATAGAGAACTTTAAAGGATTATATGGATCTAGAAATTAAAACATTCAAAATCAAGATGCAAAGAAGGTATAAGATACCTGAGAAGATAGTGGAGAAATACAAGGACTCTATATGTTTTATGGTGGAAACAGATACTACATGCATGTAAGTAGTTGGGCCCAAAACGAAGTGGATTCAGCCACTTGGTTATGAAGTATAGGAGCATATTTTTGAAGGTTATGCACAAGTCCTCCTATTTTTGCATAAGGATCCTAATGAACCTAGATGGCTAGACACTTATGAAGACAAGACAAGACAAGTTGATTATGTCTTATATAGTGTAGTGATTAAGAGAAAAGCATCTAGAATTACCTCAAATATTCTAAAAATTGATGGTGCCACCCAAGAATAAATAGAAAAAGAAAGGGGAGCCAAGATTTCTATGCAACTTGAGAGTGCACCTCCATCTAAAGTCAAAATAGAAAAAATTGATGATCTAAAGGAGAAGAAGAAAAATACATAAGAAAGTACCTTTGCACCCACAACTACAGTTGTTTTGGAGTCCACTACACCTCCTGAGCTAATCAAGGTATCTAGAAGAAAGAAGAAAATTGATAAAAGCCACCCATCATCAAGGAAAACTAGAAGAAAAGTGAAGAACACTCAAGCACCTCCTAAGGTAGTATTCAGACTGAAATTTGAAGTTTTGAGAACTAGAGTTATTGCTGAAGGAATGATAGATCAAATTGCAAAATTCAATGACAAATATCATGAGATTGATAAACTAGAAATTCATTTTATGATTATCAAACATATGATTCAATTCAAAGAGTCATTTTTGGAACATAAGACACTCATCGTTGATCATGTATGGAATATATTGGATTCATTGAAAAGAGAAGCTATAGAGGAGGTTATGAGAATTAGAGAAAAGACTTTGGATGAAAACCTCCCTATTTGTTCACTAGAAGAGAATATATTACTGTTTGATTTGGTAAAGCCTCATCAAAGAACAAAAATCATAACTCTACACATAATGAACAAAGAATATGAGTTGATTGTGAAGGATATAGAGAAAGCATTTGAGAAAGTGTTTTTGGATAGAAACATGTATCCACCTCATGCACCTACATCCCAAGCCACTTGAGTTCCCTCTAAGGAAGTAAAAGAATCAGAGTTTCCAAATGCACCTATGACAAGTCCATAGGATTCTGCACCAAAGGTTACAATGCCTACTAAAGAAATGGAAACAAAAGATGAAACTATTGTGATCGATGATGTTAAAATATCTATGGTAGAAACATATAATTATCTACATAAGCTTGAAGAAGCCTTTGTGAGTACTAAAGAAGATGAGATCCTATATGGTGAAGAAAGACCTATGCAACAAGAAGAAGTCCTAACCGAAGATATAACAAGACAAGAAATTGAGAAGGAAGATGAACCTAAATAAGATCCTTCTGTTGATATCCTAGTAAAGGTAAAGTGTGAGAATATGGATGTAAGTCAAAGCACTTTTCTTACTCCTAAGTCATCCATATCATTGTTGTCAAGCTTGATTCCTAATACAACAAGCTTAGACCCATGGGGGGAAGAAGATTTGATAAATATAAGTGTGTTGGCTATGGAGAAAGCCAAAGAAAAGAAAGTAATAAGCAATCATGTATTTGTGGAATTAGTTTTCATACTGAATAATTTATTTCCTGAGGATAAGAAATTGATTAGAGTTCACTTATTGGCTAATGTTACCAGTATCTTGTCGAGTTTCAAAGAAATTTTTTCAAATCTAGAAGACTCAACAAAAAGAATTATAGAAGAGAAATACAACAAGAAAAGGAAAAATGATTTCATAGACAATTTCTCACTTGATCTAAACTCTCTTAAGATTGGTCAAGCAATGCTTAAAGAGTTAGTAGTGAAAGGAAGAAAGATGATAGCTGATTGTAGGAACAATGATAAAATCACTTCAAACCAATCTAAGAAGATTCATGAAGAAGAGTCTATGATATCAATAGTAATAAAATCAATTGAAGATCCCTCTCAAGACATAAATATGTGCAATAATATTTATCAAGGACATATAGAAAAAATAGGCAAGGCAGAAAAAGAGATTTCAAATATTAGGGCTAGACAAGCACAACTAAGAAATGCACTAGCACCCTCACTAGATGTACTAAATTAGAACATAAAGCATATAGATACAAAAATAGTAACACATGATCAAGGTCCCTACATGGATTTAGAATAGGTGGAGAAGCTCACATATGCATTATGCACCCATCTTCAGATAGTTGATGCACTTAAGGTATTTTGGCAGCAAGAAATCAAAAACCTTCAAATTGCATATCCAAATGTATTTTCTATGTAAGTACTTCAGATTTTATTTTTGAGCACCTTTGTCATTAATGTGAAAGGGGGAGTAGTCTATAAAGTAGAAGAAGATATAATGTACAATATATAGAAATTTAATAGAAGTTTTTTGTGTAAGTTAAGTTTAACAACTTCACCATATTCCTTTGTTGCCATTAATGACAAAGGGGGAGATTGTTGGAAAGTTGACTTTACTAAGAATATATGACTATTTTTGTGTTGAAATTATGGCAAAAAAGTCATATGAATTTTTGATAGTTAGCACCCTAACTTTGAAGATCATATTTCGGCTAAGTATGGAAGACAATGTAGATAGTGAAGCACCTGATGATCAGAGCATCTGCGCAAGTGTGGATGATCAAGTTTTGGTATTTACCCTTGGATATAAGATTTTGAGTATGGTATAATGCTAATTCTAAGAATGCGTGATCATATATAATGGTAAATTCTTCTAGACATGAAAGTAAATTCTTGAGGGGAAAAGGGATAGAAGGAATGCATGAAAGGGAAATGACTGAAAAGAAAACTACCTACTAGGTGATACACCGAAATGAAATGAACACAATACACTGACCAAACTAGCATGAAAGCTCTTAGATCTAATAGAACACAATCTTCCTAAATAGGCTTGCATGAGTATTTCACAGAGAGGCCTGAACAAAAGACACAGACTGTGACTTGCAAGAAAATGTTCTCTTTAGCAAAAAGGCACAAGAATGAGACAAAATGACAGGGGGCTGAAGTATACCCACAAACTCACTCAAATCAAATAATACATAGTAGTACACATATAAGCTAAAAGAAAGAAGGGCTTTGGAAGTCCAAGATTTCTCTAATATAAGTAGTATATTATATTCAATAAGGGAAATATAGACAAGGGAAAGACCAGAGGATAGAACAAATGCCATAGATAGCCTCTATTGAATCTGAGATTTCAATGAAAGATCATAAACTATAAGAGTCAGAGGGTAGAAAAAATGCCACAAATAACTCCTAAGAAAGAGAAACTCTTTTTACAAAATGTAAACTATGAGCTCTAAAAGCTCCAAAAAATATTATATACATCTCCTTAATCACACATAGGTAGGAGAAAATTTTTTTAGGGTTACATAGATTTTCATAAAATAATAGCCAACCCTAAATCTATCAACTTATGTCATAAATGCATCTCTAAAATATCATGGCTGATCAGATATCTTGCATGTCCATCTCTGTACTCTATCTTCCTATAGACAAGCTACCTTGGTCTATCTACCTCCCTACAACTCGGCTCACCATAACTATTCAGAACTGGTATTCTTTAGATATTTGAATTTAAAATTATGACAGGTCACAAGTGGCACCAACCCTAAAATTTCTTCAGTACAAGAACACTGACATGGTACCTGAGAAATCAACAAGTGATGGCCATCTAGATCCTATTCATCAGTTTTTGAGATGCAACCATCCTGAAGAATCAATTCTGAGCTACCCTTTTGTCGCTCATGGCCTATTGAATCAAAAGTTGGCAAAACCCCTGTAGAAATATTCAAATTCATTCTCCAACGATTACCAGGTCCTAGTTTAAAACATGACCATTGATATTACTATTTTCCCAGTAGATCAAATGGCCCAAATTTCCTTTCATAATAGTCACAAGCCCTGAAAATTCTTCGGCCACATCATCACCTTTACATCGAATCATAAACTTCCATGTCTACAAGTAAGCGTGCCCCTTCCTAAATTCCTTACTCTAACTTTGCATTCACCTTAGGTTGTCTTTTCCTTTAGTTGCTAAGTTGAAAAACCTTTTATTTAACCTTGGCTTGATCCAGCAATTACATGATAAACCTTATCCTACCTTGATAGTCGTTGAGTCACTTGAAGTCTTCAGAATACTCTTTTTGATTGAGTGATTGCCCGATTGAAGAGAAATCTCACAGTCGTTGAATGGAAAAGAATATTCTCCCTTAATTAGGCAATCACCTAACTGATGTCACAAACTTGGGCCCATCTAATTCCACCTACCATCATACCACTGAGCTTTGACAAATTGAAAGTAGACACCTCAACAATCACTGACACCGGAAGGTAGAAAGAATCTTACTTTGCATCAAATGGTGGGCGCACGATCTCATGAGCTCAGAAGATTCCTTCAGATCATGCACTAGGTGTAGATCTTAGTCAACTATCATGTCACTCAAAATACTCAGACCCACTAACAAATCTTTGTGAGCCTCTAGCTCAGGCCAATAAAACATGGGCATGTCACAATGAAAGGACCCACCTGACAGAGCCTTGGTAATAAAGTAAAATCAATGGTCAGCGTATGATCGCATGGGCTTAGAATATTCCATGCGATCATAAGATAGTTGTTAGATCTTAAAGGAAAGACAACTCATTGGGCCTTCTCTAACAAGCTTCCACATCACAATCCTTTGACCAATTAGAAGCAAACACCTCAGAATATGTGGCAGTGGACCTACTAACAACTGAAGCACTATGTTGGAATGAAGATCAACAACTTTCAGATGATATCATGGAAGGAGATTAAGTCTTAAAAACATGCAAGAACCATGGGATCAAAATATTAACCCTATTAATCTTGGATGCTTAGGATTTTAATAAACTAGGCCCAACCCTGCCATGTGTCACTCTTTTATTTATTGTTGACTACCCCCTCGGATCTATCTAGCATAGGACCCACCTGACATAATAGTAACCACTCACCAGATCATTCTATGCTAAGGACTTGTGATGCAGGAGCATCCTGGGTGTAAGAGCAATCTTGCATCACCCAAAAATATTTATGTTTTTATTCAATAAGGGCTATTTTGTGCAGAGCTACTATTTATGGAAAGTTACTATTTTTGGTAATTTTTGTATGTGCTCAGAATGATCTGATTTCTTTCTTGGAGGTTCATTTTGGTCATATAAGTCTGCCAGTAAAGTTTCATTGCCAGATCAAGTGTATATTGGAAGATATTGAAGATTTTCGGTATTGGCAGCAGGGTACAAAAACTTTGAACTCGGTTTTGAAGGCTTTAGAGGCCCCAGATGAGGTCAAAAATTTGGGTGACGGGCGCTTGCGCAGGTCAAGCCTGTAGAGCGCTTCGTGGCATTTCCGAAATGGGGTTATAGTAGCCGAGCGGGTCAACTGGTGATGACTTATGGTCTTCGGAAGTTGGGCCACCTGAAATGGCGAAAAATAATTTTCTTCAAAATTTCTGTTCGGGTTTCAAAAGTTATTTTGAGCCGACTATGATGTAATAAAATGTAAAATAAAATAATTCTAAGTTTGGTCGGCCTTATTGGCTAAAATTCTGGAACCTTCCCAGGCGGTGGATAATTGCCTATATAAGGAAGGCTGTATTATTGTCTTAGGCAGTTCAGAATAGTTCTGGGTAGTAGATCTGGGTATTGATTCGAGGCTTTGTCCTACAGAATATTGTAAGGGAATGCCCATGTGGCTTTGCATATTGTAATTCTGAAAGTTTGTAATTCCACATTTGTGGAGATAATAAGAAGCCAATTTTCTGTTCTTGCATATTGTTGTTGTTTCTCTATTTCTGTTATGTGTTTGTGGTATTAAGGGGAGCACCCTTCATCAAGTGGTATCAGAGCAGGAGTTCTTGAGTGTGTAAACAGATCGCCGACTGTGAGGCAGTTTGCACCAGGACCGTGGCTAGGGTTTCAGCACACATCGCGAAAATGCCTCCACGAAGGGAACGTGGTGGAAGAGCTGGTGTTGTAACACCTGAGGTTAGAGAGCTGTAGAGACAAGTGCGAGCATTGCAAGAAGAGATTCACAGAGGAATGAATCTTAATGTCAGAGATGAAAGCGAGGATGAAGCCGAAGAAGAATATCAAGAAGGAGAAGTTGAAATTGTGAACCAGGAGGAAGAAAGACTTTTTCGGGCGATTTCCAAGATTGGGAAAAGACCTAAGATTGAGGTTCCTACATTTTCTGGAAATCTTAACCCAGAGGAACTGATCGACTGGATCAATGAGTGTGAAGAATATTTTGAGTATGAAGATGTTGAGGATCCTGATAGGGTCAAATTTGCGAAGGCCAGACTGAAAGGTCATGCGAAGATCTGGTGGCAAGAAATTCAATTAGAGTGAAATAGAAGAGGGAAAGATAAAATCACAAGATGGGATCAGATGGTGGATAAATTGAAGCGACAGTTCATTCCTGTTGATTATGAGCTTGACCTACTAAAGAAAATGTAGAGTTTGAAGCAAGCAAGGAGATCTGTTCAGGAGTATACAGAGGAGTTCTATCGACTTCTCATCAGAACAGGCCATGCAGAAGCTGATAAGGAGAAAGTTCCCCGATACCTTAATGGGTTAAGGCCAAGCATTCAGGAGGAGCTGAATCTGGTTCGAATGAACAGTATTGAAGAGGCATACCAGTTTGCCCTAAAAGTAGAGGAAAAGTTGAACAAGAAGTTTGAGAGCAGAAAAAATGGAAGAGGTCGCGGTGGACAATCTGGTGGACGGTCATATGGTGGCCAAAATGAAGATCCGAAAAAGAAGGATGGGGCCAGTAGCATTCAGAATCAGTGAGGAAATAATTCCAATCGCTTCTAGGATCAGAATAATAGAGATCAGAGAGGAAGAGGAAGAGGACAAGGATCTGGAAGAGGTGGCTTTCGGGGAACATGTTTTCACTGTGGAGAAGAAGGTCATAGGGCATTTGAATGTCCTCAGTGCCAAGGCAGAACAGACAGGAGAAATGAAGGCCAGGCCAGAGTTGCACATGTCGATGAAGATGCCAGATCATCAAATTCTGAAGATGCTGAAAGAGGAGAAACGTTGATTAACAGAAGAGTCCTGTTGAGTGGTGAGAATGAACCTGAGCAAAGGAGGAGCCTGTTCCGCACCAAGTGCAAGTGTGAAGGTAAATGTTGTGATGTGATCATTGATAGTGGAAGCACTGACAATTTGGTGTCAGAAGAGATGGTGACAAAGTTGAAGCTCAAGAGACAGAAACACCCACATCCATATCGAATTGCCTGGGTACAGGATGACCACAAGGTCATGGTCAATGAACAATGCCTGGTGAAGTTCAAGATTGGCGGATACCAAGATGAGGTATTGTGTGATATCATATCTATGGATGCATGTCATATGTTGTTGGGTAGACCATGGCAGTTTGACAGATGTGTTGTACATGATGGCCGTGCGAATACCTATTCCCTGACAAAGGATGGAGTGCGACATAAGCTAAAACCATTGAAGGAGACTGAAGAAAAGGTATGTGGTAATGCAAGGATAACTTTTGTTGATGGAAGAAATTTCCTAGATGGTATGAGGCATGAGCATGTATGTTTTGCTTTAATTCCAAAAGCTGGTAAAGAGGAAGTAGAAGATGTTCCTGTAGAAGTTGCAGATTTGTTGAATGAGTTTCAGGATATTGTATCCGATAATGTGCCTGATGGATTACCACCAGTCAGGAAGATCAATCATCAGATGGACTTGATCCCAGGAGTGAGTTTGCCGAATAAGGCAGCACACAGAATGACACCTGCAGAAAGTGAGGAGTTGAACAGACAAGTGCATGAACTGTTACAGAAAGGATTGATTCGAGAGAGTCTGAGTCCCTGTGCTGTACCAGTGGTATTAGCACCAAAGAAGAATGGAGAGTGGAGGATGTGTACAGATTCCAGAGCAATAAACAAGATCACAATCAAGTACAGGTTTCCATTGCCACGAATGGATGATATTATGGACTGTTTGAGTGGAGCTGTGTATTTCTCAAAGATAGATCTGAAAAGTGGATATCATCAGATTCAGATCAGAGAAGGAGATGAATGGAAGACTGCCTTCAAGACAAAGGAAGGACTGTATGAGTGGTTAGTCATGCCTTTTGGGCTAACCAATGCACCGAGCACTTTCATGCGGCTCATGAATGAGGTTCTGAAAGAATTTCTAGGTAAGTTTGTCATTGTTTACTTAGATGATATTTTGATCTTTAGTAAGACATTGGATGAGCATATGATGCATATTCGTATGGTATTTGAGAAGTTGAGAGAAGAGAAATTGTTGATTAATTTGAAGAAGTGCAGTTTTGTGAAGAAAGAGTTAGTGTATTTGGGATTTGTAGTTTCAGCAGAAGGTCTAAAAATGGACCCAGAGAAGGTACAGGCTATCCTCGAATGGCCTACTCCAAGGAGTGCTACTGAGGTAAGATCTTTTCATGGTCTAGCTAGCTTTTACAGAAAGTTTATCAAAAATTTTAGCAGTATTTGTGGACCCTTGACTGAAACAATGAGAGGGGATAGAAAAGAGTTTAAGTGGACTAAAGGAGCAGAAAAGAGTTTTCAATTATTGAAACAAAAAGTTACAGAACAACCTGTTTTAGCACTTCCAGATTTTAATAAGGTTTTTCAAGTAGATCGTGATGCTAGTGGTACTGCAATAGGAGCTGTTATGAGCCAAGAAGGTAAACCTGTTGCTTATTTCAGCGAGAAGTTAAATGACGCCAAGAGGAAATATTCTGTTTATGATCAGGAATTTTATGCTATAGTTCAAGCATTAAAGAAGTGGAGACACTATTTGCTTCCTAAGGAGTTTGTTTTGTATACTGATCATCAAGCTTTGCAATATTTGAATAGTCAAGGAAAATTGAATCAAAGACATTTGAAATGGGTTGAGTTTTTGCAGAGTTATACATTTGTTTTGAAACACAGGAGTGGAAAGTCTAATAGGGTTGCAGATGCTCTTAGCAGAAGGCAATTATTGCTGATAGAAATGCAGATTGAAGTGGTTGGGTTCAAGGAACTCAAGAATTTGTATCCAGAGGATCCTGATTTTGGTGAAGCTTGGAAAGCTTGTACAGAACCTGTTACTCTAGACAGGACGAAATGGTTGGATTTCATCATCCAGGATGATATGCTATTCAAAGGGAGTCAGTTGTGCATTCCACGAAGTTCTATGAGGGAGAATCTCATCAAGGAGAAGCATAGCGGAGGATTGGCTGGACATTTTGGTCGTGATAAAACCCTTTCTTTGGTTAGTGAGAATTATTATTGGCCACAGTTGCAGCAAGATGTGAAGAAGTTTGTACAGAGTTGCAGAGTATGTCAGATGGCGAAAGGAGTGAAGCAGAATACAGGGTTGTATCAGCCATTACCTATACCAGAGAAGCCTTGGGAGGATATCAGTATGGACTTTGTTCTTGGTTTACCGAGGACACAGCGGGGACATGATTCAATTTTTGTGGTAGTTGACAGATTTTCAAAGATGGCACATTTCATTCCCTACAAGAAGACTAATGATGCTGTTCATGTAGCAGAATTGTTTTTCAGAGAAGTAGTGAGACTTCATGGTTTGCCAACGACCATAGTTTCAGATCGGGACACTAAGTTTGTTGGATATTTCTGGCGTACATTATGGAAGAAGTTGAAGACAGATTTGAAGTTTAGTTCATCACATCATCCCCAGACTGATGGACAGACAGAGGTGGTGAATAGGAGTTTGGGAAATTTACTGAGATGTTTAGTTGGAGATAAGCCAACAGGATGGGATTTGATTTTACCACAGGCAGAATTTGCATACAATAATTCTGTCAACAAGAGCACTGGTAAATCACCATTCCAGATTATATATGGAAGTAGTCCAAGAAATGCATCTGAATTGAGAAAGATAGATAAAGGAGAAATAAGTAGTGCTGAAGCTGAAGATTTTGCAGAACACTTGAAGAACATCCATGAGGAGGTGAGGAAACATATTAACAAGATGAACGCACAGTATAAGGCTAAGGCAGATGAGAAAAGGAGGCATAAGGAATTTCAGGTTGGAGATGAAGTCATGGTTCATTTGCGGAAGGAGCGGTTTCCAGTTGGTACATATAACAAGCTGAAAATGAAGAAGTTTGGACCATGCAGGATACTGAAGAAACATGATTCAGGAAATGCATATGAGGTAGAATTGCCTAGTGAGCTGAATATTTCACCAGTGTTTAACATTTCAAATCTGACAGAGTATCATGAAGGAGGTGTTGAAGATGAGGTTGCAGCAGCACAGTGGAGTATTCCAGCAACTAGTTCAGACACTAAGGAGATCGAAGATATACTGGACAGTCGTGTTGGCAGAAGCACAAGGAACCGGACATATGAAGAATATCTGGTCAAGTGGAAAGGACGGCCTGTTGAAGATTCATCATGGCTAACAAAGGAGGAGGTTAGCCATCTTGGTTTTCCTCTGCACCCCTGAGTCGTGACAGGGTCACTTCTCAAATTACCCCGGGTGTCTGATGCAGGAGCATCCTGGGTGTAAGAGCAATCTTGCATCACCCAAAAATATTTATGTTTTTATTCAATAAGGGCTATTTTGTGTAGAGCTACTATTTATGGAAAGTTACTATTTTTGGTAATTTTCTTATGTGCTCAGAATGATCTGATTTCTTTCTTGGAGGTTCATTTTGGTCATATAAGTCTGCCAGTAAAGTTTCATTGCCAGATCAAGTGTATATTGGAAGATATTGAAGATTTTCGGTATTGGCAGCAGGGTACAGAAACTTTGAACTCAGTTTTGAAGGCTTTAGAGGCCCCGGATGAGGTCGAAAATTTGGGTGACGGGCGCTTGCGTGGGTCAAGCCTATAGAGCGCTTCGTGGCATTTCCGAAACGGGGTTATAGTAGCCGAGCGGGTCAACTGGTGATGACTTATGGTCTTCAGAAGTTGGGCCACCTGAAATGGCAAAAAATAATTTTCTTCAAAATTTCTGTTCGGGTTTCAAAAGTTATTTTGAGCCGACTATGATGTAATAAAATGTAAAATAAAATAATTCTAAGTTTGGTCGGCCTTATTGGCTAAAATTCTGGAACCTTCCCAGGCGGTGGATAATTGCCTATATAAGGAAGGCTGTATTATTGTCTTAGGCAGTTCAGAATAGTTCTGGGTAGTAGATCTGGGTATTGATTCGAGGCTTTGTCCTACAGAATATTGTAAGGGAATGCCCATGTGGCTTTGCATATTGTAATTCTGAAAGTTTGTAATTCCACATTTGTGGAGATAATAAGAAGCCAATTTTCTGTTCTTGCATATTGTTGTTGTTTCTCTATTTCTGTTATGTGTTTGTGGTATTAAGGGGAGCACCCTTCATCAACTTGACTTCTTGGAATAAGAGATCTCATGAACACATAGTCACTTAGTCGCTGGATAAAAACTTAATTGCCCAAAACCTAACCACTGACCATGTGGCGATTATGCAACTGAGGGGACCATTACCAAGTCATTAAATGAAAAAGAATATGCTATTTCAATTAGGAGATCTTGTGAACAAAGGAGATTTTAGGGTTGAGAGATTGGATGGGATATTCTACTGGGCCTTAGCGATCTTGTGACTGAGCCTTAGAATATAAAGTGCACATGGGAAATGGAGACTTAAGTGACTGGAAAGGTAATGACAAATTACAATAGGCCATAGAGTTTTTTAGGGTTTTTTTCCCTTTAATAGTCATATTTTCAAATTGAATGACCTTCAGACCAGAGAGCTGAACAATTGTAGAGACTAGAGGAAAACACACAAGGCCATAAAAAATTCCCAAGTGATTCAACATGGATTAAAATGTAGACATCTAGATAGAGCCTAGTTTGTGGCCAATATTATATGGGATAGGAAATTTTGGGTAACATTTTGGTGATTTCTTTTGGATGTCAGACTGCTAGACATTGATCAATGGCCTTAAAATGATCCATTGGGCATAGGAGTCATCATGTGAGCACAAAGCTTTATGATAGAGAGGCATACCTTGAACCAAAGGGACAAAACTATGCAAAGGAACTTCTTGGAAAGTAGGGAAACTAACCTAGAAAATTGGAAGAAAGTAGAAAATTAACCTAGCCTAAAACTAACTAGTGCAAAAGCTGGTCAAACAAAGCCATTCACTGGTAGGCTAAAATAACTACCCTTGCTCATTAGGATATTTTTCATTGAGTGCATAATGATAGCTACAAGGATATGAGGCACACAAAAATTTATCAAATGATGATGATCTACCTCTGCAAAAATAGGATCAAGTTTACCTTCCTCTAATTGATCATATGGAGAGGTCTTGGTAAACTCCTTCTGGGCCAAGTATCCAATGGGCCAACCTCTTGAAAGTCTGAAGGTAGGACTTTCCCTTATGGTTTCTTTTTTATCTTCATGGTTTCCCTTTATTATGGATATTCATGTCAACTCATCCTCTATAGTCAGGGGACTACCATCTTCATCTTTTAAATAGGCTAAGAGCTCATCAAAGTTGTCAATATCCTGAAGACCCCCAGGAATGATTGGCTCGTTATAATCAAGCTCCATACACAAGCCTCCTATGATGTTCTCCAAACAGTCTTCTCTGAGGCTTTGGTTATCCTTTGCATATTGGGAAGTCTCCTCCTTGAAGATGAGATCAAGCTCATGAACTAGCATATCCTCAAGATTAATCTCTTCTAGTTGTTACAATTCTACAGAGGTGGCTATGAACCTAACCTTATCATTTTTCCCAACAAAACTAGGCAGCCCATCAAACAAGGACATGGCATCTTCCTCTATATCAACTTCCTGTGGATGGTGAACCTTTTGTTCTAATTGATCTTTAGCCATAGGAAATGACATGGTGTCTTCTTCATCATCAACAAAGAGGGGAAGCTCATTGAACAATCCAACCAAGATTTTAGGCCGAGCTTCAATCTCCACCTCTTCACCTTGCTAGCTTATTTTATCATAGTTATCACTCAGCATTGGTACCTTAGATTTCCTCTCCTCCTTATCACATGAAAGCTCACTTATGATAGGTCCTTTCTCAGATACCAAACTAGTATCTTTGAAAAGACTTGGCACCTGAAATCCAAGAGGTAGACTCCATTGGGGTATCCACAACACTTCATCATCTTGAGAGACCAGAGGGGCCTCTTGAGATAAAAAAATTTCTTGCACAAGCTGTTCTTGCAGAGTGGTAGACTGAATCTCAAGTATAGGCTCTTGGAAAGAACTTTTTGCCTCTAAACTTGGGATGTGAAATTAAGAGGGCCTAGAGGGGGGCATAGAAGGCATAGAAAATTTAGCCTTCTAGCTTGGGATGTTAGGTTTAGGAGCCTCTCATTCAACAATTTATGACCTCAGCCTTGCTAAATCAATACCAGCTCAGTGATTGATCTCTTCTTGAAACTATCTCATTTGTTTCTCATCAACAAGAGCCTCTACCACTTGGTATGAAACTTTCCCTTGCTCATAACTCTGAGCCTCCATATCCTACTACTCTCTAATCTTAGACATTTGCTTAATCAAATCAAGCAACATATTCTTAATCATTTCTTTCTCTTTCATGAATTTTGAGCTCTGACTCTATTGCCAATTAGGCTGAGAAGGGGAGGGTTGGTGGTAAGCATGATGAGGTAACTGACCTTTCATTTTTTGTTGTGTTCTTTGTGCTCATGATCCCTCTGGTTGGAGGGCCTACTCATAATCATGTACAAGGGCATAACCATTTGGGGCATACTAGATATATTGATAGCCTTCTATAGTATGGAAGCTTGGGGTAAAAGTAGGCTTTGGGTGATTTTCATAAGGTTGATAACTAGCTCATTGAGAATCAATCTCATAATAGGATGGAGAGTAACCTGACTATCCATAATAACTTGACATGTCTACTCGTGCAATTAGCTAGAATTTGAATATGAAAGATTTGAAACATACCAGCACTTGATCTTTTAAACCAGTAGACCTTCCAGAGTCACCAAATATGCAAAAAAAAGACCTCTTCTAGGTCTGAAACCTACCAGATGCATATCAGAAATAGAAAGAACAGTGAAAACTATAACCTCTTGGTCCCACCGGGCATGCTAGAATTGTTATGCTCGAGGTGGGATGTTTCCTAAATTTGAATCTGATCTTAGTCCCACTAGGCATGCCATAATTGTTACCCCCAAGGTGGGGTGTTTCCTAAATTTGAATATGATCTTAGTCCCACTGGGCATGCTAGAATTGTTACACCCAAGGTGGCGTGTTTCCTAAATTTGAATATGATCTTAGTTCCACCGGGTGTGCCAAAATTGTTATACACTAAGTTTGCACCCTTGTTTCAAGCTCTCTTGGTCTTGATAACTTAATATAACATGGGAATCATCTCTAGGTGTGGGACCTATGCTAACTGAGATGAGACCTTTAGATTCTAGGCTAGTTCCTCTTTGATAATCACCTTAATTTGCTTCTATACATGAAAGTGAATTCTTGAGGGGAAAAGTGATAGAAGGAATGCATGAAAGGGAAATTATAGAAAATCAAACTACCTACTAGGTGATACACCAAAATGAAATGAACACAATACACTAACCAAACTAGAATGAAAGCTCTTAGATCTAATAGAACACAATCTTCCTAAATAGGCTTGCATAAGTATTTCATAGAGAGGCCTGAACAAAAGACACAAATTGTGACCTGCAAGAAAATGTTCTCTTTAGCAAAAGGGCAAAAGACTGAGAGAATGATAGGGGGCTGAAGTATACCCACAAACTCACTCAAATCAGATCATACACAATAGTACAGATATAAGTTGAAAGAAAAAAGGGCTCTAGAACTCCAAGATTTCTCTAATAAAGCTAGTATATTATATTCAATAAGAGAAATACAAACAAGGTAAAGACCAAAGGATAGAACAAATGCCACAGATAGCCTCTATTGAATCTAAGATTTCAATGAAAGATCACAAACTGTAAGAGTCAAAGGGAAGAATAAATGCCATAGATAACTCCTAAGAAAGAGAAACTCTTTTTACAAACTATAAACTCTGAGCTCTAAAAGCTCCAAAAAATATTATATACATCTCCTTAATTGTACATAGGGAGGAGAAAAACTTTTTAGGGTTACATAGATTTTCATAAAATAATAGCCAACCCTAAATCTGTCAACTTTGATCATAAATGCATCTCTAAAATATCATGGCCGATTAGATATCTTGCATTTCCATCTCTTTAGTCTATTTTTCTATAGACAAGCCACCTTGATCTATCTACCTCCCTGCAACTTGGCTCACCATAACTATTCAGAACTAGTACTCTTTAGATATTTGAATTTAAAATTATGACCGGTCATAGGTGGCGCCAACCCTAAAATTTCTTCGGCGCAAGAACACCAACATGGTACCTAAGAAATCAACAAGTGACGACCATCCAAATCCTCTTCATCATTTTCTAAGCTACAACCATCCTAAAGAATCAATTCTAACCTACCCTTTTGTCTCTCATGGCCTCTTGAATCAAACATTGGCAAAACCCTTGTAGAAATATTCAAATTTGGGCTCCAACGATTACCAAGTCCTAGTTTAAAACATGACTGTTGATATCACTATTTTCCCAGTAGATAAAATGGCCTAGATCACTTTTCATAATAGTTGCAAGCCTTAAAAAGTCTTCGGCCACATCATCACCCTTATGTTGAACCATAAACTACCATGTCTACAAGTAAGTGGGCCCCTTCCTGAATTCCTTACTCTAACTCTGCATTCACCTCAAGTTCTCTTTTCCTTTAGTCGCTGAGTCACACAACCTTTTATTTAACCTTGGCTTGATCCAAAAATTACGTGATAAACCTTATCCCACCTTGATAGTCACTGTGTCACTTGAAGTCTTCAAAATACTCTTTTCGATTGAGCAATTGCGTGACTAAAGAGAAATCTCATAGTCACTAAATGGAAAAGAATATTCTCCCTTAATTAGGTGATCACCTGACTGATCTCACAAACTTGGGCCCATCTAATGCCACCTTTCATCATACCACTAGGCTTTCACAAATCAGAAGTAGACACCTCGATAATCATTGACACTAGAAGGCAGAAAGAATCTTACTTTGCATCAAATGGTGGGTGCATGATCTCATGAGCTCAGAAGATTCCTTTAGATCATGCGCTAGCTGTAGATCTTAGTCAACTACCACCTCACTTGAAATATTTGGACCCACTGAAAAATCTCAATCAGCCTCTAGCTCAGGCCAACAAAACACAGGCACATCACAATGAAAGGACCCACCTGATATAGCCCTAGCAATAAAGTAAAATCAATGGCTGGCATATAATCACATGGGCTCAGAATATTCCGTGCGATCATAAGACAACTGTTAGATCTTAAAGGAAAGACAACTCATTGGGCCCACTTTGACAAGCTTCCACATCACAATCCTTCGACTAATTAGAAGGAAACACCTTAGATTATGTGGTAGTGGACCTACTAACAACTGAAGCGCTATGTTAGAATGAAGATTGATGGCTATCGCATGATCTCATGGAAGGAGATTAAGTCTTATGAACATGCGAGAACTGTGGGATCAAAAGATTAACCCTATTAATTTTGGATTCTTAGGAATTTAATAAACTAGGTCTAGCCCTTCCATGTGTCACTCTTTTATCTGCTATTGACTACCCCCTCCAATCTATCTGGCATAGGACCCACTTGACATAACAATAACTGCTCACCAGATCACTGGATGCTAAGAACTTGACCACCAAGAATAAGAGATCTCGCGAACATATAGTCACTTGGTCACTAGATAAAAACTTAACTACCCAGAACCTGACCGCTGACCATCTAGTGATTATGCGACTTATGGGACCATCACCAAGTTTCTGAATGAATTGGAGTATGCTCTTTCAATTAGGATATCTCATGAACAAAGGAGATCACAGGGTCGGGAGATTGAATGGGATATTCTGCTGGGCCTTAGCGATCTTGCGACTGAGCCTTAGAATATAAAGTGCACATGGGAAATGGAGAATTAAGTGGCTGAAAAGGTAACGAAAAATTAGAATAGGCCATAGGGTTTTTTAGGGTTTTTTCCCTTTAACAATTATATTTTCAAATTGAATGACCTTCAAACCAAAGAGCTGAATAATTGTAGAGACTAGACGAAAAGACACAAGGCAATAAAAAATTCCCAGGTGATTCAACATGGATTAAAATGTAGACCTCTGGATAGAGGCCAGTCTGTGGCCAAAATTATATGGGATAGGAAATTAAAAGGGTTGTGTTTTTTTTTCAGGAGGATAAGGCCTCCGACCTAGATGGGCTTCCCATGTTTTTCTTCTAGAAGTTTTTTTCTATTTTGGACAAGGATGTTATGAGCACAATGAAGGAGTTCTTTGGAGCAAAAAAAATATTGAAAGAACCGAATGGTACTTTTATAGTTCTCATCCCTAGGAAACAAGGGGATGATAAAATGGACCAGTTTCAATCGATTAGCTTATCTAATACTTTTGATAAGATCATTTCTACAGTAATGACTTCTAGGATTCTTTCTATTGTCCCTTCTCTCATCTCCTGGAAGCATAATGGTTTTGTCGCTAGAAGACAAATTATGAATTATATTATCTCTATTCATGAAAATGTGAATTCTCTGTTTATGTCCAAAAAGGAGGGCTTCATTTTGAAACTTGACTTATCAAAAGTCAATGACAGGGTTGACTATGATTTTCTAAAGAAGGTTTTCAAGGCTTTTGTTTTCAAGCAAAGAAGTATAGATCTTATTTATCAGCTCATTTCTTCTACCTTTTTCACAGTTTTGGTTAATGGCTCTCCTTCCCATTTTTTAGATCCTCTAGGGGTTTGAGGCATGAGGACCCCTTATCTCCTATCCTCTTTGTTATTATGGTTGAATGTTTGGGAAGATTTATCAAGAGAATGGTCCAGACTATGGATTTTAAGGGTTTGAAGCCTTCCTAAGATATTCAGGTTTGTTCTCAATAGTCATTTCTGGATGATTCTATTGTTAATATTAAGAAGGCCTTGGAAAATTATGGGTAAGCTTGGGGATAGATCCTTCACCAAGGGAAAAGCTTAATTTTCTTCTTCAATGTTCCTAAAAAAATACAAATTAGAATCAAGAAAATTGTGGGATGTCAGATGGAGTCTATGCCTGGTACTTACCTAGGTCTTCCTCTTTGTCTGGAGCCTCTTTATTTTTTTTAGAGTTCACTAGTGGATAGATTTCCTAGAAATCTAACTTGATGGAATGGTACAGTGTTGAGTTAGGTGAGTAAGAATCATATTCTTAGATCTACCCTTCAAATCCTTCCTCTTTATGGCTTTAGTATTTACAAATTTCCTAGAAAGTATGGGGAGGCCATTGAGAAAATCTAGAAAAAATTTATGTGGACTAGGATGGAAAAAAGAAAACGATAGCTCTTTTTGCTTGGGAGAAAGTGTGCAGGCTTGTGGATAAAGGGTGTTTAGGGATATGCAGAATAAGAAGTCTTAATGATCATCTTATTGAAAATCTGATTTGAAGATTCTATAATACGAATGGGGGATGGACTTCCATATGGGGGAATAAATAAAATTAGGAGAATCCTAGTCTTCAAATATTTCATAGTAATGACACCATCCCCAGGGGATCCTTTATATGGAGGAATGTCATAAGAAATAAGGAAATCATCAGAAAAGGAGTTAAATGGAAAGTGGGGAATGGAAGTACTACATAGTTTTGGGATGAGGTTTTGTTGATGGATACCCCCCTAAATGAAATCCCTAAATGGAAGGTTTTTGGGGACCAGTTAAAAAGGAGTTTTGGTATAAAAGATTCTGATTATTAGAATAGAGACAACTGGGTTGACCTATGAGTTATTCACCAATCTCTTACGTAGCTTAATAAAACCCTAAATTCTTTAACCTTGATTGAGGAAGAGGACAAATTTATTTGCAAGTATAACAACAATGGTTACTTTTGTATCTCTTTGTATCATCAAGATTTTGAGAATCAAATTGAGTCTTGTTGGGATAAATCTTGGATAAAAGGCCTAACACCAAATATTAATGTTTTCTTTTGGATTATACTACAAAATAAGATCCTGACTTCTGATAACTTGAGAAGAAGAGTGCCTATGACTAACATTTGTTACTTATGCAATCCCTAATGAGAAAACTAAAAATATGGGCACCCAAAAGACTATTGATGAGAAAATTACTAAATGGTGAATTCAAATATAGTTTTTGCTTAACATAGTTCCAAATCTCTAAAGAAAATCACAATTGAAAAGAAGATTATAAGCTCTTTCCTCTTCATAACCACATAAAATGAAATTATTGGGGATAGAAATTTAAAATAGCATTAATTTATAGTTGGTTAAGATGTCATCATAAAGGGAAAACCATGAAAAACTACATACCCTAAGTAGCATAGAATTGTTCTTACCATGTTAAGGATTTTTTCCTAGTTTATTTTAAATTCATGACTTTTTGTGCATTTATTCCAAAGTTGACTATTTAAGCCTCTAATTCCAAGGGAGCCCAAAAGAGTGTACCTTTAGAAAATTAGCTCACTATTCGAGAGAAGCAAGTTATGATTTTTTGATGCGGGCAAAATTGAAAATCTTAAAATATCTCCACTTCTTTTTAAAAAAATTAGATCCCAAATAATAACAATATTTTTTACTTTATTTCTCCATACATTGCTTGAACTAAGTTTAGCATCGTCTCTTTTATCAGAATATTATAAAGGTGGGTATCCATTTAAGGAATCCTCCTAAGAGAGGTTGCTTGCTCCATTATTTATTACAAATATAAACTTTCCATTGTTCCTCCTAGAATTCTATATTTTGATCATTCAAGGGATCTACGATAGATTTAATGCACTTTTGAATTCATTAAATCATAATATTTTTTCATTATCCTACTCCACTTTGAATTCAATTTTGCATACATAATTTCACCCATCTTTGATCCTAATCTTATATTTCTTGATTCCAAATTTTAAATTCCAACTAACACTCCAATTATCTTATCCTTACATGACTCATGCCATAAAACTAAAGGTTATTTCTTATGATTATCCTACTTTCCTTTCCATAGTATATTCCATTTTCTTGCACCACTTATTGATGAACTCCTTTTGATGTTTTTAGTATCAATATCAACTAATAAATGAGAAGATGGCTTTGATCATTAAAATTCTTAATAAAAATGTTAACCATCCTCCCTTTGAAGAAGAAAATCAATTATGAATGGTTGGAAAATATTTGACCAAAATGAGGACTTTTTTCCTCTATAAAAAAGATAAATTCCAAATAGTAACAAGGAAAGGAAATAATTTTAAATTATAAAGTTATTAAAATATGAGAATAGTAAGAGTGATGCAAATGTTTGAAACAAGTTAGACTTGCCTACATAGATCACTTGTTAGGTAAAATAAGACAATAATTTTAAAGAAAACATCCTATATTATTAGGTTAACAAATCTTGGCCATCCAAAAAATAAAGTTATCAGTTGTTAACATAAAGTAAAAATTTTATTAGGTTGTGTAATTTTATGTCCAAATCTATCTTTGTAAGAAGTGAAATATGAAAATTTAATTACAGAGAGCTTTATCAATGAAAATAACTAACAAATGAGAAAGGAGATTGCCCCTTGTCACTCTTTACATATAATTAAGGAAACCAAATGGTAAATAGCAATGATAACTAAAAAATATCATTGCCAAATAGTGGAAAAATAGGGTTCTCTAGTCTATGCATGCAAACTACAAGTCTTTATATTATTTCCCTACTCAAATTGGAAGGATAATTATGTGAGGCCTCACCTCGACCCATTATAGCTTAGCTGATACACTTATTTTGATATATTATGATTCGATATTTTTGGACATTATATTGGATGGGCTAGACATTATTAGTATTATTTATGTCATGTGATGATTTCTTCAGTATACTTTATTGATGATATTTATGATGTTTTGAGTATATGCATACATTACGATGATTATTTTATTTCCAATGGAGGAATATGTTATGGTATTTTGATTATGCAATCAATTACGGTTATCAAGTGCATAAATGGAAATGTAGAATGTTAAGTCTATTGACTATGCAATTTGATATATATATATATATATATATATATATATATATATATATATATATATATATATATATATATATATATATATATATATATATATATATATATATATGTGTGTGTGTGTGTGTGTGTGTGTGTGTGTGTGTGTGTGTGTGTGTGTGTTTGTGTGTGTGATTTAATTGAGCTAGTGATATTTTATTTTATTTATTTTCATTCTTTTCTAGTCACTTCTAGAGGCCAAAAAGTGGTACTAAGGATCAATTTTAGCAAAATCCAAGTACCTTAGTTGTAGGAGTATGGGTTAGGAACATTTCTAACACATCTACAACCCCCTAGTTGCATTGGTGACCCTCTTTATGACCCATTTCCCACATGATGGGTAAGTGCACAAAGATGGGGGACCAAAAAGGGGTATAAGATGCCACTTTTTTTCTTAGATCAGCAAAATCTAAACTTCAACGAGAAATTCAAGATAGTTAGACTCATAATTTTAAGATGTGACTACAAGAAGAGTTGTAATACTCTGAATCTAGTTTCTAAACTACTAATTTTTTTTTAAAATGGTGCAGACTGAGACCCTCAAAAAGGGGGAGTAGAAAAAGTTTTCCTATTTTTTGTGAAAAAACATAACATAGTGTCTGGTGTGCTTCCCCTAAAATGTTGACTTTTTTTTGAATTTTTTTAACCACTCTAGTGAGAATTTAGTTAGCACCACATAGTTTATCCGGGATTTTTGTGTTAATTTTTTGAGGAATGTATATTTTTTTATGAATTTTCGAAGTGCACAAATCCTAAAAATGTGACATTTATGTGTGCTCCCCCTAGAAATCATTGAAAACTAAACAAAAATAAAATTTTATTTTTTTAAAGTGTGTATAATGGAGTCTAGTTTCTAAAAAAGTAACTTGTTTCAAAATTTGACGAAGAAGGAAAAATCTATGCCAAAAATACTACACGTTGGTTTTTGACAAAAATTGGACATACACACAAAAGAAATTAGAGATGAAAAGCTTAACATAATCATAATTCAAAATAGATTATATGGTTAGATAGCTAAAAAAGAGATCTACAATATCATATCATCTAATTTTGATGTTATTGAGCCACAAGTAAACATGATGAGGAGCACATAAGAAAAGATACAAATTTTTTGTATGTTTGTTAGAAAACACATCCCAAGCTTATTTAAATCCTCCAAGCCTTTGGGTTGGATCTCCAAAGAAAATCCAAGGTTTAGGCTTTCTGCATTCCAATGCATTACAAAGTGCTCTAGCTCTATTCAAATATATGACTTGAATAGTGCGCACACATTATTCAAGTTTATGACTTGAATAGTGCGCACACATTATTCAGGGTTATGACTTGAATAGTACACATATGCTATAGCCTACATGCAAAATAGAATGTATGTGCTATGTAACATCCAAAAAAGGAGAGAGAGAGAGAGAGAGAGAGAGAGAGAGAGAGAGAGAGAGAGAGAGAGAGAGAGAGAGAGAGAGACATAACACACAAAGGTTGTGAAAATGGTAGAGAGAGAGAGAGCTCTACCATTCTACCATTTTCATAGTCCAAATGGTAGAATGGTAGAGATCTCTCTCTCTCTCTCTCATCACCCCGTATTACCCTGATGTAGAGAGGGCTTCAATCATCCATTTAAATCTTCGTGTCTCATTATTATTCTTTGTAAACATGAATGAGAGGTTCAAAAGCTTTTAATATGCCGATGATGATAATGTCTTCTTAACAGTATAATAGGTTAATGTCTCATTATACTCCTTTGTAAATTTTGATCAAGGTTCATAATATTTTTAACTTCTAATAATATCACTAAATACAACACCAAGTAAGTATTATAACAAATTGATGAATCAATCTTACCAACAACCATTTCACATTGACTGATTTTTGTTTTCCATGTAGGTATTATACAACCTGAGTATGTTCCACCACCACTTCTTCCTAGTTCCTTCGCAGACTCAGGTTGGTCTCATCATCATGCAAGTTTATGAAGCACTGGCCTGCTACCTTCCTTTATTCCAAATACCAATTATGAGATACAAGGATCTTAAACTATCAATTAGAAAATGATATTCAATATCATTTGGGTCACTCTAAACACCACTACAAACATGTTTCTCCTCTCTGTTCTCCTCCAATGTAACTGCTCTCACAAGTTTTCTCTGGCTCCACACAACTGGGACAAACTTAATAACCAGTCCCATTTACTTGGGAGTTAACTAGTCTAAAAAAATCTCATAATGGTTTCTTTGAAACTAATCTAGTTTTAATACATCCAAACATTTGGAACTGAAAAGAAACCAAGCATTAACAAGATTGGACTACTAAAATTGTTGAATAATAATTCAAAGGAAAAACTGATACATAATCCAACTAGGTTCTTGAATACCATTTTCCAATAATGAATGAAGCCCAATTCAATAAACTATAAAAGTCCTTTGATAAAAGTTGATCCAAATAAAACAAAGTTTAAAATTTGATTATCAACAACAAAGATTGTGAATACAACTAGGTCTGTAGAGTCGATTAATCCATTCAAATTGACAGAATTAATATGAAAATGTAAGAACAAAGAAACATAATTAAGAAATTGAAGAACCAATGTTCTTTGACAAAAAATTCAATTCTTTCATTATTCCTTTCTCCATTACATTTTTTTGTTCTCCTTTCTATTCTCAACAACCTCTTTTCCCTTACATAACTGAGATCTTATTTTAAAGGATCCAAAACAATAATAACCTCTAAAATTGACTCGCATAATGTCTAAATCAACTTCTGAAATTACCTAACTATTCTAACTATTCCTTGTGGTTGAAGTTTGTAATTATCAATACTAATTGTGTCATGGAGTTGACAACTAAGTTGTCAACTTCACAATGACTACAACATTTTATTATATCAAAACATTTGCCTTTAGCTGATTTGTAATAACCATTAAAATACTAAGACTCTACCCAACCGGTTACATCCAAATTGACACTAAATGGCTTACCAAACCATTATAAAATGTAAAAATAAGTATTTATAATGCATGTAGAGTCTAGATCTTTAAAATGGATTGAGCCCGTGATCTCTCTCTCTCTCTCTCTCTCTCTCACACACACACACACACACACACACTCACACACTCAATCTCTCTCTGTCTCTCTCTATCTCTATCTCTATCTCTGTCTCTGTCTCTGTCTCTCTCTCTCACACACACACACCTAACTTTTTTATTTCTTGCAAAGGGTGCACATGCTATTGTTAGGAATAGTCCCAAGAGATAACTAGGAGGGGGGTGTGAATTAGTTATCTAAAAGTTTCAATTCTTTATCCAATCAGTAAACTTAAACAAAAATCATAAACATAATGAAAGAATAGTTGAACACAACACCAATATTTGGTTATGGGGAAACCCAAATAGGTAAAAACCCCAGTGGGAATTGACACACACTAAAATTCTACAGTAGTGTATTATGATCCTTGTTAGAAGATCCTTAACCATATTAGGAGTTTCTTTGCAATATATTTAGTATAGTAGACCTTGTAAAGGGTCAGACCCTATTAGGAGTCTTTTACAATTAACCCTCTTAGGGGTGAGGATGCATTATCCGAGAGCACACTGCTCAAATGGGTGAAGACTACAACCTTTTGAATAATAGATTAACACTATATCTAGATCTTGGTGAGCTAGAATTTGACTTGCTATCTAGATTAGTTCCAATGTATAGAAAAAATACTTTACTTGGTCACATAGACCTTCTTCTGATGGCTCAACACTTCACACACTCTGCTCTGCTCTTCACAATCAACTATGAGGCACACTCTAGTAATCACAAATGACTACCTATAAATATATTTCATCTAAATGATATAATCAAGTTGGCCTATTAGAACCACCTTGAAATTATATTAGAGAAGCCATAACAAACTCCAATAATAATTTAGTTAGGTCTACTAAGCACACAACACATTTTGGGACCTGTCCAATAACATAATTGTTGACGCACGCTACACATTGTCATCTCTACCAAAACAACTAGATCTTTCTCCTCAAGCTGATTTGCATCATGAACTCTTAACAAAACATTACTAACTCTTATCCAATCTCTAATCCAAGGGTGCATACCAAAATGATAGGTGCAGCTCCTGAACCATTATAATCTTTATTGGCTCTTATGAATAAACATGGGAAACTGCTACTGGTGAATAGAAACTAGATAACTTCAATTCTACTGATCATAAAACTTTGAGTCCATGAATGTAACATCACTAACATGTCTCAATCACATATCCAAATGCACAAGGATCCATGATTACTGTATGAACAATCATTCATAGAACACTGCTTGTTACTATGCCAAGAACACTACTGACACAAGCTACTATATAACTATATGTACTAATAGTTAACCTCTGTGTCCATGATATTGTGATGATATCATGTCTATGATGCATATACTCTAATCTTACTGCATAACTCTTCCATGCATACTACTTACCATATATTGTCATTAATGAAAAACATACAGTCAACACTGGCCTGTTGGCAAATCTCCAACAATCTTCCCCTTTGGCATTGATGGCAACATATGGAATGAAAAACACCACCAACCCAAATGATCATTAATTCTATTACATTATCCATTTCCTCATCAAAAATCCCTCAAGGATGAATCCTCCATCTGCTGCAATATTCTTCAAGATTCTCCATTTCCTCAACTTGAACTGCTTCCATTAACTAAATACTACTCCTCCTTAGTATATTACTCCTTTTACTTCTATTTTTCATGACTATATATTACTCCCCCTTTGACATCAATGGAAAAGTGTGCTAATTAGTTTAAGCATTGGTACTACTCTTGAAGTAGAGTAGTCAACCATCCATCATTCCTTGAGGACTGATGCTCTTTTTCCTTTCTTATAAGTAGAATCAGGAAAGGGAATTACTCCCGACTTCTCCCTGAGATACTCAAAAATATCTTTTGGCTAGGGCTTTGTGAATATGTCTACCAACTGATCTTTAGTACTCACATAGTCCAACTTGACTTCTTTCATTGTCACTTTCTCTCTTAGGAAGTGATACTTGATCTTAATGTGCTTGGTCTTTGCATGCATCATAGGGTTCTTAAAAATGTTAATAGTGATAGTGTTATCACAGTGAATAAAAATAGGATAATCAATCTGAATTCCAAAATCCTTTATCATTTGCTTGATCCAAACAATTGTAGAATAATTCAGGGCTACTACAACATACTCTGCTTTTGTTGTTGACTAGGAGATATAATTTTTCTTTTGGTTTTTCGAAGTGACTAGTCTGTTACCAAGAAAACTTCTCCTACTGATGTACTCTTCCTATCATCAACACATCCTACCCAATCAGCATTAGTGTATACATGAAGCACAAAATTTTCTAAATTAGGATACCATAGACCATAATCTATAGTGCCCTACAAATATTTGAATATTCTCTTTACTGCCATGAGGTGACTTTGTCTAGGCTCTATTGAAAATCTTCCAACTATGCCAACTGCATTGGAAATATCAGGTCTAGTTTGAGAAAGATAGATGAGTTTAACAATCATAGACTTGTACAATGTTGGATCTAATATTGGAGAATCATCTTCTTTTGTAAGCTTGCAAGTTGTTATCATAGGTGTACCTACTAGCTTGAAATCATCCATCTTTAATTTCTTTAGTATCTCTTTCACATGCTTGGATTGATTAATGAAATGCCCTTCTCTGTCTCTTGCACATTTGGTCCCAAAAAGTATTTGATAGGACCAATCATGCTCATCTCAAACTCACTCTACATCTCCTTAGAAAATTCAACATTTAGTTTGTCATTACCTCCAAAGATAATGTCATCCACAAATATAGCTACAATTAGTATTCCTTGAAATGTCTCTCTTATAAATAGGTTACAATCTGCTATTCCTTTCTTGAATCCAATCTTTGTTTAGATCTCCATCAAGTCTCTCATACCAGACTCTAGGGTCTTGCTTAAGTCCATAGATGGCTTTCTTCAATCTTCATATAATATTAGGTATGTCTGATAAGCTAAATCCTTTTGGCTTCTCAATGTACACTTCTTCTTTTAGCTCTCTATTCAAGAATGTTGACTTAACATCCATTTGATAAACTTTGGAGTGTTTGAATGTTGCAAAAGCTAAAAACAACTTAATAGCTTCTAACTTTCTTACTAGTGCAAAAGTGTCTAAATAAGAAGTAGCTTATCTTTGTGCATATCTCTTACATACAAACCTTGCTTTATTCCTTGCTACTATAATATCTTCATTCGTATTATTTTTGAATATCCAATTTGTTCCAATCACATTCTTATCACTAGGTCATGGGACCATTTCCCAAGTATCATTCTTGATAATCTAATCTAGTTCTTCTTTCATAGCATCATGCCAATTAGAATCATTGCATGCATCTTCAACACTTAAGAGTTCAATCTGGGATAGTAAACATACCACCTCACTGCTTGCAAAACTCTTTTCTTTTGATCTTGTTGTGACATTTTTGCTCTGACCTCCAATGATGTTATCCTTAGAGTGATATCTAGATGTGAACTTCAGAGCTTTAGGTGATGTTGTCTTATCTTCTTTTGGAGTTTTTTCTTCACTTGTTTCAGGGTCATTAAATAGAACATCAATGATGTCAAACATTTATTCAACAACTATCTCACTAGTGGAGGATATAGGTTCTTCTTTAATCATAGGTGAGTAATCATGATATCTTTCTTGAACCATGAACTTTTAATAAATCTTAACATGAGTAATTTCAATGATCTTCATCAATCTTAAATTGAAACATTTATAATCTTTTCTTTTAGTAGAGTAACCAAGGAAAATACCTTCATTACTTCTTGCATCAAACTTGCCTATTTCTTCATCCCTCATGATGTAGCACATTCTTCCAAAGATTCTGAAGTATTTTATTGTGGGAACATTACCAAACCATAGCTCATAAGGTGTCTTGTCTATGCCAGGCCTCAATTGTATTCTATTGATTGTATATACTATTATATTAACTACATCTCTCCATTAGGTGTGTGTAACTGTTCCTTCAATCATGATGGTGTGCGCTATATCAAGGATGATTCTATTCCTTCTCTCTACAATCCCATTCAGTTGAGGGGTTCTAGGTGCACTCAACTATCTTTTTATGCCATGTTCTTCACAGTACTCATAGAATCTGTCAGATGTGAATTCTCCTCCTCTATCCAATCTTAGACATTTTATCTTTAGTCTAGATTCATTCTCAACCTTAGCTTTGAATATTTTGAACTTCTCAAATGCTTCTTACTTATCATTTAAGAACGCAACCCACATCATTCTAGAATAATTATCTACAAACAAAATGAAATACCTTTCACCATTGTATGGTCTTGTTTGAGTTGGTCCACATAGGTTTGTATGAATTGGATCCAACTTGTTCTTTTCTAAATTATACTTGTTCCTGAATGAATTCCTCACATGCTTTCACATAACACATTCCCTGCAGATAGTATCAACTAGTTTTTCTATGCTAGGTAGATCTCTTACTACCTTAACATTATTGATCTTTACTATGTTATCAAAATTGATATGACATAGTCTTTTGTGCCAAAACCAACTGTCATCTACTTTAGAAACAAAACAACTTGCTTCTGGGTTAAGCTGAAAAACATTACCTTTAATCTTTGATCTTGATGCAATTATTTATCCTTCTTTGTTGTTAATGATGCACTTGTCTCCATTGAATTCCAACCTATAACCTTTTTCAACTAACTACCCAACACTTAGTAGGTTATGTTTCAAACCATCAACATAAAGAACATCATCAGTACTATTATTTCCATCCAAGGTGATGGATCCTCTTAGAAATGATGGGTTTAGGAGTTTTATCTCTAAATCTCACCATGCCTCCTTTTTATCTATCCAAATGAACAAATATATCTTTGTCTCTTGATATGTGATATGAGAAACCACTGTCAATGATCCAATCTATCCTGATGTCATCTTGTGAAATAAGTGCTAACTCTTGTGAATCATTTTCATCTTCAAGAGCAATGAATCCAATTTCCTCTTATGTTGATTCTTCATTTGATACTCCATCTCCAGCATAGTAGCATTCCTTTGTATACTTAGGCTTGTAGTTATTTTTGTAGTTGTTAACTCTTGTAGGACACTTAGATGCAAAGTGACCAATCTTGTTACATGAAAAGCATTTAAATGGAAATTGACCTTCATATTTTCCTTTTCCTTTCTTTTCTCTTTTCGCAACCATAGCAATGGAATCATCTAGAGTTTTCTCTTCATCATCATCATCAAAATTACTAGAAGTGTTTATAGATTTCTTACCATGGATTGAAGCTTTAAAGGTTGTCTCACTTTTAGGCTCACTCTTCAAACTTGATATCTCAAATGCATCAATCTTGCTGATTAAAGTTTCTCTTTTAAAGTTTTCTGAAAATCGCATAGACTCATCAAGGACATTTATCTTGTTCTCATATTCTAGTGTCAATGCAGTCATTAGTTTATCCATGATGTCTTCTTCTGAAATTTCTCCACCATTATTTATAATTCTAGCAACTACTTCATTCATCCTTTGATTGTAGGCTCTTATGTTCTCCTTAGGTAGCATCTCTAATGTATTATACATTTTCTTCCATGTCCTTCTGCATGCATTCTTTGCTTGTTTATCTCCTTCAAACATGTCTTTTAGGTGCTTCCATATCTTGTGGGCCATGTCAAATTTCTTTATCTCTGAAAACTCACTATCAGATAGGGTGCTAATAAGGGCTTCTTTTTCTATTGCATTCTGATGGAACAAATCATTCTTTTAGTTAGTAGCATCTTCCTTTGCAATATTTGCTATAGAGGGGATCTAAACTTCTTTGATAGCCACTTTAAAAACTTCAGAGGAAATGCATTGTAAATGTGTCATCATCTTGATCTTCTAGTGAAGATAATTCTCTCCATCAAACTTAGGATTGTCTTTTCTAAAGTATGCAATCTAATCAACCTCAAGCTATTAAACTTTCTCTCTGAGGCACTTGGCTTTGATACCAATTGTTAGGAATAGTCCCAAGAGATAATTGGGAGGGGGTAGGGGGGGGCGAATCATTTATCTAAAAGTTTCAATTCTTTTTCCAATTAAGTATACTTAAACATACAGTGTCAACACAATGAAAGAACACTTGAAGACAACACCAATATTTGGTTATGGGGAAACCCAAATAGGTAAAAAGCTCAGTTGGAATTGACACCGACTAATATTTTGAACTAGTGTATTATGATACTTGTTAGAAGGTCCTTAACCCTATTAGGAGTTGCTTTACAATATATTTAGTACATTATACCTTGTTAAGGGTCGGAACCTATTAGGATTCTTTTACAATTAACCCTATTAGGGGTGAGGATGCACTATCTAAGAGCACATTGCTCAAATGGGTGAAGGATACAACCTTCCAAATAAAAAATACACACTATATCTAGATCTTGGTGAACTATTCTTTGACCTACTGTCTTGATTAGTTCTAATGTATATAAAAAATAATTTACTTGGTCACATAGACCTTCTTTTGATGGCTCAACACTTTGCACACTCTTCTTTGCACTTCACAATCAACTATGAACCACACTCTAGCAATCACAAATGACTGACTATAAATATATTTCCTCTAAATGATATAATAAATTTGTCCTATTAGAACCACCTTGAAATCATATTAGAGAAGCCATAACAAACTCCAATAATAATTTAGTTAGCTCTACTAAGCATGCAACACATTATGGGACCTGTCCAATAAGATAATTGTAGATGCACGCTACATACTGTTAGCTCTACCAAAACAACTAGATCTTTCTCCTCAAGTTGAATTGCATCATGCACTCTTAACATAACATTACTAACTCTTCTACAAGGTCTAACCCAAGGGTGCATACCAAAATGATAGGCACAACTTCTGAACCAAAATAACCTCTGTTGAGTCTTCTAAATAAACACAAGAAACTACTACTAGTGAATAGCGACTGCATAACTTCACTTATATTGATCATCAGACTCTACGTCCATGAATTTAACATCACTAACATGTCCCCATCACATATCCAAACATGAAAGGCTCCATGATTACTGTACGAACAATCATTCATAGAACACTACCTGTTACTCTGTTAGGAACACTACTGACACAAGCTGCTATGTAAATATATGTACTAATAGTTAACCTTTGCATCAATGATATCATGTTGATATAATTTCCATTATAAATATACTTAAATCTTACTACATAAGTTTTTTGTGTATGCTACTTACCATATGTTGTCATCAATGCCACACATATAGTTAGCATTGGCCTGCTGGCAAATCTCCAATAGCTATAGTGCACTAGCACTATGCAAGACTATGCATGTTATGCTTTTCTAGTTTTTGCATAGGGTGCACACATGTTACCTTTTTGCATAGTGTGTGCACCCTATAGAGTGCACACACTTTAATGTGTATGTACTATGGCCATTTGGGGGCCAAAAAGGAAACTGTCACCTTTTTGGTCCCCCATCTTTGTGCATATACCTTGATACGAAAATGGATTGAGTCTTGACCTTTACCCAAACCCACACTCCTTTCCAATCTTGCATGGTTATTGTTGTATTCTTTTGGCATTCTCCTACATGGAAGTCCACCTTCACCCCTTGTTATGGGTTCAAGGTGAGCCCTATTGTGCAAGCCTTGTATGGCTGTATTTGTGTTGTGTTTCATGTTGTATGAATGGTGTAGATTTCACCAGTTGGTTACCGGTTCTCCTAGCTTGAGGGTGGTCTCCTTGAGACCTTGGATGGGAGGTAATCTCCACATGGTCTATTCTCTTTATTTGAAGGTTTTGGAAGCCATGTCCTTTGTGAAGAAAGCTTTGGAGAATTTTTCATTTTGTTGTTATTGTGGAAACAATTTTGGTGTTGCATTGTTGTAACTTTGGAATGTAAAAATATCTTCATTGTGAAAATGTGTATTTGTAATATTGTAAGTTTACCATGATGTAGAAGGAGGGGTCTTTGTTTCATTATCTCTTGTATCCCTTTTCTTTGTGTGGAATGCTTCAAATTAGTCATTTCATTATTGTAATAATGTAAGTTGAAATCAATGTTAAGAAATAAAAATAATGTTGAAATCTTTCTATGAAATTGTAAAGTAGTGTTTCTAAAAAATTTGTTGAAGCAATCTCTCCTTAGTGTTTTAATTCAATATTGAACCTAAAATTCAATTTTACATCCTTAAATCTTGTTGATAAAATCATGAAAGCAATAGATTATTAATCAAATTGTAACACTAAATAATAAACTACCTATTACCAATACCTTATAAACAATATATTAATTGAATGCATAAACAAAATAATGCATGCTACATACATTTACCTCAAAAAAAATTTTAAAAAACATTGCTAAAGGAAAAGAAAGTAAATTTAGACTTTCAAATTTGAGAGAGACAAACAACTCTCTGGAAAATGTATGGGAAAGAAAAATAATTCCTGTTACATAGAGAGAATATTCCTCTTTTGATTCCCTTGCTAAGTACGGTGTTAGTAACCTAAACCCTATTAATCCATGATTATGCTAACATCATTGTTTAGATTAATGGAAAGGGATAAATGATGTAATGAGGGGACATCCCATGGTTCCCACACCAAATTTCCCTTTCCCTCTATACCCTGTGTGGGAATTGACTTGTTCCATGTTTTCAATAAAAGATCAATAAAAAATAAAATTAAAACAAATAAATCAATACAATACATAGCTTGTCAGTTTGGGGAATGTCCTGGTGGGGCCCCCCATCTGCCTTAGGCAAGAAGCCACCTACTTGGCTGTCCCTTCTACCATGTGTACTTCCTTCATGGCCATTTCATTTAGTTTAAAAAAAATATTGAAATCACTTTGCAAATTTTAGTTTTCAAGGGATAGACTTTGGTGGGCCTTCCCTCAAACTTAGTTTTTATGAACTTGCTTTTACCTTTATTTCCTTGACCTATGTACCTTGTTCCATTCAGCCCTTTGACATGATGTCTCCCCTCCTCCCACTTGGCATGGGGGCCATGTAAGAGGTGATGGGGATGGGAGATAGGGTAGTTTAGTAGGATAGCAAAGGTTAGTTTAAGTTTTGTTTTATATATTTTAATTTGGTTTTAATTGCATGAATTAGATTTTTTGGAAAAATGGTCAGGTCTCCCCTCGACATTTGTGACATGGTTTAATCACCTCCTATGTCTTCTATAAGTCTAAGTGTTGTATCAGTCATTAACACATCGATCTTTTGGTGCAACGACAACCACTACTTGTAACAATTAGTATCAAAGCCAAGTGCCTTAGAGTGCAATTTTAATAGCTTGAGGTTGATCAAATGGCATTGTTTAGAAAAGAAAGTCCTAAGTTTGATGGAGAGAACTATCTAGGTTGGGAGAACAAAATGATGACACATTTGCAGTGTATTTCCTTTGAGATTTTTCAAGTAGCTACCAAATAAGTTGAGATTCCTTCACTAGAAGATCTTGCAAAAGAATATTCAACCTTGAACAAAAAGGAGATGTTCACTTCAAATGCTATTGCCAAAGAAGCCCTAATCAGCACCCTATCTAAGAGTGAGTTTTTAGAGATCAAGAAAATGGACAAAGCTTGTAAGATATGGAAATACCTAGAAGACATGTTTGAAGGAGATATTCAAGAAAATAATGTGTGTAGAAAGACATGGAAGAAAAGATTCAATACATTAGAGATGCTACTAGATGATAATGTTAGAGCCTACAATCAAAGGATTAATGAAGCAGTTTCAAGAATCAGAAACAATGGTGGAGAAATCTCAGAAGAAGACATAATAGATAAATTGATGACTACCTTGACACCAAAATATGACAACAAGATATGCTTCCTAGATGAAATTATGTAGTCCAAAAAATAATTTAAAAGAGATACTTTAATTAGAAAGCTTTTAGCCTTTAAGATATCAAGATTGAAGACAGAGCCTAAAAGTGAAACAACATTCAAAGCTTTAGTCCACGGTAAGAAATATTTGAACACCTCTGATAATTTTGATGATGATGATGAAGAGAAAACACTAAATGATTTCATTGCTATGATTACTAAAAGAAAAAATAAAAGAAAAGGAAAATATGAAGGTCAATTACCATTCAAATGCTTTTCATGTAATAAGATTGGTCACTTTGCATCCAAGTGTCCTACAAGAATTAAGAAGTTCAAAAATAACTACAAACCTAAGTAAATAAATGAATGTTACTATGTTGGAGATGGAGTATCAGATGAGGAATCAATAGAGGATGAAATTGAATTCACTTCTCTTGAAGTTGAAAATAATACACAAGAGTTAGCACTGATTTCACAAGCTGACATCGGGACATTGGATCATTGATAGTGGTTGCTCACATCACATGACATGAGACAAAGATAGATTGGTACATCTGGATAGATAAAAAGGAGGCATGGTTAGATTTAGAGACAACACTCCTGAACCTATCATTGGTAGAGGAGCCATCACCCTAGATGGAAAGAACATCACTGACGATGTTCTATATGTTGATGGTTTGTAGCATAACCTACTAAGTGCTGGATAGTTGCTTGGCAAAGGTTACCAGTTGGAGTTCAAAGATAAAAAATGCATCATTAACAATGAGGAAGGTGAAGTGATTTCTTTAGGCTCAAATACTAAAGGTAACTTTTTTCAACTTAATCCCGAAGCAAGTTATTTTTTTGCTAAAGTAGATGATAGTTGGTTATGGTACAAAAGGCTATGCCATATCAATTTTGATAACATACTAAAGATAAATAATGTAACGGTAGTAAGAGATCTTCCTAGAATTGCAAAACTAGTTGATGCAATATGTAGGGAATGTGTGATGGGAAAGCATGTAAGGAATTCATTCAAAAGAAAGCATAATTCAACAGAGAACAAGTTGGATCTAATACATACAGACCTATGTGGACCAACTCAAACAAGATCATACTATGTTGAAAGGTATTTAATTTTGTTTATTGATGATTATTCTAGAATGATATGGTTTGTGTTCCTAAAGGAAAAATTAGAAGTATTCTAAAAGTTCAAAATATTTAAAGCTAAGGTTGAAAAGGAGTCTAGATTGAAGATTAAATGTCTAAGATGAGATAGAGGAAGATAATTCACCTTTGACAAATTTTATGAGTACTATAAAGAACATGGGATAAAGAGACATCTAAGTGCTCCTAGAACTCCTTAGAATAATGGAATTTTAGAGAGAAGGAATAGGATCATTCGTGACATAGCCTGCACCATCATGATTGAAGGTGTTATCACTGTTAACTATTTTTTCAGCTCCATTCAGGTATTTTTGGGAATTTTTCAAGTATTGTTCTATTGAAAATTTTTCATGAAAAATCTTATGTTTGGAAAACCCTAGTTTCAAGACTGGTAGTCCTGTTATAATCTCTCGTTACCTTTTTGAACTTACTAATCGCTCAAATAAGCATGTGCTTTTGTTTGACCCCTTTTGCCTTTCACTTTATGTGTCAAGCGGTTAGGTTTCATTTTCAGCTTTACCCCTTTTAGACATTAACCTTTTCTTCAAAGCCTAGGTTTCGGGTTAATCTTCCAAAAATTTCAAACCTTTAAATGTGTGGTTGTCGTTGCACTGTAAGACTCCCGATTGTCAGGTTTTCTGGCATGCGAAATAGTGACACAGTGCCACCTGTCCTGCGGGCCCGTTTGTTATTGAAAAGCACTGACCTTTAACAAGTGATTTAGATCTACGGTTGTCAATATGCCATTGGCCTAAGATACATGTTTGTTAACATCATGAAATAGCGACAACTGTCAGATCTCCCTTATTTGAAATAATGCTCTGTGGGTCCTAACAGTGCCAGGTTATTGCAATTTGTTCATTTTTCATTGGTCCTCATTCTGATGATGGGGCGACTGATAGGGTTTTTAAAAGGCAATAAAGAATAGTCAGAAGGGCCCACTTTATATACACATGGTGTGATATGATTTGATGAGAAGTGTGTGATGTGTCATTGTGGGACCTGAGTTATTTTCAAAGGCTAAAGTGTGGAAAGATCTTACGGTCATTGTTAAACCATTAAGCAAAGATGCATATCTTTTAACATCGCGGTATAGCGATAACCTTTGATCTTGCTTTAAGGATGTGAATTTTTCAGTGGGTGCTTGGTTGTCAGAGCTTCAATTGATGTGCTTCCTCCTGATTGGCCCATGATGCTGATGATGAGATATGATTGCCACTTGTTCCTGACACCACATATAACATGGGTTTTTTTGACTTGCTACCCCTCATCCAAGGTGTCATCTTTTGATTGGTTGGAGGATTTTTAATGAATAGTGGGGCCTTGTTTTCAAAAATGCTTAACATGCAGTAAGATCTCACGGCTGTCGTAATACCGCTGGGATGAGATGTGCATCTTTTAACATCGACAACCATTGATTTAGACAAAGAGACAAGGATTGTTTAGTGGGACCACAAATTTTCTTAAGGAAAGTGATCATCTGATCAAACATACATCGATGGTTGTCATTATATCTTAAGATGGTTTTTCTAAGAGTTTTGGGATAGCGCTTTAGCGACAGGGTGACACCTGGCTTATCTGGACAAAGGTCAAGCTAAGTCATTTATTTTCCCCACATGCCAAATTTTGAAATGTTCTCATTGGTCGAAAAATAACCTAGGGAAAAGTATTGAAGGGTTCTACTGTCGGGTTTCTCAGTCATCCGATGCACCAAAATAAAAAGATATCAACGGCTAGAATTTAAATTTCCTTTTGTGATTTTTCTCACGTCCTGCGAACGCTGAGGCTGCCAACCTCCAATAATGGTGAAGTTAATTTGCTACGTGTGGATGAATTGCAAGTAGTTGGTGAAATTTATGTATTGGATTTTAATCGTTGTGTCCCTTCATTTCTCTCACAAGTTTCTTTGGCGATAAATTTTTTGCAAGAAGCATTTTTCAAGCAAAAGATTTCTCAGGTGCCTGGTAGGTCTTTTTCGATTTTGAACTTGTTTAAATCTTTGTGAAGGTGTCGTGAGAAGGATTTATATCATAATTTGATAAGGTTTAGGGTTTTCTTCATAGTTCATATCTTTAGTAAGAAAACCTAGATGCAGAATGCTGCCAAAGAGGAATTTGTTTGGACAAACAGAGTATAGTAAAAGGGGGATTTTTGAGGATTTGATGCAATTGCTCCCACATTCTGATAATGGGGTGCAAAGAGTGAAAGAACTTACTCCAAGACATCCTAGGGATTTAGTAGCAGAGGCACTTTATGACAGAGGGAATTGGATGAGAGATGCCAATGTGGGCGAGAAGGACAATGGTCTCACTCTGTTTAGGGCAGCTTTTTCACAAAAGAATGCATGTGCCCCCTTGAGTAACGTATGGCAATTTGACATAGGGAAGTTGGTGTGCCCTGGCATTTTCATGGATGCTGAATTGCTAATACAAGTTGTGAAATGTTATGATCCTGTGACGAGATGTGTCAAGGATATAAATGGAAGAAACCTGATTAGCATCACTGAGGATGAAATTAGGGAGGTTTTCTCATTAAATGACCCATCTGTGGGATTGGAGAAAATAGACTTCACAGAGTTCACAGAGATTTATGCAGCATAGAAGGACTATTTGAGGTCTGGACCTCTGAGATAGTTTTTAGAACAGATTGGATCCATGTGTGTTATTAGTCCAAGCACACCCGAACCTTTCAGGTTAGATCTTTTTAGCAAGAAAGCTCAAGAGGTTTACAGGTCATTGACCTTAATTATGGGACATGATGTGGCAACCCATATGCCCATCCCATACATGTTCATGATGGTACAATCATTGCATCCTCACTAGCACTAATTTTTTATTTTGCATCCCACCTAGCTGATTTGATTCATGAAGGATTGATGGGAATCAAGAATATGAAGGTTTCTAGACCTTTTGGATGGTATTCTATGCTCATGCATATGTTTTTGTATAAGGGTGAGAATTTCTTCAACATAATGGTGAATATTATGAAGGAAAGATATGGAGAGAGCCTCCCTGTACAGTTATGGACTACGACCCTATCATGGGATAGAGTTGATGCTAGTTACATCGCTTTTGACAAAGATTTTGCATCAAGGCTTAGGTCTCTTTCATTTTTTGATAATCCAAGGATTCCAATAGAGTTACTAAGATTAATCAGGCCAATGGAGTACTACCAGGACATTACCATTGTCCACAATTTTGGTGACATAATTTTATACCCTATTTCTATAGTATTTAGAGTATATGGTTGCAAGGTGGCACCATATATCCTTCCTTATCAGGTTCCATTGAAGTTAGGCTATGCCAAGATCCTAAGATAGATTGGAAATCTATAGGAGACCACACTCACTAGTAAGGGTAGAGGAACATTCTTTCCTGATGTGACTTTAGCTCATCAATATGTGATAACAAAGGGAGGATGGGTGCACTTGCATAAGGTTCTGCAACCTTATAGGATGTCAAAGGTAGTGGTGAGCTGTGTGGATATAGAGGGTTTCCTCTTAGGCATGTTCAGAGATAAGGTAAGGTGTGATCTTATTGAGCATCAATTTAATTTCTCAGAGGATATAGTCAGAAATGAATTTGATCTCCAAGCTCAAGAGGTGAAAAAGGAAAAATGGGTCATTTACAAAAAGTCTGTAGACTTTATTCAGAATTTTGACAAAACTTATGACCCATTGATTGGTTTTGAGCCATGGGCTAGAAAAGTTGATGCCCTTGTGGAACATTTTGAGGGAATCATGCATGATGTGAATGAAAAAAGAGCAGTTGTGAGCAAGATAGATCCTAAGATGGCTAGGAAAATTTTAAGCCAGCCAAGATACATGAAGCTAACCCCGAAGGGAACTTATACAATGCAGAGAAGAAGTGGGTACACTATTCTCCTGCCCTCACAGCAAAAGGGTGAAGATGTCCCTTCCACTTCAAAAGGGAAGAGACCAATTAATGATTTAGCAATGCAAGCACCTTCCCCAAAGAGACAAAGACAAGAAGAAGAGAGACCAAAGGGTGTGACCTACTCCCCCTCTCAATCCCCTATCCAATTAGATGAGCATGGGATAGTAGAGTAATTGGTGCAACTGAGGAATGAGGGAAACTTCTTTGTTTCCAATGATGATTTACAGGAGGGAATGCTTGAGGCACCCAAAGAAGTGGCCATAGATCTTACAATTGAAGAAATTGAGGGTAAACAATTGGACCCTATTTTGAAGTAGGCAAGTGACTCTTTCCTTGCCCATGATGATTTTGTTAAAACTAGGGCCTTCTCACAATTCTTGTGGAGAATGAAAATCAATCAGTTTAAAGATATTTTTGAAAAGAAGAAGGAAGAATCTCTTGACAAAGATGTGAAAGAAATAGAGGAGGAGACCAAGGCACAAATGGCCAAGCAATTTGAGAAGATTACTCTTGAGGAAGGGAGGGCCATGATTCACACAGCAGGGATTCTAATTTTACCAGAATGGGACATTGCTGATGTGATTGTTTTTTATCAAGTTAGAAAAAGTAAGGTAAAGACTCTTGCCATACGATAGAACAAGCAAAGCAAGCAGCTAGAGGGATTTCTTTTTTTGAAGATCATGCTGCCTTGGTGATGTGGTCATTAAACCAAACTGAGGATAAAGGAAAAAGAAAAGTTTTCTCTCCAGGATATACAGGGAGTTTGATGGTGCAGAGAGTGGGAGAAACACCAAGTGTTGAAGCATCAAACTTGATTTTAGAAACTACTAAGTTTAATGTCAGCGTGGCTGAAAGAGAGGCAAAGGAGAAAGAAGAGCTCAGACTCAAGTTTGAGATGGTCTTAAAATCCTATAATGAGCTCAAGATTGAGCTGATTCAAAAGGACAATTTGATTGCACAATTGTCAAGACCTGTGAGCCATAGATCTCCTTAATTGGTGATTTCTAATAAACTTGCAGAAGCTTCATCTTCAAGCCCAATTGTTGAGTTTCCACCCTCACCATTCCCAGAAACAAACATTGATGCAAGAGTTGTTTGGGAAAAGTAGAGGCTAACAGAAGAAAAAAATAAGTTGAGGGTGATAAGGGTACATCTGGAAAAAGAAAAGGATGAGAATGTAAAGGCTACAACTTCAGCAAGTCAAAAATATGAAGAAAAAATAGTAGGGGCAATTATGGAGTTTGTTGTTAACCTGAAGCCTTCCATTGTACATAATCATATAGAAAAACTAATTTCTTTGCTTAAAGTTTTAAATAAGGAAAAGGATGAAATGGCTCTAGTTTTGGATAAATGGATTAAAAGGTCTCCTAATGTGAAGTTATTCTATATTCTATCTAAGGGACAGGAGGACCCAGATCCTCTGATAAAGCCAGTGCATCAAATTGTGAAGAAGATGGTGCAGTTTGGCATCTTTTTAGATGGTTTTATCAAAAGATCGAATATGTTGAAAGCTAAATTGATGCTTTCAAATTATGAACTGGTGCCTCCTATTTTCACAAAGGGGAATTTAAAGAAGCTTATAAATGGAGGGAGGAGTTAGATGGACTTCTAACAGAGAGAATAACAAATGTTTTGAGTGATAAATCTTCTTTCAGTGGCACTATTAAGATATTAATAACTACCAAGTCAATGTTTGACACCATCCAGCAGAAGGTCACTCAAGTCATAAGTGAATTAGAGCAGCTGTCAATCAAAAAAGTTGAGTTTGTTAGTTTTGATTTCCTAAGTGAAGAAGTGTACAAAAAATGGAGATATCAGTACATACTAGTTGTAGAGAGCGTAGATACACCACCAGCTTCATAAGACAGATCAGGGTGGTCATTTCGAGTCACAAAAGGTGGTTGAAAATACAAGGGAGCATTCATTGCAGAACGGACAACGGGTATTGCAGATCAAATTTGAAGAAGGAAAGCCAAGGACAACATTAAAGACATGAAAAGAGGTCGGCTCAACTGCAATTTGCTCACCTACTTGCCCAACTGTATTTATTATAAGTTTTGTAGTTGTTGTAATTTTTAGGGTTAGTATTTTTGTAAACCCTAGAATGACCTGAAGCTTTTTTCATTTCCTAATAGAAAAGGATTTCCCAAGGTCATTCAGGGTATTGAGAGTTTAGGTGTAAAAGGAAAAATAGGAGAAAAGTTCTGAAACCCTACCCCTTAGTCGAGGATTGTAAGTTTTGTAATTTTATCAAAGATAATATAAAGAAGAGATACAGGTTGCCGCTATAATTTGCAAGCTTGTTACTCAGGATGTTCATGTGTTCAAATGGTGAAAGGTTATACTTAGCATAAATTTTCAAATCTTTTCCTCTCCTTTGTCCTATTCTGTGAATTTGTAAATCTATCATAGGTTTCTATGAATATACTCAGGCTTTGGGTTTCCAACCGAGGGTTAGATTAAAGTTGCTTGAAGTTGAATATATGTTCATGAAGTTCATATGAAGGATTCTCATAAGTAGAAAAGATTTGATATATTTTTGTTTATGCTCAGAGACCATCTTTTTACAGACACCTTTGTACACATCTCGTTTCTTGAGATCTTGCCCAATGAATAAGGCGCTGGCCTATATTTTCTTATTTGCATCTTGTATAGAATGATTGTAATCTTGTAATCCTTAAATCAATAAAATCATTACTAGTATTTACTTTTATTTACTTTTATGTTGTCCTACCCAGTGATGGAGGATCAATGAACAATAGGTTGTTGTTTAGTATTCTCTCACTATTTTTATGTGTTGAAAGATCCAATAAAGAAATAAGGGGCAGAGTTGAAGTTATCAGTTAGAGTTACAACTATTGGATCAGGTGTACCCGCCTTGGTTTGATAGAGCCAGAAGCAGAAGAGGGAAAATCCATCCCTATATTTGGTCTAGTTGCCTATAGATTGCCCACATTTGGAACTAACCAGTCCTTAATATCCATCATAGGCATCTTGGTAGCCCTAGTTAGCATAAGCATTTTCAAACACCAACAGAAGGAAAGGTCGCACACACCTATTGTAGAGATGCGGTCAATACTATTGTGTATACTGTCAATAAAATTCAATTAAGGCCAGGCACAAAAAAAACACCTTATGAGTTATAGTTTGGGAATGTAGCTATAGTGAAATACTTCAAAATATTTGGACTACATCAAGAGAGATGAAGCAATTGGCAAGTTTGATGCAAGAAGTGATGAAGGTATTTTTCTTGGTTACTCTACTAAAAGAAAATATTATAGATGTTTTAATCTGAGATTGAAGAAAATTATTGAAAGTGCTCATGTTAAAATTGATGATAAGTTTATGATTCAAGAGAGATACCATGATTATGCACCTATGATTGAAGAAAAACCTAGATGTACCAGTAGTGAAGTAGTTGTTGAAGAAATGTTTGACAACATATATGTTCTATTCAATGAACCTAAAATAAGTGAAGAAGAAACACAAAAGGAAGATGAGAAACTCACACCAAATGTTCCTAAACTCACATCTAGATATCATTCAAAGAAAGACATCATTGGAGATCAGAGCTGCAAAATCATGACAAGATCAAAAGAAAAGAGTTCCATAGCAAATGAAGAACTATGTTCACTATCACAAATTGAAGCCTTAAGTGTTGAAGTTGTATGTAATGATTCAAATTGGCATGAAGCAATGAAAGAAGAACTAGATTAGATAATTTATAATTACACATGGGAATTGACCCCTACGTCTAGTGAAAAGACTGTAATAGGAATAAAATGGATATTCATAAATAAGATGAATGAAGATGGAACAGTGGTAAGAAATAAAGAAAGACTACTACGTAAAGGATATGTGCAAAGAGAAGGAATTGATTATTCAGATACATTGACCCCTATAAGTAGATTGGAAGCCATAAAGTTATTTCTAGCCTATGCTACCTTAAAATATTTTAAGGTATACCAGATGGATGTTAAGTCAACATTCCTAAATGGAGAGTTGAAGGAATAAGTATACATAAAGAAGCTTGAAGGATTCACCTTATTAGACATACCTTATATGGTGTACAGATTGAAGAAAGCCCTCTATGGACTTAAGCAAGCCCCTACAGAATGGTATAAAAGACTTGATGGATATTTGACAAAGATTGGATTCAAGAAAGGAGAAGCATATTGTAATTTATTCATAAGAGAAACATCTGATTGATTATTGTTAGTTGCCATATTTGTTGATGACATTATCTTTTGTGGTAACGAAAATCTTAGTGTTGAATTTGGTAAGGATATGCCTAGAGAATTTTAGATGAACATGATTGGACCTATCAAGTGTTAGGCATAGTCCCAAGAGATAACTGAGTGGGGGGTGTTAGAAATAAGGAATACTAAGAGGGGGGGCTGAATCAATATTCCACAAACTTTAACTTTTTTCCCAATTATGGATATAACAGATTATCTTTATACATGAATAACATAAGAAGCTAAAAAACATGCATAGCAATAAAACTAAAGAACTCATAACACATGATTTGTTCTCGAGGAAACCCTGGCCAAGGGAAAACCCTAGTGGGGATGGTACCCACAAAGATCCACTAATCAAAAGTATCATGTTAAGGATGTTGACCCTATTAGGAGTCTATTACAAGCATATAGTGTATCATTCCTGATTAAGGGACTATAGGCCTTGTTAGAAGCCTCAACCCTATTAGGAGTTGGTAGTACAAAATGTGATTACTAGCTGAGCCCACTGCCCAAACAAGTAATGTACAATATACACTGATTACAAAAAAGGTCAAGGTACATAACCTTATAATGCTTTCATCAATATCTCTTTGCTACTCTTTCACTATCGCTATCACATATAAATCATATATCTCGCATATTACTTCATCACTTCTTACAATTTACAATTACATTTATACAAGTTATTAAGGTTAATAACTTTACATGGTCGGCTACCATACAAAATAACTTTATCTAAGGGTTAACCTTTAGGATGTCATCCCTTTATATTGTTAAGACATTATTTTGATAAACAAAGTAATCCCTTAACTCTTTACCAATTATGTCTTCATATTTAGTCCTGTCAGCTTCACACTATCTTCGATAAAACTATCATAACTATTTTTGTACATGACATACTAGCTTGCATTCTAAGATGGGTCATCATTAGTCACCATAGAGTCTATGTTCAAGTGTACAAGCACTAAACTTACTCCAGTCAACATTGAAAACAAAAACTATATCCAAGTGCACTGGTGAAAACATTGTCTTACACTTAGACAAATTTGCAATGCACTTTGCTATACTTGCTCAGTGACCTATGTGATCTTCATGTGGATCATATGTTTCCATAATGACAACATATATGTACTCAAATCAGCCAAATTTCCAACAATCTCCCCCTTTGTCATTGGTGGCAACATATGAGAAAATTGGCTAAGTGTACAACATCAAAATCTCAAAATTGTGGCCATAGTATAAAATCTATATACTATCCTTACAAATCCTCAACATATAATCTCTAATACAATACTCCCCCTAAGAGTATCAATACATATCATATACAATCAATTTTCTACTGAATACCTCTCCCCCTTTGACAACAATGACAGAATAAAGTAGGTAGGGTGACAAAACTGTATCACAAAAAGATTATACCTTAATTTCTTATTGCAAAGCCAGTAGGCTTGCAACACAATCTACAAAATTAGTCTTCATAGCTTCTATCTCCTTCTCCCATGATTTATTAATGGAATCTATGACATTGAGTAGGGTGCTCAGTCCATAAGATGCTATTTGACAAGCTTGAAGGTTCTCAAAGTTAAACTTCTAAAAAGATGTCTTCACTGAAAGACATTCTTCCAACTGCTCTTCAATAACACTTAACTTCATAGAGGTATGTTCTCTCAAAAGAGTGAGTCTTCTCATTTTTTTGTCTCTCTCATATTGCAAAATTCTTATTTCATCATAAAGCTTCCAAACTTTCTTCTCAACATCACATACCTTTAGATTAGGGCTAGACAAAAAGTTAGTTTCATTCAGAATTTCTACTTCCTTCAACTTGATCTTCTGATCTTCATCTATTGGCAAAATCTCTGGTTTTGTACACTGACTATACAAAAGATTTTCCTATTCACAAAAGCTTCTTCAAGTCCTTGATATAGATATCAAGATGGTTAATATCATTTCTGATATTTTGACTGATGTTCGAAAGAATTCCAGCCTCATAGGCTGCTTGAGCTCTAACTTTTGCAATATCAGATAGGTTTGTAAATTCATTGTCAAAAGTGCTTATTACCTTCTTTTCTCTCTCCAAAGGATCTACCTCTACAATTTATGTAGTTAAAATTATTTTTAGCTTCTGAGTTAGTTCCTTCAGACTCCCTTCAAGATTCTTTACTTTCTTGTTCTTGCCAATGATTTTATTCAAGGAAGTGATCAATTCCAACTAATCATCATCATTAACTTCCTTTCCTAAATCCTCAAATGAAGATCCAATTTCCTTCTTCTTTCCAGTCTCTGGAGTAAGACTGATGTCCTCTTTGGTGGGTACAGGAGCTTGAATCTTAGTCTCTTTAGGTTCTTCACTCACAAATTGGGTCTTCTCTACTTCTGTATCTAGTTCATCAAGAGCTGAATTGTCAACAATGTTCTCTAAATTTTTGAATACATTGTCATTAGTATCCAAGGTGACCTTTGTTCATTCTACATTCATGATTTCATCTTCAGTGTTTATGTCTAGAGCAGAGGGAATATCCTCTTGTTCTGCTTCACCTACTTGCTCTACTACAACTGATGGTTCTCCAACAATTTCTACCATAACCTTCATTATTGCCTATTCTGTATTAGAATTAACATCTTCATATCTACCTCCCATAATTAGAATGGTTCTCCTTTACACTTCAATTTGCTTTGATGATCAAAAAACACTAATCATAACCTTATATTAATTAAATCTCACTTAATTATGACATCACACTTAATTATTTTGCCGCTTCTTTCCAAAAAGCTATTTTCTTCTAACCTACAAAACTCAAAACTTCTTGCAATCTTGCAAAACATAATATTTTTCTTTTCACTCTTAACCATAGAATTAGAACATCATAAACTACCTTGTATTAACTGTACAAGACTCAATTTGACAAAAATCTACTTCTACACTAATTCTAAGTTCCTAATCTATTGTAATTATCATAAACTAAGTGCTTTGAGATAGGTCAGGTAAGGATTCATTCTTACCACTTGATACTTCACCTTTCTGATTACCTTCAATGTTGAATATGTCTCCTTGATCTATGCTTTTAACAAACTTCACTTCATCTATATTGCTACAGCAACCTTTCTGACTGTTACTTGCATCTTCATTTGTTCTTGCATGACGTCTGGGGTTAGGGTTAGGATGAAAAACTCAATTGTTTATTCTGCAAAACCTTGCTATATGTCCAATCTTGTTGCATATCTGACAAACAATTCCATTGTTCCCATATCTTGGCCTAGGTAGATTAATTTGTGATCTGCAGTTTCTAGCAATGTGTCTAGCTTTGTTGCATCTATAACATACTACTCCATTTCTTCTGTTCATATCATCAATAGGTCTCTTATCTGCATTGTTAGTATTCCTAAACATTCTACTATTATTGTTATTCTTAATAAACTTAGGTTTCCTACATTCAATAGCTCTATGTCCAAATTGATGACAATTATAATAATAACCTTTAAGGGGTTTAAATTTCTTACCTGTGCAATCTCTCTTCATATGACCAATAGTATTACAAGAAAAACATCTACCTTTGAATTCTCTTTTCATACGTTTGGGTGATTCTTCTTGCTTAGGTGGTTCTTCTCCTTTGGGTGCATCTTCATATTTGTTGATCTCATCTATGTTTTCACATATTTTCAGATCTGGTTCCTTGCTTTCATCATTTTCTTTTAGAGTGTTAAATCCAAGACCATTCTTATCATAGAATGGTTCCTGAAGAGATATTTGTTCATCAATCTTCTCACTAGTTGAATATAACCTTTCAAGTTGTTGTTTGGATTGATTCAATTTGCCTTTCACAATCTTCTTGTATTTCTCAAGTTCAACATACTACAAATTGACTTTCTCAAATTTAGATGTTACTTTGCCAAGTTTAGATTTTAGTCCTTCATTTTGAATCTTCAACCTTTCATTCTCAGATTTTAGATTTTCTCCATTCTTGCTATTTCCATCTTTCAGATTAAGCTTTAGATTTTCTATCTTCAGTTCATGCTTAAGGATCTCATTTTCTTTTTCTAAATTGTCATCACAGTTTTCAATAAGAACTTCAGATTCCTTATCAGATTTCAGATCTTCCAACTTCTTTTTCAGTTTCTCAATGAGGTTCTTTGCATCATCATATTTCCCTTTCAAAATGTCTCTTTCATCAGTAAGCATATCAATCTATTCAAGAGCTTCTTCAAGATTTTTTTGTAGCTGATCCATATTCATAGAGATCTTACTCAAGTTGCTAGGCTTTCCTTGAATGATTCTTCTCTGAGTAACTACGATCTGATACCAATTGTTAGAAATAGGGAATACTGAGAGGGGGGGTGAATCTATATTCCACAATCTTTAACTTTTTCCCAATTATGAATATAACAGATTATCTTTATATATGCATACGATAAGAAGCTAAAAAACATGCATAGCAATAAAACTAAAGAACTCATAACACATGATTTGTTCTTGAGGAAACCCTGGCCAAGGGAAAACCCTAGTGGGGATGGTACCCACAAAGATCCACTAATCTAAAGTATCTTGTTAAGGATGTTGATCCTGTTAGGAGTCTATTACAAGAATATAGTTTAACAATCCTGATTGAGGGACTATAGGCCTTGTTAGAAGCCTCAACCCTATTAGGAGTTGGTAGTACAAAATGTGATTACTGGCTGAGCCCACTACCCAAACAAGTAATGTACAATATACACTAATTACAAAAAAGGTCAAGGTACATAACCTTATACTACTTGCATCAATATCTCTTTGCTACTCTTTCACTATTGCTATCACATATACATCATATATCTCACATATTACCTCATCACTTCTTACAATTTACAATTACATTTATCCAAGTTATTAAGGCTAATAACTTTACATGGTCAGCTGCCATACAAAATAAATTTATCTAAGGGTTAACATCTAGGATGTCATCCCTTTATATTGTTAAGACATTATTTTGATAAACAAAATAATCCCTTAACTCTTTACCAATTCTGTCTTCATATTCAGTCCCGTTGGCTTCATACTATCTTCAGTAAAACTATCATAACTATTTCTGTACATGTCATACTGACTTGCACTCTGAGATGGGTCATCATTAGTCACCATAGAATCTATGTTCAAGTGCACAAGCACTGAACTTACTCCAATCAATGTCACAAAAAAAAACTAAATCTATGTGCACTGGTGAAAACATTGTCTCACACTTAGACAAATTTGCAATGCACTCTACTATACTTGCTCTCTGACCTGTGTGCTCTTCATGTGGATCATATGTTTCCATAATGACAACATCTATGTACTCAACTCAGCCAAAATTCCAACAAGGCGGGGGGGGGTGAATCAGTTATCAACAAGTTGCAATTCTTTATCCAATTAAGTATACTTAAACATAAAGCATAATACCAATGAAAGAAAACTTGAACATAACACCAATATTTTGGTTATGGGGAAACCCAAATAGGTAAAAAATCTAGTGGTAATTGACACCCACTAATAATATGCACTAGTGAATTATTGTCCTTGTTATAAGATGCTTAACCCTATTAGGAGTTGTCTTTATAATGTATTTAGTATAGTGACTTGGTCAAGGGTCTAACCTTATTAGGAGTCTTTTACAATTAACCCTGTTAGGGGTGAGGATGCACTATTCGAGAGAACACTTCTCAAAGGGGTGAAGTATACAACCTTCTGAATAACAAATACACACTATATCTGGATCTTGGTGAACTATGCTTTGACCTATTGTTTGGATCAGTTCCAATGTATAGCATAAACTCTTCACTTGGTCACATAGACCTTCTTATGATGGCTTAACACTTCACACACTCTGCCCTGCACTTCACAATCAACTCTCAACCATGCCATAGCAATCACAAATGACTGCCTATAAATATCTTTCCTCTAAATGATATAATCAAGTCAGCCTATAAGAACCACCTTGAAATCATATTAGAGAAACCATAACATACTCCAATAATAATTTTGTTGGCTCTACTTATAACACAACACAATCTGGGACCTATCCAATATTAATATAAGTAGATACATGCTACACATTGATGGTTCTACCAAAGTAACTAAAACTTTCTCCTCAGAGCTGAATTACATCATGCAATCTTAACTAAACATTACTAACTCTTCTCTAAGAAGTAATCCAAGGGCGCATACAAAAATGATAGGTACAACTCCTGAACCAATATAATCTCTATCGGCTCTTTTGAATGAACAAAGGAAACTACTATCAGTAAATAGAAATTGCATAACTTGACTTCTACTGATCATTGGAATCTTCATCCATGAACGTAACATCACTACCATGTCTCCATCATATATCCAAATGCCCAAGGCTCCATGATAACTGTACAAATAATGACTCATAGGACACTGCTTGTAACTCTGTCAGGAACACTACTGACATAAGCTACTATATAACTATCTATACTAACAATTAACTTCTACATCCATGATATGATGCTGATAACATGTCTATGTTGTATATAGTAGAAGCTTACTACATAAGTCTTCTAGGCATGCTACTTAAAATATGTTTTCATTAATGACAAACATATAATCAGCATTGGCTTGCTAGCGAATCTCCAACAATCTCCCCCTTTGGAATTGATGGCAACATATCAAATGAAAAACTCCAAAAAAATTTCCCCAAGAATAAATCCTCCATCTGCTATAATATTCTTCAACATTCTCCATTTCCTCAACTGAATACTACTCCCCCTTAGTATATTGCTCCTTTTTTTACTTCTATTTTTCATGACTATATATTACTGCCCCTTTAACATCAATGGAAAAGGGTGCTAATCAGTTTAAGCATTGATACTACTCCTGAAGTAGAGTATTCATCAATCCATCAGTCTCTGAGGATTGATGCTCTTTCTCCTTTCTTCTAAGTAGAATCAGGGAAGGGAATTACACCTAAGTTCTCCCTGAGATACTCAAAAGTATCCTTTGGAAAGGGCTTTGTGAATATGTCTGCTAATTGATCTTTAGTACTCACATAGTCCACCTTGAATTCTTTCTTTTCCACTTTCTCTCTTAGGATATGATACTTGAGCTCAATGTTTTTTGTCTTTGCATGAATCACAGGGTTCTTTTACATGTTGATAGTGCTAGTGTTATCACAATGAATAACAATAGGATAATCAATCTGAATTCCAAAATCCTTTATCATCTGCTTGATCCAAACAATTGTAGAAAAATTCAAAGCTGCTGCAACATACTCTGCTTCTGTTGTTCACTAAGAAATACAATTATGTTTCTTGCTTGTCCAAGTGACAAGTCTATTTCCAAGAAACATTGTTCCTCCTGATGTAGTCTTTCTATCATCAACACAGCCTTCCCAATTTGCATTAGTATACACATGAAGCTCAACATTTTTTGAATTAGGATACCATAGATGATAATTTGTAGTGCCTTGAAAATATCTGAATATTCTCTTTACTGCCATGAGGTTACTTTGTTTAGGCTCTCCTATAAATATTACAACTATGCCAACTACATTGGAAATATCAGGTCTAGTTTGAGTAAGATAAATGAGTCTACCAATCGTAGACTTGTATAATGTTATATCTACTCTTGGTGAGTCATCTTCTTTTGTAAGCTTGCATCTAGTTATCATAGGTGTCCTTACTGGCTTGCAATCATCCATCTTGAATTTATTTAATATCTCTTTCACATACTTAGACTGATTAATGAAAATACCTTTCTCCATCTGCTACACATTTAATCCCAAAAAGTATATGATAGGTCCAATCATGCTCATCTCAAATTTTCTCTACATCTCCTTAGCAAATTCAGCACTTACATTGTCATTACCTCCAAAGATAATTTCATTAAAAAATATAGCTATAAGTAGTAAACCTTCAGATGTCTCTCTTATGAATAGATTACAATTTGCTACTTCTTTCTTGAATCCAATCTTTGTTAGATAACAATCAATTTTCTCATACCAGGCTCTAGGGGCTTGCCTAAGTCCATAGAGGGATTTCTTGTTAATCTGCATACCATATCAGGTCTTTTTGATAGGGTGAATCCTTCTAGTTTCTCAATGTATACTTCTTCTTTTAGCTCTCCATTCAAGAATGCTAACTTAACATCCATTTGATAAACTTTGAAGTTTTTGAATGTTACGTAGGCTAGAAACAACTTAATAGCTTCTAATCTTCTCACTAGTGCAAAAGTGTCTGAATAATCAATGCCTTCTCTCTGTGCATATCCCTTACATACTAACCTTGCCTTATTTCTTACTAATGTACCATCTTCATTCATCTTGTTTCTGAATATCCATTTTGTTCCAATCACATTTTCATCACTAGGTCTTGGGACCAGTTCCCAAGTATCATTCTTGATAATTTGATCCAGTTCTTCTTTCATAGCATCATGCCAATCTAAATCATTGCATGCATCTTCAACACTTAAGGGTTCAATCTGAGATAGTAAGCATATCACCTCATTTCTTGCAGAACTCTTTGCTTTTGATCTTGTTGTGACTTTTCCACTCTGATCTCTAATGATTTCATCCTTAGAATGATATCTAGATGTAAACTTTGGAGCTTTAGGTGATATGGTTGTTAGGAATGGGAACTCTGAGAGGGAGGGTGAATCAATGTTCATTGTATTTTACCTTTTTACTAAATCTTAAATAGAACTTAAATACTTAAGGACAAAAATGACTATCCACATAAACATGAAACATGAAATCAACACATAACACCAATATGGTTATGGGGAAATCCAAATAAGTAAAAACCCTGGTGGGAATTGACACCCACTAGTAATTTGTACTAGTGTTTTATGATCCTTGTTAGAAGATCCTTAACCTTGTTAGGAGTTACTTTACAATATATTAAGTATGGTATACCTTTTCAAGGGTCAGACTCTATTAGGAGTCTTTTACAATATAGCTTGTTAGGGGTGTGGATGCACTATCCTAGAACTCACTACTCAAATGGTGGAGGCCGCAACCTTTTGATCTCAAATACACACTTTATCTGTTGGATGAATTGTTACTGTGACACTATTTGTCTGATCAGTTTCTTTAATGCACTGATTCTTTGATCTCTTGTAAATCTGTAATACATCTTATCAACTCTTCACACACTTCTCCTCTTCTTATCTCAACTCTATATCTTCTCTCATCCTAATTAAAATGGGTGCATCTCATATTTATATGCGCATACAAAACAAATAACTAGGTCGACCCTTTGACCGATTACATACAATGTTTCCAATTGAATTGGCTCAAGCGTGTTTACAAAAAAACATAATTATATGTCTGCAACCTAATTACAATAGTTTCATAGCCTTTACAACATTAAAATATAACCACAAATCAAAATGCCAATAGTCAGCTGCTTACTTTGTTCTTCTCTAGCACACACTGGCTGTGTAACTTCAACTATCTACAACTTTGTCATACTTGCATATCTAATCATGCACTCATAGACTAAACATGAATATAATCTAAAAAACTTATCTTATATGGTGCATACCATAACTTAGTTGTGGGCACATGCACTGATGCTTTGAGCTTCAAGTACTTTGTACACTATCCAGCCTTCAACACTTAGCAAATTTCTGATCTTCTCATCAAGTGCGCTAACTCCAAACTACTTTATGAACTTGTTGCCATAATGAAAATACTATAATAAGTCATATACACAATTATATCCAACTTTCCAACAATCTTCCCCTTTTTAATTAATGGCAACAAAGGAATATGGCCAAGTTGCCAACTATCCCTTAATACAATTTTTTTTTGTCTTATATATTCCTTATACAAAAACTTCTATCTTATATCTCATTATACATATCTATAACCCATATTCTATACATACTCTATTGGACTAACCACCAACGTCTCCCTTTGGGATTTGTGACATGGTTTAACAACCTCATGTGTTCTATAAGTCTAGTGGTTGTATCAGGCATTAACAAGTTGATATTTTGGTGCAATGACAACCACTACTTGTAACAAGTGGTATCAGAGCTTGGTCATAGGTTTGAATCCCCTCAGATTATGATGAGGGAGGGATTTTTGGACTAACCACCAATGTCTCCCTTTGGGATTCGTGACATGGTTTAACAACCTCCTATGTTCTATAAGTCTAGTTGTTGTATCGGGCATTAATAGGTTGATCTTTTGGTGCAATGAAAAACTACTACTTGTAACATACTTCCCATTTGACATTAATGACAAAGGTGCACCAAAATTGTATCTACAAATACTTACTATGAGAGAACATCCAGACATGCTATCTGTAGGTTTTGGATCTCTTTCTTCCAAAATGTGATTAATGAATTTACAATCTGGAGATGGGTACATAGTGCATACTATAGCTTCTCCATATTCTCCAAATCTATTTTGGGACCATGATCATATATCACCATGGTGGCATCTATCTCCTTGATATTCTAATTGAGTATATCTAGTGAGGGCGTAAGAGTATTCCTTAGCTGAGTTTGCCTAGCCCTTATCTTGGACATATCTTTTTCTGTCTTCTCAATCTTGTCAATTTGACCTTGATATACATTATTGCACATATTCAGATCAATGGATGGGTCTTTCACTAATTTCTTTACTTTCTCTATCATACATTCTACCTCTTCTATCTTCTTGCAGTGGGCATCAGTTAACTTGTCCTGATCCATGCAGTCAGCAGTGATTTTGCTTCCTTTTTCTACAAACTCTTTCAAAGTTGCTTGTCCCATTAGAAATAGGGAATACTGAGAGGAGGGGGGGTGAATTAGTATTCCAAAAACTTTAACTTTTACCCAATTATGGATATAACAGATTATCTTTACACATGCATAACATAAGAAGCTAAACAACATGCATAGCAATAAAACTAAAGAACTCATAACACATGATTTGTTCTCAAGGAAACCCTAGCCAAGGGAAAACCCTGGTGGGGATGGTACCCACAAAGATCCCCTTATCCTATTAAGGATGTTGACCCTGTTAGGAGTCTATTACAAGCATATAGTGTATCAGTCCTAATTAAGGGACTATAGGCCTTGTTAGAAGCCTTAACCCTGTTAGGAGTTTGTATTACAAAATGTGATTACCAACTGAGCCCACTACCCAAACAAGTAATGTAAAATATACATTGATTACAAAAATATGTCAAGGTACATAACCTTATACTTCTTGCATCAATCTTTATTCGTTACTCTTTCACTAGATCACTATTACATAACATCATATATCTCACATATTACATCTCTCTCTCCTTACATTTTACAATTACATTTATACAAGTTATTCAAGCTAATAACTTTACATGGTCGGCTTCCATATTACAAAATGAATTTATCTAAGGGTTAAAATCTAGGATGTCATCCCTTTATATTGTTAAGACATTATTTTGATAAACAAAATAATCCCTTAACTGTTTACACATTATGTCTTCATATTCAGTCCTGTCAGCTTCACACTGTCTTTGGTAAATCTGATATAACTATTTCTATACATGACATACTAATTTGTGCTCTGAGATGGATGATCAATGGTCATCATACAGTCTATGTTAAAGTGCACAAGCACTAAAATTACTCCAATCAATGTCACAAACAAAAACTATTTCCTGGTTCACTAGTTGAAACACTATCTCACACTTAGAGAAAGTTGCAATGTGCTCTGCTATACTTTCTCTTTGACTTGTACACTCTTTAGTTGCAATGTGCTCTTCTATTCCTTATTGCAAAGTCGAAAGGCTTATAATACAATCTACAAAATTAATCTTCATAGCTTCTATCTCCTTCTCCCATGATTTCTTAATGGAATCTACCACATTGAGTAGGGTGCTCAGTCCATAAGATGGTATTTGACATGCTTGAAGGTTCTCAAAGTTAAACTTTTGAAAAGATGTCTTTGCTGAAAGACATTCTTCCAACTAATCTTGAATAGTGCTTAACTTCATAAAAGTATGTTCTCTCAAAAGAGTGAATCTTTTCATTTTTCTATCTCTCTCATCTTGCAAAACTCTGATTTCATCATAAAGCTTCTAAATTTTCTTTTCAACATCACGTACCTTCACATTAGGGCTAGAAAGAAGGTTAGATTCATTCTAAAATTTTGCTTCCTTCAACTTCATCTTTAGATCTTCTTTTACTATCAAAGTCTTTGATTTTTTACTGTATGTACAAAGATTTTTCTATTTCTAAACTCTTTCTCAAGTTCTTGATACAAATATCAAGATTTATAATATCATTCTTGATATTTTGGCTAATGGTCAAAAGCATTCCTACTTCATAAGCTGCTTGAGCTCTCACTTTTGCAATATCAGATACATTTGTAAATTCACTATCAAAAGTGTTGATTACCTTCTTATCTTTCTCCAAAGGGTCCGCCTCTGCAATTTGTGTAGTTACAATGCTTTGTAACCTCTCAGTTAGTTCCTTCAAACTCCCTTCAAGATTCTTTACTTTCTTATTCTTGCCAATGATTTTATTCAAGGAAGTGATCAATTCCAACTGATCATCATCATCAACTTCCTTTCCTAAATCATCAAATAAAGATCCAATTTCCTTCTTTCTAGTCTTAGGAGTAAGATTTATGTCTTCTTTGGTGAGAACAGGTGTTTGAATCTCTATCTTTTTAGGTTCTTCACTGACAGTTTGGGTTTTTTCTACTTCTATATCCAGTTCATCAAGAGCTGAATTATCAATAATGTTCTCTAATTTCTTGAATATATTGTCATTAGTATCCAATGTGACCTTTGTTTCTTCTAAATTCATGGTTTCATCTTCAATATTTATGGCTGGAGGAGAGGGAATATCCTCTTGTTCTACTTCACCTTCTTGCTCTGCTGCAACTGATGGTTCTCCAACAATTTCTACCATAACCTTGATTATTGCCTACTTTGTATTAGAATTAACTTCTTCATATCTACCTCTGATAATTAGAATGGTTCTCCTTTTGGTTCTCATATGGGTGCTTAAGACCTTCAAGATTTTCTTAAGATGGCCATCATCTCTTACCTCACAAAGCTTTCTCATAAGATTTTCTCTTATAGTTATATCTTCCTCAAAATCTCTCTGCTTTCTATTTACAAGTTTTTTATACAAATCATCAGGTATCTGACCCTGAATAGAATGAAACTTCTTATTTGTCAAAATCATATGCTTTAGAATTGCATTCTCCAAATTGTGTCTATCTGAATAGTCATAAAGATTGTAGTACTTGTTCATTCTTGTAAAGTCTCCATTTACAATGATCTATTCATTAAGCTTTTTAACTTTGGGTTTCCAAGATTTCTTCTTAATAGTAGTATCATCATCTTTTATGTCTACAATTTTTCTAGGAAGTGGTGGCACCACAATTTTCTTCCTCTTACCAGGTCCAGTAGCACTTTCCTTCACTCTCTTTCTAGGTGTGGAAGAAGAGGATCTAGGAGGTTTCTTTGCTTCTTGTTCCTCCTCAGGTTCCTCTACTTTCACCTTGACTTATGTAGCTTCTTTCTTTACTACACTTGATGACAAGGGAGGTACATACAAGATCTCTTTCTATCCTATATTGCTAATTGTTCCTACTGTCTGCTTTGCTATTTCAAACTCATGTTCTATCATCCCTGAATCTTTCAATATTTTCTTTATAGTGCTGTCAACTCTCTTCTTAGATTGCTTCTCTTTAATTATAGGTTTAGCAGAGTTGAAGTTCTCGTCAAAAGTTCCAAATCTATTGCACTGGGTGTCCAACTTACTCTTAAGTAACCTGCCAACATACTCTTCATTTTCTGCCTCAGATATCTCATAGCCAAGAGGGTCTATGAACTCAATTCTAGGTTCCACTACTTCAATATAGGTAAATTCAGTGTCAACCATGAAACATATATTATCTTTATACTTCTCCACAAGAGACTATGGGATCCTTGATCTGCTAGTTGCCAAGTTCTAAAATGTCTTCATCACTAACATAGTACTCTCATTCACTTTGTCAATAACATGTCTGATATATACTTTATTGATTCTTTCCATAGTAGTTCATTCATCATTCCAATCATTTGTAATGGTGTAAGGAAATCTTCTCAATAGGTGGAAAAACATGTATGTGATTAAGGATGAAAATCTAAATTGTGCATATTTTGTCTTCTTAATCTTATCCAAGTTCTCAAACAATTGAATTCTCATAATTTCACACATATCAACTGGTACCTTGTCAACACACATCAAGTAAGCTATGTGTACAATTCTAGCTTCCATGTCATCTTCTCTTGAATTTGCACAAAACTTAGTGGTTAGGATCTTGCATAAGTATCTCACATCATCTTGTTTGATCTTACTAATCACAATTCCTCTACCATTATAGGATGAACCTATGTTGTCCATGACTATTTTCCTCATATTCTTCTCATTTAAAGGAATAGCACCAATTTTAGATAATCTAGTGACTTCATGAATCAAGTTAGTTGTAATGTCTATCACTCTATCTTCTAGCCAAAACTTCACATTTTCAATTCTGCTCAAGATAATCTTAGTACATTCTTCATTATCAAATTCATATTGCAATGCATACTTAATAATCTCATTATCTTTCAAATGATCATATCCTTCTCTTAATGACATATCTTGGTTGTAAATATTCTAATACTCATTGGTGAAATCACTATCACTAATGGTTTCTAACTTGCATCCAAGATAACCTCTTACATTCTCTAAATGCAAAACTCCATCTAGTACGGATGATAATGCTAACCTAGGATCATCTTCCAAGGGTTCTACTAGTTCCCTCTTCATTCTAGGTCTATTTTTGTCTCTAACATTGTGAATTAAAGATTCATCCATGATTACTTCTAATTCTTTATACCAATTCAAAGATCTATCAAGTAAAATACCTCGATTTCATGATTATAGGGCTTGCGTAGATTTGATGCTCAAATCTTTTACCAAATCATTGCAAAATGCTTCCAATGACTACTCTTTGATCTCCTTAACACTTCAATTTTCTTTTATGATCAAATAATACCAATCATAACCTTATATTAATTCAATTTCACTTAGATCTGACATCGCATTCAATTCTTTTTCCGCTTCTTTCCAAAAAGTTGTTTCTGTTAACCTACAAAACTTAAACCTTCTTGCAATCTTGCAAAACATAGTATTTTTCTTTGTGCTCTTAACAATAGCATTATTACATTATAAAATACCTTTCACTAACTATGCAAGACTTAATTCATCATAAATATACTTCTATACTAATTCTAAGTTCCTAATCTACTATCATTTCCATAAATTAAGTGCTTTGAGATAGGTCAAGTAAGGATTCATTCTTACCACTTGATACTTCACCTTTTTGATTACCTTCAATGTTGAATATGTCTCCTTGATCTATTCTTTTAACAAACTTCACTTCATTTGTATTGCTATAGCAACCTTTCTGTCTATTACTTGCATCTTCATTTCTTCTTGCACGACTTCTAGGGTTAGGGTTAGGATGAAAAACTCCATTGTTCATTCTGCAAAACCTTGTTGTATGTCCAATCTTGTTGCATATCTGACAAACAATTCCATTGTTCCCATATCTTGGTCTAGGTGGATTAATCTATGATCTGCAGTTTCTAGCAATATGTCCAGCTTTGTTGCATCTATAACATACTACACCATTTCTTCTGTTCATATCACCAGTAGGTCTCTTATCTGCATTGTTAGTATTCCTAAACATTCTACTATTATTGTTATTCTCAATAAACTTAGGTTTCCTACATTCAATAGCTCAATGTCCAAATCCATGACAATTATAACAATAACCTTTAAGGGGTTTAAATTGCTTACATGTGTAATCTCTCTTCATATGACCAATAGTGTTACAAGTAAAACACCTACCTTTAAATTGTCTTTGCATACCTTTAGATGAATCCTCTTGCTTAGGTATTTCTTCTCCTTTAGGTGCATCTTCAAATTTTTTGATCTCATCAAACTTCTTTTCATCTATGCTTTCACATATTGTTAGATCTAATTCCTTGCTTTCATTATTTTCTTTAAGAGTGTTGAATCCAAGACCAATCTAATCATAAAATGGTTTCTAATAAGATATTTGTTCATCAATCTTATCACTAGTTGAATATAGTGTTTCAAGTTGTTGTTTGGGTTGAGTCAATTCACCTTTCACAATTGTATTGTATTTCTCAAGTTCAACATACTAAAAATTGACTTTCTCAAGTTTGGATGTTACTTTTCCAAGTTTAGATTTCAATTCTTCATTTTTAAATATAAGGTTATGTACCGTGACCTCTTTTTGTACAAAATGTGATTCAATCAATATTTATTTTCTCCTCTTTCACTATTTCTATTACATAACATCATATATCTCACATCTTACATCTCTCTCTCCTTACATTTTACAATTACATTTATACAAGTTATTAAGGCTAATAACTTTACATGGTCAGCTGCCATATTACAAAATGACTTTATCTAAGGGTTAAAATCTAGGATGTCATCCCTTTATAGTGTTAAGACATTATTTTGATAAACAAAATGATCCCTTAACTCTTTACCAATTTTGTCTTCATATTCAGTCCTGTCAGCTTCACACTCCCTTCGGTAAAACTAGTATAACTCTTTTTGTACATGTCATACTGACTTGCACTCTAAGATGGGTGATCAATGGTCATCATAGAGTCTATGTTCAAGTGCACAAGAACTAAAATTTCTCCAATCAATGTCATGTAAACAAAATCTATTTCCTGGTTCACTGGTGAAAACACTGTCTCACACTTAGACAAATTTGCAATGCGCTCTGCTATACTTTCTCTTAGACCTGTGCACTCTTCATGTGGATCATATGTTTCCATAATGACAACATCTATGTACTCAACTCAGCCAAATTTCCAACATCTCCAACTTTTTGTGAACTGAGTTCAAGTGAGAAGTTTATGATGAATTCACTTAGCCTTTTCTTCATGTACTTCTCTTCTACAACTTGAGATGCAGATTCTTCCAAGGTAGAGAAACTAGTCTTAAAGGCTATGAGGATGTTTCTAACATCATCAACTTTCTTGTCTGAAGGAAATAGGCTATTCAATATGTTTATTGACTCAACAAATAGTGTATTCCTCATTACGTATTTCTCCTTGGCCTTCTCCATAGCTAAGACACTGATCTTGATCAGGTCTTCTTCTCCCCATGAATCCAAACTAGTTCTATCAGGTGTCAAACTTGACAAAAATGATGCCGATGGAGTGATAGGAGTGCTATCGATCACTTCTAGTTTTAATTTTCTTATAATTTCAATAGATGGCTCATATGTTTTCTCACTTTCTTTTACCTCTTCCTCTCTCTTTTTGGTTTTTTGCTTCCTTTTCTTTTTCTTCTTCTTTCTTTTCTTCTTTTTCATATGTTATATCCTCAATCAATCCTTCTTCTTGTTGATTGGGAGGAGTTTTACTACAAATATTTTAAACCTCTTGTGTGCTTGCAAATGCCTCTTCAAAATTATCCAAATCCATTTCTATGGCCACCAAAGGGACTTTTACATTATCAATAAAAATTGAGCCATCCTTTAATGTCTCTGATATGGGTGCTACCTTATCTTCCTATGATATTGTTTCAACTATAGGTGCTCAATCCTCAGGACCTATCATAAGTACATTAGTAGTCTTTGACTCTTTTGCAACCATTTTGGGTACTTGAGCTTTCTGCGCAGTAGTTGGATACACGTTCCTATTCATGAAGACCTTCTCAAATGTCTTCTTTGTTTCCTTAGTAACCAATTCATAGCTCTTGTGCATTATGTGCAGGGTCCTTGACTTGGTTTTGATATGTGGCTTTTGTTAGAAATGGGAAATACTGAGAGGGGGGGTGAATCAATATTTTAGAAACTTTTGCCCACTTATGGATATTACAAATTACTTTGTTGCACATAAAGATAATCAAACTAATAAACAAACACAGCACAATATGAAGATAACTCATAACACATGATTTGTTTTCGAGGAAACCCAATCAAGGGAAAAACCCTAGTGGGGATGGTACCCAAAAATGAGATCACTAATCAAAAGTATCATGTTAGGGATGTTGTGACCCTATTAGGAATCAATTACAATACATATAGCTGATCTATCCCGGTTAAAGGACTTTAGGCCCTGTTTAAAGCCTTAACCCTGTTAAAGGTTACAAGTACCAAATCTGATTACAAGATGAGCCCACTGCCCAACCATGTAATGCTGATTACCAGATGAGCCCACTACCCAAATAGGTAATACAATTGTTTGCTGATCACTATAGTATTTGAGTTCAACTTCACATATATAGCCTTTGCCGCTATCACAATTTTACATCAACTTTTACAATTTCGCTTACAAGTTTCTTATCTTCTTTTTCTATTACAAGGTAAAAATCACTACCTTTATACATGAATAAATTATATAAACATTTTGGTCGGCTTCCATATCATAATTTCATCATATGTCATCCCAGAATATCATTAAATAACTTTTTAAACTCTTTACCAAATGTTGTCCTGAATACTGTTCTGTCGGCCTCAAACTGTCTTCAATAATCTTGAAATAACTTTGTCCGTACGAATCAAAACTTTATGTGCTCTGAGATGGAGTATCCTCAAGGTTTCTAGATGTCTCATCTAACTCCACAAAAGAAAATATCATATCAGTAAAAAGATATAGTCAATTTACCAAAACTGCTCTTCAGGAACACTGTTCTGATATACTGTCTTCATCAAAAAGCTTGTAACTAATTCATATAAACTCCAATATTTATGCACTATTAACCATAGCTCAAATATATCCTAAATATAATATATTAAATTTTGCAAAGTTTTATTTCATCAGAATAATTACTTACAAAAATATCTTCCATCAGGTACTCTGTCTGCTTGTCTATCACTGAACTTTACTAAATCTCCTTTATCTCTCAATCCAAAATAGGTAAGCACTTGTGCTGTTAACTAAAGATAAATATCATTATGTTCTATCTTCCATTAACTCTACATAAGCCAATCTTCAATATAAAATTATTTATGATCAAAACAATCCGCTGTTTCCCTGTCAATTCATTGAAATTCAATAAGTACTAAAAACATACATAACACCTGCAATCATATGATATCAGAAATATATGACATGTAAGACATCTAAAAAACATATATGAAATCTACAATCACAAAAACATATATAAGACATGTTTTATGCATGACATATAATCTGATCCTTGTAAACATATCATTTGAACAACATGTATGATAACTGAAAACTGATAAACATATGTTGCCACAATGACAACATCCATGCATCCATAACAATCTCCTTACTTAAGCCAAAATGCCAATCAATATCCCCATTGACCTAAGCCAAATTTCCAACAATCTCCCCCTTTGTCATTGATGGCAACATATGGGAAAATTGGCTAAGTGTCAAAAAGCTTCAAAACTCAAAAGAATAGTTACACAAAAGATTGAGCTGAAAAGATATTTTTATTTATCATAAGAGTAATTACATTGTATTTGCATAACTCCCCCTTAGAATATCCTTCTCATATATACAAACTTCTCACTTTACAAACTGACTCTTTACAAAGATATACATAGACAATTTTCTTTCTATTTCTCCCCCTTTGACATCAATGACAAAAAAAATGTCCAAAGTTCTGCTATCTACTAAAAGGCTGGCAAACTATTCACACAATCTGCATATTCAATCTTCAATGCTACAAAATTTGAATCCCATGCATTCCTTACTGAGTCTGATACACTAAGCAATGTGCTTAGTCCGTATGCTGCAATTTGACAAGCTTGAAGTGAATCAAACCAAATTTCTCATAGGACAACTTTGCCTTCATACACTCCTTCAACTGTTCTTCAATTATGGATAACTTTGTAGTTACATGTTCTCTAAGAATGCTTATTCTGTTCAATTTGAGTTCTCTCCCTGCATACAAAATTCTAACTTCTGATTTCAGTTGTCTCACTATCCTCTCAACTGACATGATCTTTACATTTGGATTCATCAAAATGTTAGTAGCTACCAAATCTCTTCTTCTTTCTTCTTGATCTCTTCATCTTCAGCCAATGTGACTAATTTCACACAATCCACATACAAAGTCTTGCCTATCTCATAAACTTTCCTTAAATTCTTAATGCTCACATCAAGATTTATTATGTCACCTTTTATGTTAGAACTTATTGTTTGCAAAACTTCAGCCTTATGCTCTGCCTGTGATTTCACTTTAGCTATATCCTTCAAATTTGTGAATTCAGAATAAAAAATGCTCATTACCTTATTTCCTTTCTCATTAATTCCTGATTCATCAACCTTAGTGTTGATTATGCTCTGTAATCTATGTGTCAATTCTGATAACTTAACCTCAAGGTCCTTGACCTTCCTATTTTTACTAATAATCTTGTTCAAGGATGATATCAAATTAAGTTGATCATCATCATCAACATCCTTTGAAAATTCATCAAAAATAGAAGTAGCCTTTGTGGGTGTATTTTTAGGTACATTAAGAACTTCTTTACCTTTCTCTTTTTCTGCTTGCTTAGGGGTTTCTTCTTGTGGTACCTTCTCTGCTATTGGTTGCTTTGTTATGTGCTCTATCACTATTGGGGCTGCCTCAGGTTGTGCTTGTTGTTCTGCTTTCTCTTTCTCTGCTTGTTTTGTTTGATCATCTAGGCCCAAATTGTCAACAATGTTACCAAGTTGATTGAACATTGCATCATCAAATTCTAGTGTTACTTTTACCCCTTCTACATCCATAGACTCCTTTCCAATATCAATTTGTGAATATGATTGAGCTTTAGGACTAGAATCCTTCTCTGTTTTAGTGACCTTTCCTGCCACAATATCTGCCATTACTTGCATTACTACAAGTTCTGTCTCTTTCCTTACTTCTTCATATCTACCTCCCATGATCAAGACAATTCTTCTCTTGGTCCTTAATAGGGTTCCAAGAGGTGCAAGTAGCCTCTTCAAATGATCATCATCAGTAATAGTGCAAAATTGTCTCAGAATGCTCTCTCTCATTTTCATGTCTTCTCTATGAGCTCTCTAACCCCTTTTCACCATTCTCTCATATAAGTCATCGGGAATTATCCCTTTTATTGAGTAAAACTTCTTCTCTAATTTAAGTAAATGTGTTACAATAGAATTTTCTATGTTTAGCTTGTCTGAATAATTGAATAAATCATTAAAAAAATTTACTTTAGTGAAATCACCATGCATGTAAATGTCTTCATTTACTCTTTCAATTCTGGGTCTCCATGTTTTCTTCTTCTTTTTTGGCTCATCATCTTTGACTTCAATAGGTTTATCTCTAGGAATAGGTGGAACAATAGTTTTGTGTCTTTTTCCAGGTCTAGTTGCATTGACCTTTACTCTCTTTTTGGTTGTAGGAGATGATTTTTGTTCTTGTGCCACATCAGGTTGTTCAACTTTCACTTTTACTGGTAAAGGAGCTGGTACTGGGCTTTCTGTAGGTGTATCAACCTCTGTCTCAGTCAATCTAATTGCCTCTGCATTTTTCTCTGCCACCCCATACTCATGCTTACTAATTCCACTCTCCTTCAATATCTTCTTCATTGTAGCCTCAACTCTTCTCTTAGATTGTTTCTCTTCCCTTGCACCAACTGACATACTATAAACTTCATCAGATGTTCCAAATCTTTTTGCATGTGCATCAATCTTGCTCTTAATCAATTTGCCAACATATCCATTAACTTCATTTTTTGATATCTCATAGCCAAGAGGGTCTATGAATTCAACTCTGGGTTCTACTACTTCAATATAAGTAAAATCAGTGTCCACCATAAAAAAAATGTCATCTTTATATTTCTCTGCTAAGGATTGAGGAATCCTTGTTCTATTCTTGCATTCCTTCTGAAAATTTTTCAAAACTAATGTCATACTCTCATTTACTCTTTCAATCAACTTTCTCTGATAGACAGTGTTAATCCTATTCATTGTAAAGTCTCCATCTTTCCAATCAGTAGTAAAAGGAAATCTTCTATAAATGTGAAAGAACATGTATGTAATCAATGATGAAAATCTGAACTGAGAATTCTTCACTTTCCTAATATTTTCAAGGTTCTCAAACAATTATATTCTTAATATTTCACATAGGTCTATTTTCTTCTTCTCTACACACATTAAGTAGGCTGCATGTACCATGCCAGCTACCATGTCATCTTCTCTAGAGTTTGCATAGAATTTAGTAGTTAAAATCTTGCATAAATATCTCACATCATCTTGTTTAATCTTGCTTATCACTACGCCTCTGCCATTATAAGATGATTCTGTGTTTTCTAGGACTGTGTTCTTGATGTTCTTCTCTTGTAAGGGCATCTCACCTTCTTTTAACAAACCAGTCACATCATGAATCAAATATGTAGTTATGTCAATGACTCTGTCTTCCATCCAAAACTTACCATCATGAATCCTACTCAAGATAATCTTAGTGCATTCTTCATCAGTAAATTCATGACTTAGGGAATAGTTGATAATTTCATTTTTTTCAATGTGCTCAAAATCTGGTTTAATAGTCATATCTTCATTGTACACTAATTTATAATCATCATTCAGATTATGCTCTTTCAAGTTTTCAATTCTACATCCCAAATAACTCTGAACATTCTCTAAGTGTAAAACTCCATCAGGTACAACTGACAATGCTAGGTTTTCATCTATATACATATGCTAGGTTTTCATCTATATCCATAGGCTTTACTGGTTCTTTCTTTATCTTAGTCCTATTCTTATCCTTAACATTATGAATCATGCTTGTATCCATCTTATCTAGCTGAAAATATTCTCCAAATCACTTTGATAAAATAAATACCTTAAATTCACAAACTAGGGTTCGAAACTGCAAATCACCGAGTTCTTGACTGCAAATCACCTTAAATCTTCTTATCGCACCTTCAAATCACTTCCAATCACTGTGTGTCCATAAATAATCTGATTTCAACCTTTTATCACTTAGCATTTACTCAATCTGACATCGCATTTAACCATTTTGCCGCTAAAATGCCAAAAAGTTGGTTTTCTGAGTCTGTAACAGTAAATCTTCTTTTGACCTTGCAAGACATCATAAAACTTTTTGTGCTCTTAACTATAGCATTAGTACACCATAAAAAATCTACATCTAAGACCGCAAATCTTAATTCATCCATGATTCAAAGTTATACTAATTCTAAGTTTCTTAAAATACTAAAAATAATAGAATTAAGTGCTTAAAGAAAGGTTAGATAAAGATTCAATCTTACCATCACCTTCATTACCTTTCCTACTACTTTCCATACTAAATAAACTTTCTTGATCTTTAGCTTTAACAAATTTCACTTCATGTTCATTGCTACAACATGTTTTCACTGCATTTTCTGCATTTCTATTTCTTCTTTCAAAGTTTCTAGGGTTAGGGTTTTGATCATACCTTCTAGTGTTCATTTAGAAAAATCTTGTTGTGTGTCCAATCTTATTACATATTTGACAAATCATTCCATTTGGTACAAATCTAGATCCTTGATGATTCAATTGACTTCTGCAATTCCTTGCAATGTGTCCAACTTTGTTGCATCTATAACAAACTATCACATTTCTTCCTTTCATGCCATCAGATGTTCTTTGATCTGCAATGTTAGTACTTCTAGATATTCTATTTTCAATAATCTTAGTATTTTTACATTCAATAGCTCTATGTCCAAATCCATGACAATTATAACAATATCCATTAAGAGGTCTAAATTGCCTAACAGTACAATCTTTCTTCATGCGTCCAAAAGTGTTACATGTAAAGCATCTACCTTTAAATTGCATACCTTTTGATGATTCTTCTTGCTTCAAAGTTTCTCCTTCTTGTTTAGATGATTCTCCTTTTTCTTGCTTAGGTGACTCTCCTTCTTCTCTTGATTCAGTTTCTTGTTTGGATAGATCTTTTATATCTGATTCTATCATTTTAACTTCAGGATCTCTAGTAGCTTCTGGATCTGACTTTTTGCTTTTAGAGAATATACTATATCCAAGACCAGTTTTGTCATAATAGGGTTTGCCATAATTTATCTGCTCATAGATCTTATCACTGTTTGAATATAACTCCTCAAGTTGCTACTTTGACTGAGTTAGTTCACCTTTCACTATCTTGTTGTACTTATCAAGTTCATCATACTCCTTTTTGACTTTGTCATACTAAGAATTCATCTTTTCAAGCTTGGTTGTTAAATCTTTATTTTCATTTTTCAAGGCTTCATTTTTAGATCTAAGATTTTCATTCCCATCTTTCATGCTAAGCTTCAAGTTTGCTAAATTCAATTCATGTCTAAGAATCACATTTTCTTTTTCTATATCATCACAATCTTCAACAAGTATTTCAGATTCTTTTTCAGATTTGAGATCTTTGATCTTACCTTTCAATTTGTCAATAAGACCTTTTGCATCTTCATACTTTCTTCTGTAAGAATTCCTTTCTTCAGTAAGTAGATCAATTTGTTCAAGTCCTTCTTCAAGATTCTTCTGTAACTGATCCATATCCATAGGGATCTTACTCAAGCTGTTAAGCCTTCCTTCCTTCCGAGTAACTAAGCTCTAATACCAATTGTTAGAAATGGGAAATACTGAGAGGGGGGGGGGGTGAATCAATATTTCAGAAACTTTTGCCCACTTATGGATATTAAAAATTACTTTGTTGCATATAAAGATAATCAAACTAATAAACAAACACATCACAATATGAAGATAACTCATAACACATGATTTGTTTTCGAGGAAACCTAATCAAGGGAAAAACCCCAGTGGGGATGGTACCCACAAATGAGATCACTAATCAAATGTATCCTGTTAGGGATGTTGTGACCCTGTTAGGAGTCAATTACAATACATATAGCTGATCTGTCCTAGTTAAAGGACTTTAGGTCCTGTTAAAAGCCTTAACCCTGTTAAAGGTTACAAGTACCAAATCTGATTACAAGATGAGCCCACTGCCCAACCATGTAATTTTGATTACCAGATGAGCCCACTGCCCAAATAGGTAATACAATTGTTCACCGATCACTATATTATTTGAGTTCAACTTCGCATATATAGCCTTTACCGCTATCACAATTTTACATCAACTTTTACAATTTCGCTTACAAGTTTCTTATCTTCTTTTTCTATTACAAGGTACAAATCACTACCTTTATACATGACTAAATTACATAAACATTTTGGTCAGCTTCCATATCATAATTTCATCATATATCATCCCAAAATATCATTAAATAACTTGTTAAACTCTTTTCCAAATGTTGTCCTGAATACTATTCTGTCAGCCTCAAACTGTCTTCAATAATCTTGAATTAACTTCATCCGTACGCATAAAAACTTTATGCACTTTGAGATGGAGTATCCTCAAGGTGTCTAGATGATTCATCTAACTCCACAAAAGAAAATATCATCTCAGTAAAATGATATAGTCAATTTACCAAAACTGCTCTTCAGGAACATTGTTCTGATATACTGTCTTCACCAAAAAGATTGTAACTAATTCACATGAACTCCAATCTTTATGCGCTATTAACCATAGCTCAAATATATCCTAAAGATAATATATAAAATTCTACAAAGTTTTATTTCATCAGAATAATTACTTACAAAAATATCTTCCATCAGGTACTCTGTCTGCCTGTTTGTCACTGAACTTTACTAAATCTCCTTTATCTCTCAATCCACAATAGGTAAGGACTTGCGCTATTAACTGGAGATAAATATCATTATGTTCTAGCTTCCATTAATTCCACATAAGCCAATCTTCAATATAAAATTATTTATGATCAAAATAGTCTGTTGTTTCCCTGTCATTTCACTAAAATTCAATAAGTACTGAAAACATATATAACACCTGCAATCATATGATATCAGAAATATATGACATGTAAGACATCTGAAAAACATATCTGACATGTGCAATCACAAAAACATATATAAGACATGTTTTCTGCATGACATATAATCTGATCCTTGTAAACATATCATATGAACAACATGTATGATAACTGAAAACTGATAAACATATGTTGCCACAATGACAACATCCATGCATCCATAACATTCTCCTTACTTAAGCCAAAATGCCAATAAATCTCCCCATTGACCTGAGCCAAATTGCCAACAGCTTTACCAAATCTAAGAATAATGACTTTTCATCTAAAGAACATACTGGGAGGGTTTCATCTAAGGTCTTTTCCCTTATCCTTAGATCCTCTTGAATAGCTTGTCTCTTTAGGAACTCTAAGTTGTTCCACACATTATCAAGAATCATAGTCTTCAGTTCTAGGAGTGTCTTCTTAAAATTCAACATATGTTTGACAATCATTCCATGTATCTCTAATTTGTCAATCTTGTTGTATTTCTCATAGAACTTTCCTACTTGATCAATTTTGCTTTCATCAACAATCCTTGTACTTAACACACTGAGACTAGGTTTGAAACTTACTTTGGGAGGAGCTTGAGTGTTTTTTCTATTCCTTGTTACTCCTGAGGATGGATGACCAATTCTGATCTCTTTCTCCCTCTTAGGAATTTCCTTATACTCAGGAGGAGTAGTAAGGTCAACTTTTACTGTGGGTCGAGAAGGAGTAACATCAGATTTCTCAATTTTAACTTTCTTCAACTTAGGGTCATCAGATTCTATCTTTCCTATAGCTTCACTCATTATTTCCAAAGCAATCTTTTCTTCAATTGCTTTGTCTAGGTCTTTTTCAGGCACTCCATGAATTCTCAAGATCTTTGAGGTAACCTTGACAACCTTTCTTTTTGTTGCTGCATTGTTCAAAACTGCATCAACTTCTCTTGTTTTCTCTTCATAGGCTCCTCATCTAGGCTCATTAGGGTCTTTAGGGGCTGATATCAATACTTATGCATATGCTTTAGGTACTCTATACACTATCTAGTCTTCAACACTTAGCTAATTTTTTATCTTCTCATCAAGTGCGTTGTGGTGCAGGGGCACCAAGGATTAACACACAAACCATGAAGGAAGAGAAATCAACCTTGAAGATAATCAAATCACCTATGGTGAATCAAAGGATCAAGAAAGCCAAAAGGATTTCAAAAGATGTAAATCCAATTAATTATAGTATATTGGCACCTTTGATGTTTTAATGCCATGCAATGGCATTCAAATAAATAGATTTCATTTATATGTTTTAAGAGTCACAATTGGATGTAATATGGACCAATAGTGTCCAAGGCTATTTTTGGGTAGTTAAGAGTATAAGCATGAAGTGATTTAGTCTCCTAGGTGATGAAGAAATCTTTGGAGCTCTTAAAATCCAATTTAATAAGGTTTTAAGCATTTTTAAAAGTTTAAAAGTTTAAATATTCAAAGTGTAATGACTAATAGCCATTTTAGGGGGAAATTAGTATTTTAATGTTTAAAAATTCAACTAATCCCTATAACCACTTGGAAGAGGTTACAGAAGTTGATTTTTGATTTCTTATAATGTAGACAACTTACATTCTATAGGCAAGAATCCTGGGAGTGTACAGACATAACAAAGATTGAATAAACTACAAGTTTTGAATTGCAAATCTTTTGTTCTTTGTATGGTTGGAAGGTACTAATACCTATTTTCCTATTTTGAAAACTTGGAATGGAATGATAAGAAATCTAAAATCAATCATTTCACTGTTGAATGCATTGTGAGTTACTTTAATACTCGATTCCATCCGTTATGGACTAGTAAAAGCCAGTGAATGTGACAACAAATGCATTGGATGATTGAAGTTCTTTATCATTCCTTCATGTAAAAAATTGGGTTAATTATTTAGAAGATCAAAATAGACTTTACAAGGATATATTTCATGTTTTGGAGAGTTTGAAAGTCTTCTTGCATGATTGTGCCTTCATCTACAATAGTCTAGACTGATTTTGTTAGTTTCCTTCAGTGTTTTGAAGATTTACTTGTAATCTATACCCTTCCCATAGAACCAAATTCCTAGGACCCATGGAAGGATGATCACTAACATTTTAATATAGTTTTCTAATTATCAGACTTGCAGATTATTGAAGGAGTAGAGTGATCACTGATTGGAATAGTGTATTCCTTAAGAAAATTGATGGCTAGGGAGCAACAGTAGAGGATCGGGCTTCATTGAATAGAAATTTTATGATTTGGATGATCTTATAATGACATATTAATGGTGAATCAACCACCAAGAAAGTCTGGAAGTGTTTTGAGAAGGGAGATTGGAGAAACCCTCAAATCAAGTGTTTAAGAGGGCTAATTTGGGGATTTTGATGTTCTCAAGGTGATGGATTAAATTAATATTGGATTTAGAGGTTTTGAAACATATTGAAAGACTTCCAAAAGTTTGGAGTCTTGAGAATATAAGGAACTATGTGATGCTTTGTTAAATCACCCATTTTTTATGCTTTTTTGGGTCACATAGTGAGGGCAGTCATACTCAGTCCAAAACACCCATACCTAATTTTGTGATATGTTTTCATATGTCCCAAATGGTATCCAAATATATTATTATTTTTTTCCATCCTTTGGGAAAGCATAGAGTTATGGTCCATTTTATTGTTGGATAGGGCTACAAGGAAAGCCAATTAGGCCTCTAGGCTAGTTTGAGACATTTAGTGATTGAGAGTATTGGGTAAGTCTAAAAACATCAAAAATAATTTAATCCATTCTTATATACATAAAAAAATATTAAATATATCATTAAATTTCATTGAGAAGAGTCTTAGATGGGTGGAGTCTCATAAAGTCATTGTGCACCTTTGGGAGAAGTGTGGGTTTCTAAGTCAAATTGGAAAACTAAGTTTATGAATCAGGTCCACTAACCTTTCCTCTACATCAAGTGGTATAAAATCATAGGGAAAGGTCTTGTGGAAGGTCTTGAGAAGTTTGGTTTCTTGAATCCTTAGATAAGCCTTGAAGTTGAACTATCCTTGAAGGAGTAGCCTAAGTTGATTAAGCAACCATGTCTAAAGGAGAGGATGGAGATATGCCTACCAGAATGAAAAACATGGAGTTGGTAAAGATTGTGAAGGAACAATTGGCTGATAACAAAAATCTTAAGGCAACCCTTGAGCAAGAAGAGAAGGAGAAAGCTAAAAAAGACAAGGAAATGCAGATTATGATGGAGAGAATATTGGCCTTAGAGAAAAGGACTAAGAGCATCAGATAGGATGAAGAAGTTTTAGATGATGAGGAAGAATAAGAGGAACCCCAATGGTTGGATTCATTAGGTTCTGATGAGTTGAAGATGGCTAGGTTTTCTAAACTCATCAAGAGTGGTGATACAAGGGAAAGAGCTGATTTTCCCACTTATGGTAGAAAGATGGATGACGAAGAGCTGATTGATTGGTTTAGTGCAATGGAAAATTTCTTTGAATGTGAAGATGTGGAAGAGAATCAGAAGTTGAAGATAGCAAAGTCCAAGTTGAGAGGACATGCATTCGTATGGTGGGATTGTGTGCAAGAAAAAAGATGGAAGAATGGTAAACCCAAGATCACTTCTTGGTACACCATGATGGACAAGATGAAGGAAATTTTTTTTCCAAATGATTATAGAGTTTAGTTGTATAAGAAGATACAAAATCTGAAAAAAAACACATTGAGGTGCAAAGGTATACTGAGGAATTTCACAAACTTGATATAAGAGTTAGTCATGATGAGAACATGGATGAAAAGATTGTAAGGTACATGGGGGGATTGAGGTTCAACATACAAGATGAACTTAGTCTTGGTACCCCTAGGTCTATTGAGGAATGCTATAAGCTATCCATCAAGGCTGAAGAAAAGATAAAAAGAAGGCAAGAAAGACAAGGCACCAGTAGAGGTGGATCTTCTATGAGAGGAAGAGGAGGAAGAGGTAATATTGATTTTCAGCATCAAAATGACAAAGATAAGGACAATCCCTACTCATCTGATACAAGAGGGGGTTATAGAGGTGAAAAGAGTGTAGGAAGAGGTAATGGAATGTTCACAGTTAGATGCTTCCATTGTAATGAAGTGGGCCATCAATCTTTTAAGTGCCCCAAGTGGATGGAAGATAAAGGCAAAGAAAGAAGAGTACATTTGGTTGAAGAAGAAGCAAGTATGGAAGACAAACAAGAACCTATCTTGGCATTACCCGAGGAGGGACAGTATCTATTCATGAGAAAGAATCAAACACCATATCATCCAGGCATATTCAGGTGTAATTTTTTGATCCAAGGTAAAGTTTGTAGACTTATCATAGATTCAGGTGCAAGTTAGAATGTTGTTTCATATGAGGTTGTTAGAAAGTTGAATTTGAAAACATTTGTGCATCATAATCCATATTATGCTACATGGGTTAATGTGAATCAGAATTTGTTGGTTAGTACTCAAGTCTTGATTGATTTTTCAGCTGGAAAGTATAGACACAAGGTGTTATGTGATGTTACAGATATGATTTGTGGACATATGATATTAGGCAAGTCTTGGCAATGGTCAATGGAGGTAATCCATGATGGATTCACTAATAAGTATTTAGTTCATTATGAAGGAAAGAAGTTTGAATTGCAGCCACTTGGGAGGAACAAAGAAGACCCTATACTTATGTGTTTTATGCAGGAGATAACATGTCAAGTTCACTATGATACTGAATGTATAATGGAGGAAAGGTATAGTCCAAAGGTAGCCATCATAGTCTTAAAAGAGGAGAGCTTTGGGACTTAGTCTTTGTGCAAGTTGGGATAGTCAAGTGTCCTATCATGTAGCCTAAGAATAGAAAGGGGACATAAATGTTGGACAAAAGGTCTAATCAATGAAAGCAATAAAGGAAGATGGAGGCCTTTCAACCTTCTCACCCTCCTTCCCAAGGACAGTCAGAAAAATTATGTTTTTCTTTTGACAATTGGTGTGTGAATGCAGCTTGGGAAGGTGGGAGAAAGAATTACATTTGGGGATTACATCAGCCCTCTTTTACATAGATCCTTCACACCACACAACTCTTGGGACAAGAGTTTTCTTGTAGGTGGGGAGTATGGTGCAGGGGCATTAAGGATCAACACACAAACCATGAAGGAAGAGAAATCAACCATGAAGACAATCAAATCACCTATGGTGAATCAAAGGATCAAGAGAGCCAAAAGGATTTTAAAAGATGTAAATCCAATTAATTATAGTATATTGGCACCTTTGATGTTTTAATGCCATGCAATGGCATTCAAATAAATAGATTTCATTTATATGTTTTAAGAGTCACAATTGGATGTAATATGAACCAATAGTGTCCAAGGCTGTTTTTAGGTAGTTAGGAGTATAATCATGAAGTGATTAAGTCTCTTAGGTGATGAAAAAACCCTTGGAGTTCTTAAAATCCAATTTAATAAGGTTTTAAGCATTTTTAGTAGTTTAAAAGTTTGAATATTCAAAGTGTAATAGCTAATAGCCATTTTGTGGGAAATTGGTATTTTAATGTTTAAACATTAAAATAATCCCTATAACTAGTGGGAATAGGTTAAGGAAGTTGATTTTTTATTTCTTATAATGTAGACAACTTCCATTGTATAGGCAAGAAGCCTGGGAGTGCATAGCCAGAACAAAGATTGAATAAACTACAAGCTTTAAATTGTAAAACTTTTGTTATTTGTATGGTTGGAAGGTACTAATACCTATTGTCTTGTTTTATAAACTTGGAATGGAATAATAATAAATATAAAATCATTCATTTCACTTTTGAATACATTGTGAGTTACTTTAAAATCTGATTCCATATGTTAGAGACTGGTAAAAGCTAGTGAATATGACAACAAATGCATTGGATGATTGAAGTTATTTATCATTCCTTCATGTAAAAAATTGGGTTAATTATTTATAAGATCAAAATATAATTTAGAAGGATATTTTTCATGTTTTGGAGAGTTTGAAAGTCTTCTTGCATGACTGTGCCTTCATCTACAATAGTCTAGACTAATTTTTCTAGTTTCCTTCATTGTTTTGAAGATTTACTTGTAATATATACCCTTCACATGGAAAAAAAGGCCTAGAACCCATGGAAGCATGATCAATAACATTTTAATATAGTTTTCTAATGATCAAACTTGTATATTATTGAAGGATTAGAGTGATCACTGATTGGAACAATGTATTCCTTAAGGAAATTGATGGCTAGGGAGCAGCAGTAGAAGATCGTGCTTCATAGTATAGAAATTTTATTATTTGTATGATATTATAATGAAATATTAATGGTAAATAAACCACCAATAAAGTCCGGAAGTTTTTGGAGAAGGGAGATTGTAGAAACCCTCAAATCAAGGGTTTAAGAGGGCTAATTTGGGGATTTTGATGTTCCCAAGGTGATGGGTTAAATTAATCTTTGATTTATAGGTTTTTAATTATATTGAAACACTTCTAAAAGTTTTGAGTCTTGGGGATATAAGGAAATAGGTGATCCTTTGTTACATCACCCATTTTTTATGCATTTTTGGGTCACATAGTGAGGACAGCCATACTCGGTCCAAAACACCCATACTTAAGTGTGTGATATGTTTTCATATCTCCAAAAGGGTATCCAAATATATCATTTTTTTTCCCCATCCTTTGGGAAAGTATAGAGTTATGGTCCATTTTATTGCTAGGTAGGGCTACAAGGAAAGCCAATTAGGCCTCTAGGCTAGTTTGAGACATTTAGTGATTGGGAGTATTGGGTAAGTTTAAAAACCTCAAAAACACTTTAATACATCCTTATATATATCAAAAATATTAAATATATCATTAAATTGCATGGAAAAGAGTCTTAGATGGGTGGAGTCTCATAAAGACATCATGCACTTTTGGGAGAAGTGTGGGTTTCTAACTCAAATTGGAAAACTAAGTTGATGAATTAGGTCCACTACCCTTTCCTCTATATGATTTTGAATCCAAACTACTATATGACTTTTTTTCCATATTGATAACACTATACTAAGTCATATACACCAGTATAGCCAACTTTCTGACAACTATCTCATCTACTGTAGGAGTTTCTTCTTCACTTGTCTCAGGGTCATTGAATAACACATCAATACTCTCAAACATTTCTTCAACAACTATCTCACTAGTGGAGAGTCTGGGTTTTTCTTCAATCATAGGTGAGTAATCATGATATCTTTCTTGAACCATAAATTTTTCATCAATCTTAACTTGAGTACTTTCAATTATATTCTTTAATATAAAGTTAAAACATCTATAAGCTTTACTTTTAGTAGATTAATGAAGGAAAATACCTTCATCGCTTCTTACATCAAACTTTCCTACTACTTCATCCCTCTTGGTGTAGCACTTGCTTCCAAAGATTTTGAAGTATTTTACTGTGGGAACATTGCCAAACCATAGCTCATAAGGTGTCTTGTTCGTTAATTGAATTCTATTGATGGTATAGACTGTTGTATTGACTGCATCTCTCCAATAGGTGTGTGCAAATTTTTATTGAATCATGATGGTGTGCACTCCATCAAGGATGATCCTATTCCTTCTTTCTACAATCCCATTTTGCTGAGGCATTCTAGGTGGACTCAACTATCTCTTTATGCCATTCTCTTTGTAGTACTCATAGAATTTGTTAGAGGTAAATTCTCCTCCTCTATCCGATCTTAGACATTTTATCTTTAGTCCATATTCATCCTCAACCTTAGCTTTGAATATTTTTAACTTCTCAAAGGAACTTTACTTATCTTTCAAGAATGGAACCCACATCATTCTAGAATAATCATCTACAAACAAAATGGAATACCTTTCACCATAGTATGATCTTGTTTGAGTTGGTCCACATAGGTCTGTATGAATTAGATCCAACTTGTTCTCTACTGAATTATGGTTTCTTCTAAATGAATTTCTCACATGCTTTCCCATCACACATTCCATGCATATAGTATCAACTAGCTTTGCTATGCTAGGTAGATCTCTTACCGCCTTAACATTGTGTGTGATGATGATTATCACCTTCATGAAATTAAGATCTAATAGCAATAATTCAAAGTAAATACAATACAAATCTAACTAAAATTAAAGCTAGATCTATAGCATCTCATGGTTCTCTAGAAAGATGTGGTAAGTGAAGCTCTCATCTCTAATCCTCATTAGTGACACTTCTAAAATGATAATGTATGCTATTCTATGCTTCTACCATGCTTCTATGATAATGATTCTAGCTCAAATTGACAAAATATAATGCTAAATTCTCTAAACGCTCCTAGAATGCTCTTCAATTGCCTATAGTAACAATGTTGTGCAAATGAATTTCTAAGATATGTTATGCTTAAAAAATGCATCATATTTCTAGTAAAATCCCAAGGATAGGGGGTAGAGTGAAGTAATCATGATTAACCCTTGGTTGAGTCAAAAAAATTTCTTTGTTCATAAATGGAGGGAAAATTTAAAGGCTTGTCTCAAAGCTTTGGACAAAAGGACAAAATTGAGTGGTTGAGATTGAAAGATTAGAATGAATGATTAAGATTCATCCTTTTTGAGTGATTTTTGTCTTTCTTTCCTCAATTCTCATTGGTTGCTCAACTTTGTTGAAAGATATTAAGAATTATTAAATTCAATTAATTAATTAAATTTAGCCATGTAAGGGTAATAAGTTCACTTTGAGTTTTGATTAAACAACTATACAATTAATTGATTAAAATAAATTTGTAGTGTTCTTCAAGTCTTTTAGCTTTGATTTAATTATTGAACATCCTTACTTTATTTTTCCTTTGCTTTAATTGTTTTTGTCAAATTTGATTTAATAAATGTCCCTTCTAATTGATTTGATTTATTTTGATTTATTTTTGCAATTTAAAAGCACTTGTCCAGTTTTGCGTGTCTACAAATTCCCCTCTTTGAATTGATGTGCAAAGAACATTGATTCAAAGATTCTTTTGAGTCCTAATCAATTTTAGGTCATGATTGTTGATTCACTGATATGCCTCTGATATGGAATTGATATGCGCTGATATGACATGTCTCTAATCTGATATGATAAAATGATATGCCACTGATAATGATTCAAATTTTTTTTGATGCCCCACTAATTTGATATGATATTTACTTCCATTTTGATACCCTGATGCCCCCTCAAAAATAAAACATATTGATTGCTTGTTTGGAAAATGTGATTGTTTGATTGATGTGTTCCAATATGTTGTCATTTTTGACAATCATTTGGATGATATTCCATGATTCATGAATGTGTCTCAGTTGATTTGATATGTTAAGATTAGGTCTAAGCTAAATTTTGCCTCTAACATTAGGTCAGAAATAGCTTAAATAGGTTGAAAAACCTTGTTTTAGTATTCAGTTTCACTTTTGTCTTTGGTGATTTTGCTCTAGCCCCGCGGTGAATTTCGAGATGGTTGTCCCTATCTGAGAGCATCAATTCAAGAAGTGTTAGAGATATGTGAGGCCACATGACTATGGACCTCTGGTAAGTTATTTTGAACTCCCTCATTACATTTATTGTTCATTTATTAGCATTTATTACCATTTTTTATTTCATCATTTCTTACAATATCTAAAATCACATAGGAATATTTCATTGTTGCCTAGACCTTTTTACCATTGCATCCATGCATTTTACTTACACAACCATGTAGTTAAATGTCACCTAAGAAAATTTCATTATCACCTATGAATATAATGTTCACACGTATTGTTAGGTTTTTAAATCCAAATTGCATACGTTTTTATGCTTAGGAAACCCTAGCAATTTACTGTCGCCTAAGCCGATTTCATTATCACCTAGCTTAATTCAAAGTCACCTATGAATAGTTTGTTTCTTGGGACCAAAGTAATGGTGCCTAATAAAATTTGTAACCCGCATAAGAGAAATGTCACCTAGTATGATTAAAATCATGCCTAAAACATTTTTTTGTAAAATTTTCACTTGTACTTGACCTTTTTCATGAAAATTTTGATAACTTCAAATGACTGATTTGAATGATAAGATCAGGTCTATTGTGTTTGAACTAAACAATTGATTAGGATATTAGAATATTGGTACCAACAAATGTGATTTGTCAACCTGATAGGATAGAAAAAAACTTTGATAGTGAGTTAAATTGATTAGTGTGAAAACTGATATGATTGATAGGACTGATAATTCATTCTCAAGACATAGAGAAATGAACAAGTAGTACTAGGTGTGATTACTTGATACTTTTGATAAATTTTATTGACTTGATATGATTCCTGGATATGGTATACTAATATGAATCCTTTGGTTTGCCAAACAGGCACGGTTTCCTATATTATACATCTGATTGATTACTTCTTGGGTCATCGATCTTGGGCAGGCCCTTACTACTACTAAGTATCATGCTATTGAGTTATGTGGATTGTGCTTTCTTTTTTATCTTCCTTGGTTCTAGCTAAACTATGGTTTAGTGATAGCTATAGCAGAGCAATGGCACTCTGACATCAATACTTTCTATCTTCCATAGGGAGAGCTGATTATTACGCCTGAGGATGTATATAGACTGCTATGCATCCCTTGCTAATGGAAGTTAGTCTATTATGATTCTATGTATGATTCTACTATTTTCCAATGAGTGTTCAGGGACAATACTATTGATGATGATACTATCACATGACCACAATTTGCTTCATTTCCTATATTTCCTGCAGTACTTGGCGCATTGATTAGTGGTTTGCTTCTTCCCAACTGACGGGGTCATGGTTTCTCTATTGGTTGGGGTAGGATTTTGGAGGATTTACTTGATCACCCTTGATGCTTCAATTGGGGTTCCTATGTTCTGGCATAGTTATATCAAGATCTGCATGAGGTTGTTTACAAAGAGAGCTCTTCATTGTCAGCCGATGCATTTATTCTCCAGTTATGGATATGGGAGCATCTTCCTATTACCAAGCCTATTTCTGATAGGAGGTGACCTCATGGTTTTCCATATAATTTTTTGTACACTACCATGGTCATACAACATCATTTGGGTCATCTTGACTATTGGCGCTGAGTTATAGATGATCTTGATTAGGTTCAACAGTGGCCATACATTGAGTGCGAGGGTTGGAGGGAGGATTATGATGAGATACCCTACATGTTCACTCCTCATTGAATGATTGGTAGGTATGATACTGTTATTGAGAAATTCTATTTTGGTAGAGTTTCTAGACATTATGGTCAGGTACAGGATATGCCTTAGGGTGTAGCATTAAATGCTTAGGTATAGGCAGAGAGGTCTATGTGGGGTCCTCTCATTGATTATCAGTTTACCTTAGATCAGATTGCATATATTCCATTTTGCAGATGGGAGATGCTTATAGGTATTTCTAATGGTGGGATATCTCATGAGTTTTGAGACTGGTGGGCTCATAACAAGTTTCCTTGATTCACTGATCCAACCGAGCCTGTCCTAGGCCAGGGTGATGGAGGTGGTAGTGGGGGTTGTAGGGGTGGTGATGGGAGACATCACAGATGGTGAGGACACAGAGCACCTAAAGTTATTGGTAGAGTAGGAGATGGACCATGGAAGAGAGGTGGACATGGTTGAGCCAAAGTTGGGGGACAGGATGATGTAGCTGAGGTAGCATGTCCTAGAGCAATAGTAGTAGATCGGCACCAGAGAGCTCATAAACAATAGGGATGACAAAGACAAGCTCATGTAGACACTACTTGATAGGTTCCTAGTGGATTAGATCCTTTGAATCAGTTGCAGTGAGTGGCTTTAGCTCAGTAGGATCAGGGTCTAGCACAACAGGATTAGGTTTCAGCACAACAAGTTCCTCGATAGGTGCAGTAGCTATAGGATAGGGGACATAGTTCACATGATGCTCCTACTACTGGTTCTTTAGCATGAGATGTATAGCCACTATAGACTGATGTATCTACTATTTTTGGGAATTTAGATTCAATTTCTACCTTGACGCAATAGTTTATGTCTATGATGGTTTAGAGATAGAGTGGAGTGAGCACTTCTTAGGCTCCTCCTTCATAGGATGATAGAGGTCCAAATGGATTTGGTAATATAGGATCTTGATTAATTGATGAGAGATTTACTCATTTTTTATGTCCTTTGTATCACATTTCATGCTATTTGATTGAGTACAATAGTTGATGTATCACTTTGTATGACATTTCATGTTGGTATACTGATTTGATGGATCATTGATGATCACTCTTTTGATGATGATATATGATGATACACTTCTAGATTCTCTTGATGAGTTGTTATGAGATTATATTTATATGTAGCTATATGATGTTTACTATGCATTTTACTTTGAGTTTATGCTATAGATGTAGTTATCTTATTTTATGATATAGATAAATGAATGCATGTATGTATGGATTTATGAGATATTTTTTTGATTTTCAAATGTATGGATGTAAATTGTTTTATGGCAATATGAATAATGGATGCCCCTATGTTTTTTATTTTTCAAAGTTTTTGGATGTATGCAATTCTATCCTTATTTATATGTATGCCAATGATGTATGAAGAATGATTTATTTTTCTTTCTTTTTTGATATATGCGTAATGAATAATGATTAATGCTATGCATGAATGCAAAAGATAATCTCATCTTCTTTGTGATATTATGTTTGAATTGAACCTTGCATTTCTTTAATGTTTTGACTAACCAAGCTTATTAATGTTTCCCACCCCTTGTCCTTGGAAAATTTTACCACAAACAAATGCACATGCAATTAATCTAACATGATAATACAATTAATCTAACATGATAATACAATTAATCTAACATGATAATGCAATGCAATGCAGCTAAGTGTCACTAGCTTCTTAGCAAAGAAATGTCATGAGGATACATTTTCATTATTGGGCATTTGGGACTCGAAAGTAATTACAATCATCATAGACCACATCATGATGATATGAATACCACTTTTTATTGCATTTGGTAACCTCTTTTGGGAAATGGTACAACCCTCACTAGCTGGATGACCAAACTATAGGAGTCTGAATACCAGTTTCAATAGATTCAATGTTACAAGTGGATTTTGGTATTGAGATATGGAAGATCTGAATAGCCAAGGTATCCATTTGTGTAAACAAGAAAAGGTTAATCCTTCATCTTATGTGATAGTCCTCGATGGTTCTTTGATGACCATGTTGTTAGATGAACTCTCATAAGTTGATGAGTTTTCCTCAAAATAGTCACTCAAAGGAAATAAAATATCATGACTTTATCATGGCCAATCTAGTCGAAAAGTCATCGATTAGCTAAAAAGATGTGATAAAAGTCAGTTTAAGTAAAGAATCTTAAAAGAAAGCTTCAAGTGTTTTGCATTGTATCATGATTTTAAAAAAGAATCTTCAAGTATTTTGATCTTTAAAGTGCTTTGTCAATTTTTAATCCCAAATAATAAAGTCAATGAAGGTTCAAGGATCAAGGTGTGGTATCAAAATACTTGGTTTGTGAACAATGATATCCATCAAAGGTTCATGAAAATCTCTCTAAAGTTCTGATCTCTTTCTCTAATGTGACCAAATGTAGCACTTACTGAATCCATTTGGTACCAATTTTCTAATCCTTTCCTACCCCCAAGTGATAAATGTGCTCGCATGACAAACTTAGGGTCATAGGAAATGCAACAATGCAACTAAAAGGCTTTATTATGACTATGTACAAATGACAGATGCAATGAAGGTTTTAAAAATGAGATGATGGAATGCAATATGTATATATGTGACTTAGAAAGGAAAGACTTAAGGGAACAAAAAGGTGCTTGTTTACCAAGTTTTCACCCTTTTGGATCTTTTTACTTTTTTTGCTACCAAGGCACCTATTGCTAGGTTTTCACCGAGGAAATTTTTTCTTTTTTCAAAATTTTCTCTTTTTTTCTTCTTTTTTTTTGTATTTTCAAGATCTCTTTTACTTATTTACAATAAATATGATGCTCTTTCATGTGATACTCTTTATACTCTTTCATCTCCCTCATGTATAGAACCTCTTTAGATGAATGCTATTGATAGGCTCTTGTAGTTCTTCCCCTTCACAATCTACCAACTTATACGTTCCCGTTCCAAATGAAGAAACAATCATGAATGGACCAAGCCAATTAGCCTCCCATATCCTTTCTTTTCTTGGTTAGCTTGATTCTTTGGGATCTCTCTTAACACTAAGTCTCCTACTTGAAAGGTTCTCGGTTTGATATGCTTATTATAGTTCCTTGAGATTCTATTCGGATAAAATTTCAAGTGTTCATAGGCTTGGGTTTGGTGTTCCTCCAATAATTCCACTTGTTGAAGTCGGGAAACTCTATAATCCTCATTTGTTATTAGGACTTACAATGATACTCATAAATATGGGATTTCAACCTCCAAAGGTAGAACAACTTAGGTTCCATAAACTAAAGAAAATGGTGTAGCTCCCATAGGTGTTTGAATGCTAGTTCTATAGGCCCATAATACTAGATTGATTTGCACATGCCAATCTCTTCCTGATTTATTTACCAATCTTTTCAAAATCTTGAGAATGCTCTTTTTTGTACCTTCAATTTGTGCATTTTCCTGAGGATAGTAAATGGATGAAGAGTGATGAGTGATATGAAATGTAGCACAAAGTTCATCAACATCCTTGTTTTTGAATTGTTTTCCATTGTTTATGATTATGGCATTAGGGATACCATATCTGCAAATGATGTGGTTCAAGAGGAACATGGAATTTTTTTTTCCTATGGCCGTGATCAAAGGAACCGCTTCTACCCACTTAGTGAAATATTTCATTGTGGTTATGATGTATTTGTGCCCATTTGAAGAAGGTGGGTAGATTATCCCAATCAAGTAAAATCCCCATTTATAGAATGGCCATGGTGTAATGAAGGGATGTAGCTCTTGTGCTGGTGCATGTATCATGTTGCCATGGTATTGACACTTGTTGCATGTTTTGAAAAAGTGACAAGCATCTTTCTCTAATATTCTCCAAATGTACCCTAAGCAAAGGATTTTGTTGGCTAGGTTTAAACCACTTGAGTGAGACCTGCAAATGACTTCGTGAACCTCATGTAAAGCTAACTTAGACTCTTCTTCCTCTAGATATCTAAGTAACATCCTATCAATACCCTTATGATACAATGTTTCTGATAAGATTATGTAACAGGCTGATTGGCATATGAAGTTCATTTTTGGGCTCATGATTGGTCTAGAGGTAACACTCGGTCTTTGAGATAGGTATATATAGGACCATACCAAGGTGAATCATGGCCATGAAGTAAGGAAACAATTTGGGTTTCGGGAAGGTTGAATGCTGACTTCACCAACTCTTCCACCAAGAACTTGTACTTCTTATTTTGATCTAGTTTTTGCAATAAGGAAGCCAATGTGGCCATTGCATTAGCTGCTCTATTTTTCTCTCTCATAATCCTCTCAAAGGTGATCAAGGAAAAGTGTTTCTTCCATCCATCAATCATAGTCTTATATGGCATCATTTTATCATCTTTGGTATTATACTCATCATTAACCTGATTGATGATTAATTGACAGTCTCCATATACTTGTAGCTCAGTGATGTTCCATTCTAAAGCCATTTTAATGCCAATGACTAGAGCCTCATGTTCTGCTATGTTGTTTGTACATGGGAATAGAAGCTTGTAGGAATTTAGAATGGTGTACCCTTGAGGGGTAATTAATAATATGTCGACACTAGATCCTCCTTGAGTATATGAACCATTGAAATACAACTTCCATGCCATTGCTTCAATGTTGACTATTGCTGAATTTGGATATTCTACTTGGATGGTTTGTGTAGAGGTTATTGGATTTTTTGCTAAGTGATCTGATATCACTTGTCATTTTATTACTTTCCTATCCATGTACTCAATGTCAAGCTCACTCAATATCATGACCCACTTTTCTATCCTACCTGTTAAGGTAGTTTTTCTTAGCAAATATTTTAAAGGATCAATTTTTGCAATTAATTTCACCTTATGCATCAACATATAATGCCTCAATTTTTGCAAGGCAAAAACCACTGCTAAATAAGATCTTTCCATAAATGTGTAGTTAAGTTCGTATTTGATCAATGTTCTACTTAAATAGTAGATTGCTCTTTCTTTTCCTTGCTCATCCTCTTATGCCAAAAGGACCCCCAAAGACCTTTCAGTAGTAGATATGTAAAATAACAGTTCTTTTCCTTTGATTGGTGGCATGAGAATTGGTGGATTTATTAGTTAAGTCTTTAATAGAGTGAAGGATTGATGACATTCTTCATCCCATGTCAAAATAGTATCCTTATGTAGCAATCTTGTGAATGAATGACATTTTTCTGCCAATTGTGAAATGTGCTAGGGATTTTTCTTGTAGGGTCAAACTCGGGAAGGATATGGACTTAATTTTTAGTTTAAGGGGATTCCAAGTTTGCAAGAAAAGCCTAATTGATGAGGATTAGATAAGATCCTCCTTCTTTGAGCTCCATAGGACTCAAGCCGATGTTGCCTATGAATAAGTTACTATATTTCAAGCAAGCTCTTGATTTAGTGGATTAGGTCTTCACTACTATGATATAAGGCTTTTAATTTCAATAGAACATTTTCACTCTCCAAACAATCCATAATATCCTAATGCAGAGAAACATAATGAAAACTATGAATGTGAAAGCATAATGCAGTGGTGTTAAGATATTCATCTTACTTCTTTTTGTGAGTACTTCTCAAGGAAGGGTAACCTTTTGATTCTCTCTTCAAGGAATCAAGCAACATGAACTATAAAATTCAGGCACAGTCCTATCTATTTGGTGTAATAAACATAAAATGAAAATGTACTAGTAAATGATGTTGAGGTTTTAGTTTCTTCTTTTAAGATATGAAAGACAAGATTATAATAAACAAACAATAAACCAGTGCCTTATCCAATGGGCAAAAGAAGTCAAATGCAAATCAACAAAAATACAATAGTATGCCTTACATACTAACTGCAAATTCAAATAGGTTTCCATACAAACTACTCTATTAACCACACAAAGTTATCATCAATAATCCTTACGAATATATTTACTCTTCAAGATGAACTATGAGAATTTTAATTCTTTCCTTGAAAGAAACTCACAATTAATCAAGCAGGTTGCTTTACAACTGGTATATTTTAAATGCCTAACATATAAAACATACAGGAGTACAACATAAAAGAAAAGACACAATAACAAGATATGGAGAAAGTTGCAGTGTATTTGTATTAAAATTGACTTGGCAATTACATTCAAAAATCAATTACTCAGAAGGCCACACATAGAATTTACAAGTTTGCTTCAAAGCAATTTGTGTTCAGTTTTTTTATTATCTCCCAACCTCTCAAAAATGAGTCCTACAACTCTATATATATAACCACTCTTTCAACCATCTTGGAATTCCTTTATGAATAGGAATGCAACAAGCTTTAGATGGTTGAAAACCCTAACCCTAAAAACATATAGGACAAAACATAAAATCAAAATATAATGCACCCTCAGGTGGTCGAAAGACAAAACTTTCTTGGACTATTCTACAACTTGGATCACTTGATAATCTGAAACCTTTGTTTGAAAGTCTTCATGATAGCTCCTTAGTTTTAATGAGATATGGTGACCACCATTTCAAGATAACCTACACCATTCTTAATGATAGCTTATCATCCCTGTATTCTAGGCTCAGGTGTCAGATCCTCCAGGTGTCCTCTTCATTCATCATCTAAGATATCTAAGTCAACTATGGTAGATACAAATTTCTTGGGCTTTGTGAATTCATCCCATATAGTTACTTGCTCTTCTGAAGGCAAATTAAATTTCTAAACAAGTTGTAACTGTGCCTTTTGCCTCTCCCACTCGACATCTATTATCACTTTGACATCTGTTATGAATTTTCTCAGATTTGTCTCTGCCTTTATTGCTTCATCCAAACTTTTATTCAACCTCTCCATGTCTACATTCCTATCTTCACCTAAAAATGCCTCTTTTCTAGGTAGTAGAAGATCAACATCTGATCTCCATTGATCAAGATCTTTAATTGATCCATCTTTATTCAAAATCGGGGGAATAAACTTTTTGGAGGGGGAGATAAGCATAGATATCTTACCCTCAATTAGATTTTCTTTACCCTTAAAAAGTTGCAATATAGCTTTTAGTTTATCAATCTCCTCACCAAATTGTTTTACCAATTCTGGTATATCACTACTCCCCAAAGATTGAGCAAAAATCAATCTTTCAAAAAGTGATGCTCTGACTGACCACACTACATAGAAACCATTAAAAATTTGCACATAGTTTCTTACTTCCTTCTGTAATTCAGGTAATTTTCTATGTGCATTATAAAATAAATCAAATTTATCTTTAATTACAATAATCCATTGCTGCAAAATTTTCAGCAAGGCCTGCAATATGGCTTCATTCTTCTCCTCACTTATTTTCTGTAATTTTGCTGCCATCTCCTCTTCTATCATTGCTTGTGTCATCGACTGCTCTGGCGATGCAGGGGTAGCTAAAGGAACACTAACAAGCTATTCTTCTAATTCATTTGCATGTTTTTCCAATTCTCTATTCCTCATTATTATTAAATATCTATCCTTAACCAGAGTGCTATATTCTTCTAAAAGATCACCATACCTCTCTGATAGTTGCTTGGTCTTATCTTCATTCAGATTAGCAAATTGGGTCAGTACTTGAGAAATCTCTAGGACCCCTGTATTGTGGATTGACCACACAATTTTATCCCCTTCCATCTGCCCTTTTACATCCAAAATCTGTGGCTTTTTGTCATTTGGATATAGACACCACATGGCCAAGGCCTAATTTTTTGGGCTATACCCAAATCCTTTTATGATGTCTCCCACTTGAGTTTCAGAAGATAGAGTGACATCCTCCTATCTCTTTATTTGGTCAATAACAAAATCAGCATACAAACTCCAACCAGACACTAGCAGCACATTTCTTTGTTTTACCAATTTTCTAGCCTCTTCTGGAGTGAAATTATTTGTCTCGGCATCATACTCCTTTAATTGATGCAATGCCTCATCTGGCATTTGACCCTCCTCTATTATATGCACACTAGAGGCCACTTGTTGCTGCTTGTGCCATATCAAAAAGCTTTTAAATTATTCTGAATTAACAAAATTGTCATCATTCAAGAAAGCATCTTGCTCAATTATTCTTTCATCTTGGCCAAGGGCTAGGGGCAAATCAACATTCTCAACTACAAGTTTCCTTTTCCTTTTTTCTTCTCTCACCCTCTTTCTGATCAGGTGGCGATGTTCACTAGTCCCTACAAAGAGGGAACTCACTCTATCTATTTTCTTCTTAGAAGGCTCTCTGGCCATTAGTTTTTTCTTTTTCTTTTGAGGCTCTACAATATCCTCAAAAATGGGCAACTCAGCAAGATTTACATTTTCACTTTCTTCTTCAGGCCCTTCAATGACTTGTTGTTCCATAGTGGGTGGACTATATATGGGATAACCACCATCACTATCCTAATCATATTTTGAATCTGAATGGGCCTTCTTGCCTTGTTTAGTCTTATCAAGCTGGTCCTCTATAGACAACATAATTGTTTGAAATTGTGCCATCATTTTCTCAAGTCTCTGAAAGTATGGAAAAGTGGGAAAGAATCCCCCAAATATCATTCCTTGACTTTTTAGTTGCTTCTCAGCACTATACAATGTTTGCAATTGATTTGACCTCTTTCCTACCTCACTATCCTCAATGATATTTCTAATTATATCCTCCTCAGGGTACTCCTCATGCTACTTATTGAAAGGAATGCTAGGCATGTAATATTGCCTAGCAACAACTATAAAACCCTCTGAGTCTACATATCTGTATGAGGCTGTAAACATGTGATAACTCTCAAACCAGTCATTTACCCTGTTGAGAGCTCTCCTTCCAATTATAAGGTAATGCACTCTGAAGTGCCTTGTAGTAAGAGTCCCTTTCCTATGGGAAGCAAGAAGATCCTTATCTGCCAATATTAGTTGCCAGATAAACTCAAGAGAAGCAATTATAGGAGGAACATAAAATGGGAGAAGATGGGGAGGTTGAGTGCATCCATAAACCCTAATAGTAGATATCTCCCCAATTAGTAGATATCTCCCCAATTGTGACCCTTGGTCCATTTATCAATGAATAGCTGAGGTCTCACCAATTGTAGAACTTTGGTGGACAATCTTGTGCAACTTATATCTAAACTTCAGAGAATTCGATACACAATCTAGTTCTCAAATGCACTGAAATCTCTCCTAGGGCAAGAAGGGCTTGAAACTACCAACCAAAACTATATAGGATTAGGCTCTCCATTCCAAGTCATTTGAGGCCTAAGATCTGCTAAATTCAAAATATTGTAATTGTGATACACAATGAGGTACATCAACAAAGAATAATGCATAATCCTGGGGGTGGTGCCAGATGGAAAATTCTTTAAAGAGAGCAGACCCTCATGCATTTTATTTATTACATAACCAATGTAATCATAACCTTTGTTGACCAAATGGTTCTATGAATCCATCACCAACATCAGAATATCAGATGTAATTCTCTCCTTACCTACATCAACAATCAAGACCTGGCATATCCCATATGCAATATACTTGATGTAAAATTTTAGGTCTTTATAATGATAAGGAATTGGTCCTACCATAGGTGCAACATAATTTCTATTCTCCTTAGACATATGTCTTTTAATCTCCTGAGAGACTAATACTGCTTCTCTAACATACCTATTTGTCTAAGCCTTTAGGTCAATTTCCATAGCCATTGAAGTATAAATCCTGAATGCCTTCATGAAGGAATTTCATTCTAGGGTTACAAGGGGAGAACCATCCTCTTTTCTAATAGTTCTTGACAAATGATTATAAGATCGAGAAAGGGAAAGGAGTGCATCTACATCTAGAAAAACTTCGGGCACTATCAAATTTGCTAACCCTGATGTCCAAGGGTTTGAAACGTGCATTGAACTATCATGATTTTTATAAAAATATTGAAATAAGCACACGCCTATGATTTATGGAGTCTTTTCATCTCTACAGTATGCTAAATCATCCATAAAGTAATCATCACTAACCTTTTTGTTCTAAGATGAACCCCGTAGAAGGGTGAGGAGTTCATCCAAAAAAATCTCTTTCACCTTTTCTTTGGATCCTTGACTACTGGAAGCTCCGCTCACTATTCCCTGACTCATCTTGTCCGCAACTTTGCAAACTCTGAAAAAATTATTGAAAATTTTGAAAATTGTTTGGCTACACTGCAAGTCCAGAAAGCTTAGAAAACCTATCACTCTGTACTTCTTTGATATGCTCCGTAGTTCTCAAATGAGTATCTCTTAACTATTTTATTCTGTAAAATTGAATGCACCACCATTTTCTGACACCAACAGCTACCAAGAGGTCACTTTCACTATTACTGCACACAAACACGGCTTCAATTTACTAGTCATAGCTCAAAAACTTCAAATTGAAATATTCAGTGACCTAGCGACTGAAGAAAAAGTCTCATAATCATTTTATAACATATGGCACTTTCAAGTCTTTCTGAGACCTAGCGACTAAGAGAGATTTTAGTAATCATTGAAAGTTTTCTCACTTTATGAATTTATTATGAGACTAAGCGATCACACATTCTTGATCTAGAGACTCAGCAACTATAGTTGACTTACATTTGATTTTTCATTTGGAGATTACCTGACTATAGTCCATTTGTTAGTCACGGGTGAAATATTTATCTTTACAAGATCATGCGACTGAAGCATTATTCTTTCTTTATTACGAGATCTGGTGACTAAAGGAAACTCTAAGTCATGGGATGCTATTGACTTTTCAAACTTCTTCTTGAGATCTTGAGACTTGGCCATTTGGAGATTTGGTGACAGAGGGAAAGAAAATCTTAATTTATCTTATTTGGAGATCTAGAGACTATAGTCTAGAGCCATTCGCGAAAGAAAATTTCTCTTCATGAGATTGTGTGACTACTCACATATATTCCTTTAATTATTTCATCATGAGATCTAGCAACCATAGTCCTCCTCATAATCACATCAACTTTATTTATCTTTTAAAACCTTCAGCGATCACCCAACTTGGAGATTTAGTGACTAACCTGAAGTCTCTGAATTGCTAAAATCTTTTGATTGTTCAACCTTTATTCTAAGATCTCACAATGACCATTGATCTCTTCCTTCTTTCCATCCTACTATCCATATTAAGTTACGAGAAACTTTCTTAACTGATTATTTAATTCAGCAATCATGAGACTAACCTTTTCGTTGAATCGGTGGATGCTTAGCCCTTAACCATTAGGAACTTTTAGACTTCAAGACTATACAGTCATTGGATCACTGAAAACACTTAACCACCAAGCTCTAACCTTTTACTCATCCTAGGAAAATCTAGAGACTTGGTGACAAACGGATTTCACTGAATCTCATAATGTTTCTCTAAACTGGGGTTAAATCCCAAGAACACACGACTAAAGAAAATATCTAAGTCATGAAATATTTTATCTAACCTTGGTTTCATTTGGAGACCTAGAGAAGACCTTAAGTCTCAAAGTCACTGAAAGATTTCTCCGACCATAGTTTAGTTCGGAGATTACATGCCATCCATTGATTAAAACTTGATCTTATGGCTCATATTAAATCTCACAATCCTTCTTTGCTTAACCACTGCGTTAGGAGACCTAGAGAAGACTGTGTTCACTGAAATGCCTAATTCCCAGAGAATAACCACCACCACTTGGAGATCATGCGACTGTAAGAAATCAAAATTGCTGAATAAAAGAGCTAACCACATGAAGACCTGGAGATTTGGAGACAACTGTGAAAGCATATCTAGAGATTCAGCGACCAAAGAGAAAAGTCACAATCCCTGAATAAAACATCACTTTAATAACTCAATCTAAGATTTCCCGACCAAAGGAAAACTGTATTGAGAGATCATGTGACTATAGTTCCTTTCTTAATCTTTTTTCATAGTAGTTGCTAGATCTCGAGAAAACATTCTTAGATTCGGATACTGAAGGGAAACTGCTAGGTCATGTAATAACAAGGAATATTCTAAAGCACTTATGAGGTTAGGCGACAAAGGCTTCTCAGGCATTCGCTAGACATGAAAGAATATTCTAATTTCTTCGGGAGATTAAACAACTTAAGAGGAAGACTTAAAGCACACATGCTTATGTCAATGGTTAAGTGACCTGAAAAAGTAACTCAAAAATAGAAAGCTATCGACCAAAACTAGGGCTTTTTTGATTTTCAAAGACATTTCGCCTGAGCAAACCCTAAAGACTGTAAAATTTTCAAAAATAATCTTTCTTTAAGGGAAAAAAAAAAAAGAGATTTCCAACCAACAGTGGCTCTATCTGAGGATGTTAAAATGAAAGTTTGAATAAGAACCATAGATCTCTGGGATGTAGACTGTAAAATTGGACTACCCTAGAACTGGAAAAGGAACACACAGGCTAAAGGAAACACACCTATACAGTATTTACAAAAATATATATAGCTATGAGAATCAAAACTTAATTGCAGAAAGGCTTCAAGAATTTCCCATGCACAGGTAATTCAAAAACTTCATCATCCATATTCTTCAACAGGTAGGAGTCTTTTCCAAAACTTTCATGAATCACAAAGGGACCAAGCCATAATGATTCAAACTTTTTGTGTTTCCCTTTATATTGTGCCCTTACATTCCATTGGAGTACTAAGTCATTTGTTTTGAATTTTCTAGTAGTTTCTCTCTTGTCAAACAGATATTTCTTTTTCTACTACAATTTGATATTGCTCTTTTGACTTTCCCTTCTTAACTCATCCAATTTAGTTAATTGCATGATCATGCCCTACATTGGTTCTGAGACATCTATTTTTTCATCTTGAATAAATTTATAAATAGGAAGCAAGTTTTTTATGGGAAACCTTGCCTATAAACCATAAATAGGCTCAAAGGGTGACTTGCCAATGGCTTTCTTTACTGTAATCCTATCTGTGAACAAGGCTAACTTCAACTTTGAATGCCAAGATCTCTTATTTTTCTCAAGTGTTTTCTTCAAAATGGTCAGGATACTTTTGTTGCTAGATTCAGCTTGTCTATTTGCTTGAGGATGATAAGGAGATGAATAAGATCTCATGATTCCATTATTTTTACAAAAATCCTTGAACTCATCTGATTTGAAACACATTGCATTATCTGTGATCAATTTCATGGGGACACCAAATCTAGTTAGAATATTTTCAAGCAAAAAGTCAATAACAATTTTACTTCCTGCCTTCTTTGCTTGAATGGCCTCTATCCACTTTGTGAAATAGTCAGTTGTAACAAATATATAACTATGTCCTCCACTAGATTTCTCAGCAAATTCACCTATGAAATCCATTCCCCACATGGTAAATGGTGCTTCAGCAATTATTGGGTTTAGCAATAGTGCTCCTGAGTATTCTAATTTGGAAGCAAATTTTTGATAGGCTTCACATTTCTTAACAAACTAAAATGAATCTTTAAACAATGTAGGCCAAAAATATCCAGCCCTTAAGATCTTGGGGGTAGTAGTTTTTATTGAATAATGACCCCCACAAACACCAGCATGCATTTCATTCAAAACTTTCTTAGCTTGACATTTATCAAGGAAAAACAACAAGACCCCATCCTTGTTTTTCCAATATAAGTCTCCTTGTATTAGTGTATATTTTTGAGCTTGTAGTCTTAAAGATCTCTTTTGATTGTCTGGCATACATTCTGGACACCTAGCATTTTTAATGAAATATACAATCGTAGCATAGTCTGGTTGCAATTCAATACTTGTTACTGTCATATATGGAATCCCTTCATTGTTGACCTAGACTAAATCCATATTTTCTTTAGTCATAAATTATGCTAGACCTTGTCCTCTCACCAACTTGGTGATATAGATTTCCAAATTATTTCTTGAATCCTGGTGATCCACTTTCATCTGTTACTAGTAACTTCAGACTATGTTAGGGCATCTTTAACTGCTGCATGAGGGACATATGCAATGACCTTAGCACAAACTAGATAATGTATGTTCAATATTTTACTACCTTTACTAATGCATAAGCTTGTTTGTCCATCATTTCATAGTTTAACTCAGTGGCCTACAAAGACTTACTGAAAAATGCAATTGGGTGCTCGAAACCTTCTTCATCCTTTTGTAGTAATACAACAACAATAGTGTGAAATGATGCAAAAGAGAAGAGTGAGAATGGCTTAGTACAATCAGGAGATCTTAGCACAGGTGCTTCCTAGACTACCTCTTTAATTTTATCAAATGCACCTTGAGCTTATGTAGTCCACTGAAACTTGACATTTTTCTTAAGCAACTTTACTATGGGTTTAACAATTTCAGCAAAATTTGCAATGAATCTCCTGAAAAAATTAATCTTTCCCAAAAAGGATTGCACACCCTTAACATTTTTAGGTTCTGAGACTTTTTTGATAGCTTCAACCCTATCTGGATCAATTCTAATTCCTTCTCTTGATACTATGTGCCCCAACAGTTTTCCCTCTTTGACTGCAAAGTTACACTTTTTAGGACTTAAAGACACACCATATTCTAAAGCTTTGACAATTTTTTTTTCCAAATGTGAGCAATGATCAACAAAACACTTGGAATAGGTAGTTAGGTCATCCTGGTATACAACCATAAACAAGTCTATATATTCTTTAAAAGAAACATCCATGGCTATTTGAAAAGCTGCTCCAGCATTTCTAAGACCGAATGGCATTCTGACATATACATAGGTTCCCCAAGGTGTAGTAAATGCTATTTTAAATTGTTCATATTCCTTCACTAACACTTGATTGTACCCAGAGAAACCATCCATCATGGACTGTAATTCACATCCAGTAACCTTATGTAACATTGCTTCCATATTGGGCAAAGAATAATTGTCTTTCAATAATGCAACATTTAGATTTCTAAAGTCCACACACAACCGAATATCCCCATTTTCCTTCCTGACTAGGACTAGGTTAGACACCCAAGTAGAATGCCTTATAGGTTTGATTATTCCTGCATCACTCAATTTGACTAATTCTTGTTGCTTTTTTGGAGCCATCAAGGGATTAATTGGTCTCTGCTTCTGTCTAAATGGTCTAACCTCATCCTTCAATGGGATTTCATGCTAGAACAAATCTTCCCTATAAGCTTTCAAGTCATCATATGACCATACAAAGACATGCTTATATCTCCTTAACAATTTGACTAGTTTAACTCTCATGTTTAGATCTAACCCCTTCCCAATATAAACCTTCTGAGGTGCATTGTGTGATCCTAAATTTATTTCTTCTAGATCTTCTATCTTAGCATTACTTGTTTTTAACATCTGATCATCCTGACTACTGTATAATGCTTTCAACTCAGTAAAACCTTTAGGGATATGATTTGAACTTAACTGGATTATCTCATTTCCAAAAACCATATCCCTACCAACTATCTCCTCAACCAAAGCATTACAATCTATGATTTGATCCTCATAAAGGTCAAGACAGTGGATAAATTTTAAGATGTCAAGGTCATTTTCAAAGACCTGCCAATTGTAAACATTGTCTAGGATTACTAGCATACTTTTAATCTCAGCTATTGATACCTCGCGAAAAGCTGAATCATCTTTTTTCAAAGCAACATTGGCTAGAAAATCAGCCATTATATTCTTGGATCTTTCTACCCAATTAATGTTAAAGGCATCAAAGAGCTCAATCTGATCCCAAACAACATGCTTATACATCTTTAGTCTATCATTCTTTACTACATATTTGGACCTAACTTGTGCAACCACAAGTTTAGAATCACCATAAACACTCAAGCATTTGATTCCATGTCTCAAAGGAATATTCAATCCTAAAGACAATGCTTCATATTCTGTAGTATTATTCATGCATTAAAAAGATAATAGGAATGAATACTTGAAAGTGGTACCTGATGGAGATATGAATAAAACTCTAGTGCCAGAACCTTCCTTTGAATAGGCTCCATCAAATCACATCTGCCATAATCCATTTTTCTATTTTTTTAGTTCTACAACTAATGGTTCTATCTCATCCACTGGTGGGACAATCTCCTCTAATCTGAAATTATCCATATCAACATCCACATAGTAGTTGAAGTGATCATCATTTATTTCAATCATATGTGGAGCCCTATTTTCTCTAGAAACTTTGACATTATCACCATCAATGTTGAAAGTTGCAAAAGAAAGATCACACTATATACTGCCTCCCATTGAAGCACTCCATTTTCTTGACAACAACATCCCATACTAAGGTGGAATGTCAACCACTAGTACACTCATAGTTAGCATCTTATCAGGATATGCTTCATGTCTATAGGGTAATGCCTTTATAGTGCCAATAACTGGCACTTCTCTAGAATCCATAGCTTGACACCTTCCATGAGGTGTATCAACTCTTAACCCTAATGACTTCATAATATCCACTGGCATAATAGTGTTAGAAGATCCTGAATCTATCATACAATTCTTGAGATGTTTATCATTAACAATTAGAGTCAGAGAAAAGGGATCAATTATTCCAGGTATAGTATGAACAACATTGGTATCTAAATAGAATTGAGGGATCTCTGAGATAATCTCTCCATTTTGATTTGTACTAATATCTTAAGACACCTTTATTTTTTTAGGTTTGTCATGATTATGAGTGTCAATGTTGGTAACACCATTCACCCAACTTAGAATCTTCTCCTTATGTTCCTCTATTCTCATCATTTCTAATAAAGGTACCTTGATAGTGATCTATGACAATAATTTGCTCATGTCAATGGGAACATACTTTGAATCTGCAACATCTTGCTTAATGGTAGTGACTTCTTTGTTCTCTTCATGTGTAATCAGGTTAGGACTTTCTTTGCTCTGAGTCTTTACTTCCTTTTGCAAAGAGGATAGAATATCTACAATAGGCTTGGTTTTCACTTTGTAAGCAATAGTTGGCTTTGTGAAAGTGACATTTTCCTTCACTTTAGTCTTGTTAACAACCTCAGTAGCCTTTTGTTTATCTTGGACCTATTTTTCATCCTTTTATGTTCTCTTGATGAAAATTCTAGTAGACCTACCATTTGGACTACCTACCACTCTGTTCCTTAAGTTGTAATTGATCTTAGCTTGAGTCACCATGTCTACTATTATCTAAGCAATTTCTTCATCAGATGGTCTCCCTAGGACCACAGGTTCTTCATCTTTCGAGGTATTACATTGAACATTATCCAAATGATTGTCTTCTTCATTAGAGAAAACTTGTTGATGGTAAATCTCATTCCTGGCCTGGGAATTATAAACATCCTGACTCTCATTTTCTTCTATAGAATCTACCTCATCACAAATGTAGGAAGAAGTCATACCACAACCTTCATCATCATAGTACTCCTCCTTACTAGTTTCTTGTTCACTGTTTGCAGAAACATTTTGGGCAATTGCACAATAGTAGGGATCATGTGGTGATTGATAGACAACACACCATGGCACCTCATCAGTCATCTTTACTATATTTTTGTGCAAAGGGTCTGACATTTTATGATTCAGTTTATCTTTTCTTTCAGGAAGGACTGGCTTACCATCTTTCCATTGAGTATTATAAGGATAATTCTGCATTCTAGGAAACTTGTTGAAGTTATTGAAGGAAGGTCTATCATTTCCTAGTATTCTATTATTTCTTGCTTCACCAGGCTTCAAATCTTTTATTTCTTTCAATATTTTCTTCATATTGTCTTCATCTTTAGGTTTTGTATCAAGTTTCCAAGGTTCCTTTCTGTTTACGTTTTGAGGTTTAAAATCCTCCCTTCTTCCCAAATTCCCTAATATCCTTCTATTGTTTTCTATATTGATAGCTAATTTGTAAGCATCTATAAGGTTTCTATGGTTCTTATCTCTTAAAAGATATCCCATTTTCGAATCAAAAGCATTTAGGTATGTGACCAAACAAATCTTGTCATATAATCTTATAACTTGCAATAATTTGTGCATAGCCTTCTAAAATCTGACATTGAACTCAACAACACCCTCATTTGGGTTTTTCTTGATATTGTTAAATTCATTAAGCATGAATCCTTCATTTGTTTTATCACCATATTATTCTTTGAAAAAATGCCTGAATTGATCCCATGAACATATGCTAGCATGAGGTAGATTTCTAAACCAATCTCTTGCATCTTCAATCAGAGATTGAACAAAGAGCTTCATGATCACATCATCAGGTTCAATGTTGTAGTCATCTATTACATCAATGAAACTTTTCAGATGTTCCTCACAAGTGACATCATTGCTTCTAGTGAACTTTGAGAGCTTCTTCCTAATTTCATCAGGGATAGGGTTTTGGTAACCATGAATCCCAATAAAAACCAATTTCTTATGTCTTTCATGTATGGACCCTATCTGAGATGGGCCAGCACCAAAAGATGTGGTCATTTGATTACTTGAAATAGTAGGATTTTTGGGCATGCCCGTAGTTTTGGTAGTATTCAACACATTTTCTCCTTGTGCTTGAGAAGTAGAATGTGTATTGGTAGGTCCAGAAGATTGCTTAAGAAAATGAATCTTTCTTTTCATTTCAGCTATAGTAGCTTCAAGTTCTACCTTTTCTAACTCCTTGGACAACAACTCTTGTTCCCTTTTGGCCTTTTCTAAATCTGCATCTAATCTTGCTGCTTGATCAAGAGGCTTGTTGATAGGATTTGACTCATTTATTGTAATCCCTACAACCTTCTTTTTTCCTTTATCCCTAGGATTTCTTACTTCATAAGTTTTTTGTACAACAGGTTATTCTTGTGTTTGTTCAGTTATAGGAACACAATTAAAGGCTTCAACATCTAATAATTTCTTTCTCAATTGTTCTTCCCTGATCATGGCATGCCTAATCTTTTCTTCTTTTTCTTTCTCTCTTTTTTGCCTTATTTGAATCTACTCTTGAATCCTTCTTTCTAATTCAAAAACCTCTTCAAAAATTTCCTCAGAATCAGGAAGGGTTGTTTCAGATGATGATTTTTGGGCTTTGGTTTTTTCTTGGTGATTTTCTAAAACATTCTCGGCTTGTAGAGGGGTAAGATTCATTCTACTCCTGCTCTGACTTTGAGATCTGAGGGGGTTATGGGGAACTGTCCTCCTAAAATGCCTAGACCTTTCTACATCTATCTCAGTAGGATAATAATAGTCCTCATATTGGTTAAGCCCTAAGTCAATGGCTTCCTCATATTCTGATGCATTTCCTTCTTGATTTGTTGGGATAGAATCCTCATGTCTCACATTTCCTTTCTGTTTCCATGTTAAGGACACATCACTTGTACTTTTATCCTTCCTCATTCACTTGGATGTGTTTGGAAGTCTTCCTTCCAAATTTTCTTCTGGGTGATCCTTCTTCAATGCCCTAGTATTTCTCATACTCATTATGATATTTAGACCTCAATTGCACTGGTGCAGAGATTTGTAAGAGTCACCACCCAACTACTCAGGATTTTTGTGATATGAATACTAATGGTAAACAACTAACTTGTATAAGATAGGAGCCCTGACTCAACTAAATCCTATATTTAACAAAGTTTTTAATAACTCCCTAGCAGAGTCACCCATTTGTTAAGGATTTTTCTTGTAGGGTCAAACTCGGAAAGGATATGGACTTGATTCTCAATTTAAGGGGATTCCAAGTTTGCAAGAAAAGCCTAATTAATGAGGATTGGATAAGATCCTCCTTCTTCTTTGAGCTCCATAGGACTCAAGCGGGTGTTGCCTATGAATAAGTTACTATATTTCAAGAAAGCTCTTGATTTAGTGGATTAGGTCTTCACTGCTATGCTATTAGCCTTTTAATTTCAATAGAACATTATCACTCTATAAATAGTCCAAAATATCCTAATGTAGATAAACATAATGAAAAATATGAATGTGAAAGCATAATGTAGTGGTGTTAAGATATGCATCTTAATTCTTTTGGTGAGTACTACTCAAGGAAGGGTAACCTTTTGATTCTCTCTTCAAGGAATCAAGCAACATGAACTATAAAATTTAGGTACAGTCTTGTCTATTTGGTGCAATAAACATAAAATGAAAATGTACTGGTAAATGATGTTGAAGTTTCAGTTTCTTCTTTTAAGATATGAAAGACAAGATTATAAGAAACAAACAATAAACCAGTGCCTTATCTAATGGGAAAAAGAAGTGAAATGCAAATCAACAAGATAATTTCAACAAGAATACAATAGTATGCCTTACATACTAACTATAAATTTAAATAGGTTGCCTTAAAAACTACTCTGTTAGCAACACAAAGTTATCATCAATAATCCTTACGAATATATTTACTCTTCAAGATGAACTATGAGAATTTTAATTCTTTCCTTGAAAGAAACTCACAATTAATCAAGCAGGTTGCTTTACAACTGGTATATTTTAAATGCCTAACATATAAAACATACAAGAGTACAACACAAAAGCAAAGAGACAATAACAAGATATGGTAGAAGTTGCAGTGTATTTGTATTAAAATTAACTTTCCAATTACATTTAGAAATCAATTACTCAGAAGGCCAGACACAAAATTTACAAGTCTGCTTCAAAGCAATCTATGTTCAGTTTTTTTATTATCTCCCAACCTCTCAAAAATGAGTCCTACAACTCTATATATATAACCACTCTTTCAACCATCTTGGAATTCCTTTATGAATAGGAATGCAACAAGCTTTGGATGGTTGAAAACCCTAACCCTAAAAACATATAGGACAAAACATAAAAGACAAAATAAAATGCACCCTCAGGAAGTGCAAAGACAAAACTTTCTTTGACTATTTTGCAGCCTAGATCACTTGATAATCTGACACCTTTGTCTGCAAGTCTAAATGATAGCTCCTTAGTTTTAATGAGATATGGTGACCACCATTTTAGGCTAACCTACACCATTCTTAATGATAGCTTATCATCCCTGTATTCTAGGCTCAGGTGTTAGATCCTCCAGGTGTCCTCTTCATTCATCATCTAAGATATCCAAGTCAACTGTGATAGATACAACTTTCTTGGGCTTTGTGAATTCATCCCATGTAGTTACTTGCTCTTCTGAAGGCCAATTAAATTTCTGAACAAGTTGTAGCTGTGCCTTCTGCCTCTCCCACCTACCATCTATTATGGCTTTGACATCTGTTATGAATTTTGTCAGATCTATCTCTGCCTTTATTGCTTCATCCAAACTTTTATTGAAGCTCTCCATGTCTACATTACTATCTTCACCTAAAAATGCCTCTTTTCTAGGTAGTAGAAGATCAGCATCCGATCTCCACTGATCAAGATTTTTAATTGCTCCATCTTTATTCAAAATTAGGGGAATAAACTTTTTGGAGGAGCTAAGCATAGATATCTTAGCCTCAATTAGATTTTCTTTACCCTTAAAAAGTGGCAATATATCTTTTAGTCTATCAATCTCCTCACCAACTTTTATTATTGATTCTGGTATATCACTACTCCCCAAAGATTGAGCAAAAATCAATCTATCAAAAAGTGATGCTCTCACTGACCACACTACATAGAAACCATTCAAAATTTGCACATAGTTGCTTACTTCCTTCTGTAATTCTGGCAATTTTCTATATGCATTATAAACTAAATCAAATTTATCTATAATTGCAATAATCCTATGCTACAACATGTTCAGCAAGGCCTGCAATATGGCTTCATTCTTCTCCTCACTTATTTTTTTTAATTTTGCTGCCACCTCCTCTTCTGTCATTGCTTGTGTCATGGGTTACTCTGGAGGTGCAGGGGCCACTACAGGAATACTAACAAGTTGTTCTTCTAATTCATTCACATTTTTTTCTAGTTCTCTATTCCTTATTATTATTAAATCTCTATCCTTTACCAGAGTGCTATAATCTTCTAGAAGATCACCATACCTCTTTGATATTTTCTTGGTCTTATCTTCATTCAGCTTGGAAAAGTGGGTCAGTACTTGAGAAATCTCTAGGTCCCCTATATTGTGGATTGACCACACAATTTTATCCCCTTCCATCTACCCTTTTACATCCAAAATCTATGGCTTTTTGTCTTTTTCATATAGAGTCCACATGGCCAAGGTCTGACTTTTTGGGCTATACCCAAATCCTTTTATGATGTCTCCCACTTGAGTTTTAGAAGACAAAGTGACATCCTCTTGTCTCTTTATTTGGTCAATAACAAAATCAACATACAAACTCCAACCAGGCACTAGCATCATATTGCTTTGTTTTACCAATTTTCTAGCCTCTTCTGGAGTGAAATTCTCTGTCTCGGGGTCATACTCCTTTAATTGTTGCAATGCCTCATCTGACACTTGACCCTCCTTTGTTATCTACACACTAGAGGCCACTTGTTGCTGCTTGTGCCATATCAAAAATATTTTAAATTCTTCTGAATTGACAAAATTGTCATCATTTAGGAAAGCATCTTGCTCAATTATTCTTTCATCTTGGCCAAGGGCCAAGGGCAACTCAACATTCTCAACTACAAGTTTCCTTTTTCTTTTTTCTTCTCTCACCCTCTTTTTGATCAAGTGGTGGTGTTCACTAGTCCCTACAAAGAGGGCACTCACTCTATCTCTTTTCTTGTCAGAAGGCTCTTTGGCCATTAGTTTTTTCTTTTTCTTTTGAGGCTCTACAGTATCCTCAGAACTGGGTAACTCAACAAGATTTACATTTTCTCTTTCTTCTTCAAGCCCTTTAGCCACTTTTTGTTCCATATTGGGTGGACTATATATGGGATAACCACCATCACTATCCTCATCATAGTCTAAATCTGAATGGGCCTTCTTGCCCTATTGAGTCTTATCAAGCTGGTCCTCTACAAAAAACATAATTGTTTGAAATTGAGCCATCATTTGCTCAAGTCTCTGAAAGTATGGGAAAGTGGGAAAGAATCCCCCAAATATCATTCCTTGAATTTTCAGTTGCTTCTCAGCACTATACAATGTTTGCAATTGATTTGACCTATTTTCTACCTCACTATCGTCAATGATATTTCTAATTATATCCTCCTCAAGGTAATCCTCATGCTGCTTATTGAAAGGAATGCTAGGCATGTAATATTACCTAGCAGCATCTATAAAACCCTCTGAGTCTACATATCCCTATGAGACTGTAAACATGTGATAACTCTCCAACCAGTCATTTACTCGGTTGAGAGATCCCATTCCAATTGTAAGGTAATGCACTCTGAAGTGCCTTGGAGTAAGAGTCACTTTTTAGTGGGAAGCAAGAAGATCCTTATCTGCCAACATTAGTTGCCAAATAAACTCAAGAAAAGCAATTCTAGGAGAAACTTAAAATGGGAGAAGATGGGGAGGCTGAGGGCATCCATAAACCCTAATCATTGTATAACTTTCTCATAGTAGATATCTCCCCAATTGTGACCCTTGGTCCATTTATTAATGAATTGCTAAGGTCTCATCAATTGTAGAACTTTGGTGGACAATCTTGTGTTGCTTATCCCTAAACTTTAGAGAATTGGATACACAATCCAGTTCTCAAATGCACTGAAATCTCTCCTAGGGAAAGAAGGGCTCCAAACTGCCAACTAAAACTGTAAAGGATTAGGCTCTCCATTCCCAGTCATTTCAGGCCTGAGATCTGCTAAATTCAAAAGATTGTAATTGTGATACACAATGAGGTGCATCAATAGAGAATAATGCATAAACCTGGGGGTGGTGCCGGATGCAAACTCTTTAAAGAGAGAAGAACCTCATGCATTTTATTTATTACATAACCAATGTAATCATAATCTTTGTTGACCAAATAGTTCTATGAATCCATCACCAGCATCAAAATATCAGAAGTAATCCTCTCCTTACCCGCATCAACACCCAAGACTTGGCATATCCCATATGCAATATACTTGATGTAAAATTTTAGGTCTTTATACTGATAAGGAACTGGTCCTGCCATAGCTGCAACATAATTTTTGTTCTCCTTATACATATGGCTTTTAATCTCCTAAGAGACTAATATTGCTTCTCTAACATACCTATTTGCCTAAGCCTTTAGGTCAATTTCCATAGCCATTGAAGTATAAATCCTGAATGCCTTCATGAAGGAATTTTGGTCTAGGGTTACAAGGGGAGAACCATCCTCTTTTCTAATAGTTCTTGACAAAGGATCATAACATCAAGCAAGGGAAAGGAGTGCATCTACATCTAGAAAAACTTTAGGCACTATTAATTTTGCTAACCCTGATGTCCAAGGGTTTGAAACGAGCACTGAACTATCACAATTTTTATAAAAATATTGAAATAAGCACATGCCTATGATTTCTGGAGTCTTTGCATCTCTATAGTGTGCTACATCATCCATAAAGTAATCATCACTAACCTTTTTGTTCTGAGATGAACTCGGTAGAAAGGTGAGGAATTCATCTGAAAAACCTTCTTTCACCTTCTCTTTGGACCCTCGGCTGCTGGAAGCTCTGCTCACTGTTCCCTAACTCATCTTGTCTGTAACTCTACAAACTCTAAAAAAATTATTAGAAATTTTAAAAAATCACTGGCTGTAGTGCAAGTCTAGAAAGCTCAGAAAACCTAGCACTCTGTACTTCTTTGATATGCTCTGTAATTCTCAAATGAGAAGCTCTTAACTATTTTATTCGGTAAAATTGAATGCGCCACCATTTTTTGAAACCAACAACTACCAAGAAGTGACTTCCGCCATTACTGCATAGGAACAATACTTCAATTTACTATCCATAGCTCAAAAACTTCAAATTCAAATATTCAGCGACCTGGCGACTAAAGAAAAAGTCTAATAGTCATTTTATAACATTTGGTGCCTTCAATTCTTTCTGAGACCTAGCGACTAAGAGAGCTTTTTGTAATCGCTAAAAATTTTCTCACTTTATGAATTTATTATGAGACTAAGCCATCACACATTCTTGATCTAGAGACTCAGTGACTATAGTTGACTTACTTTTGACTTTTCATTTGGAGATTACCCAACTATAGTCCATTTGTTAGTCACAGGTGAAATATTTATCTTTATGAGATCACGTGACTGAAGCATTCTTCTTTCTTTATTAAAAGATCTGGTGACTGTAGGAAACTCTAAGTCATGGGATGCTACTGACTTTTCAAACTTCTTCTTGAGATCTTGAGACTTGGCCATTTCAAGATTTGGCAACAGAGGGAAAGAAAATCTTAATTTATCTTATTTGGAGATCTGGCGACTATAGTCTAGAGCCAATTGTGAAAGAAAATTTCTCTTCATGAGATTGTGTGACTACTCACATATATTCCTTTAATTATTTCATCACAAGATCTAGCGACCATAGTCCTCTTCATAATCCCATGAACTTTATTTATCTTTTAAAACCTTCAGCGATCACCTGACTTGGAGATTTAGCGACTAACCTGAAGTCCCTCAATCATTAAAATCTTTACACTGTTCAACATTTATTCTGAGATCTCATGACTACCATTGATCTCTTCCTTCTTTCCATCCTATGGTCCATATTATGTCATGAGAAACTTTCTTAACTGATTGTTTAATTCAGCAATCATGAGACTAACCTTTTCGCTGAATCATTGGAGGCTTAGACCTTAACCATCAGGAACATTGAGACTTTGAGACTATACAGTCACTGGATCACTCAAAACACTTAACCATTGGGCTCTAACCTTTTAGTCATCCTGGGCAAATCAGGAGACTTGGCAACAAAGGGATTTCACTGAATCTCATAATATTTCTCTAAACTAGGGTTAAATCCTGAGAACACATGACTAAAGAAAATCTCTAATTCATGAAATATTTTATCTAACCATGGTTTCATTTGGAGACCTGGAGAAGACCTTAAGTCTTGGAGTCATTGAAAGATTTCTCTAGCCATAGTTTAGTTCAGAGATTACACACCATCCATTGATTAAAACTTGATCTTATGGCTCATATTAAATCCCACAATCCTTCTTTACTTAACCATATCATCTGGAGACCTGGAGAAGACTGCATTCGCTGAAACAGCTAACACCCAGAGAATAACCGCCACCACTTGGAGATCACACGACTGTAAGAAATTAAAATCGCTGAATAAAAGAACTAACCGCATGAAGACCTAGAGATTTGGAGACAACAGTGAAAGCATATCTAGAGATTTAGCGACCAAAGAGAAAAGTCACAATCACTAAATAAAACATCAGTTTAATAACTCATTCCAAGATTTCCCAACCAAAGGAAAACTCTATTGAGAGATCATGCAACTATAGTTCCTTTCTTAATCTTTTTTCATAGTAGTCGCTAGATCTCGAGAAAACATTCTGAGATTTAGAGATTGAAGGGAAACTGCTAGGTTGTGTAATAACAAGGAATATTCTAAAGCGCTTATGAGGTCAGGTGACAAAGGCTTCTGGGGCATTTGCTAGTCATGAAAGAATATTTTGATTTCTTTGGGAGATTAAGTTGTTGGCAAAATTGCCACTAGTGACAACACTTATTTGCATTCTCAGTGCAAACTGAGCAGAACAGTGCAAACCGAGTAGAACAGTGCAAACTGAGCAGAACAGTGCAAACAAAGCAGAACAGTGCAAACCGAGCAGAACAGTGCAAACTGAGTAGAATAGTGCAAACCGAGTAGAATAGTGCAAACTGAGCAGAACAGTGCAAACAGAGCAGAATAGTGCAAACCGAGCAGAACAGTGCAAACCGAGCAGAACAGTGCAAACCGAGCAGGACAGTGCAAACTGAGCAAGACAGTGTAAACCGATCAAGATAATGCAAATCGAGTAACATTATGTCTACCGAGTCACCAGTATTTACCGAGTTCAAAACCTACCGAGTGGTTAGTATGAACCGTGCCTTCACTTCTACCGAGTGCATGATGATGCCGAGTAATGCAGTGGACGTCGAGTATCAGAAAGTCACCGAGTTAGTTTGCAGGAACCGTGTAACCATACTTGGGCCGACTTAGTGGAACTTATGTTTATTTGTCAAGCTGACTTTGTAATTGTAATTAATTGTTTAGACTTGTATATAAACAATGTTGTAAAAATGTCAAGATGAAAAAAATTATATGAGTATGTGAATAAAAAGAAAAGGCAGAGATAAGCGAATTACAAAGGGCTACAGCAGTATAGGGAACAACAAAGACAAATTCATCACAGAAGGTGATCAGTACATTCAGTGAATCTCAATCAGCAATCCAGTTGCAAAGCAAGAGATCTACTATTTCATCCTAAGAGGTGAATCAGTACTAAAATCCTTTAACCAGGTAGACTTAACAGTCTATTGTAAAATCTCTTTACCGAGTGCATACTTCATTGTATGTTTGTAAATCCTTTAACAAGGTGGATTTAGCAATCCTTATTGCTCCTAACAGGGCAGATCATTAGAAGTGATCAATTGTAAGCCTTAACCGACCAACTTTATTCTACAGTACTAAAGCTTTGTGGGTTTCATCCCCACCCCAGTTTTACTTTCTTTTTGGAAGGTTTCTGGGTAACCAAATCTCTATGTCATTGTTGTGAATGCTTTTAAGTTTCATGCTTTCTATATGCATAAAGAAAAAGTGAACTATATGTTAATACATCTGTAATTCTAAGAAAATTTGAAGTTACTGATTCACCCCTCCCCTCTTAGTAACTTGGTTAATCCCTGAATATTTCCAACATAAGTGACTTAAGAGGAAGACTTAAAGCGCACATGCTTATTTCAACACTTAAGTGACCTGAAAAAGTAACTCAAAAATAGAAAGCTATCGACCAAAACTAGGGCTTTTTTTATTTTCAAAGACATTTAGCCCTAGCAAACCCTAAAGACTATAAAATTTTCAAAAATAATCTTTCTTTCAAGGCAAAAATAAAAAATGAGATTTCCAACCAACAAAATGAATCTTCTTATGGATTGTATTTTGCCTTGTAAAGATCTCATTTGGCTGATGTTCTTTGGAATCTCCATATCGATTATGGCTTATACCTTTTCTGGATCCACGTCAATCCCTATTGTTGATATGATGTAGCCTAACAATTTTCTGGATTGGACACCAAAGGCACATTTTTTTGGATTTAATCTCACTTTGAATTTTGATAAAATCCTCTCTCTCTAGAGGTGTAAGTGACACTGCCAAAAGTATAAATTTTGGATCCAATTCTGTCCCAATGTTGACTTTTTCTATTGGTTCTATGAGAATTGGCAACCTTTCTTGCTCATGTTTGGGAAAGGTATCCAATCTCTCTTCTTTTGGTGCCACAGTTGGGTTTTCACCATAGGAAATGTCTTTTATCTTTACTTTTTTTGGTTCTAGTGCTGCCACATAGTGGTTTTTATCACTAGAACTTTTCAATTTTCTATTTTTTTTCATTTTTTTCTTTTGACTAAGAGAGTCAACCCCCATTGTTCTCATTATGTTCATATCAAATCCATTGGTGAAAGAGGGTTGAACCACATTAAGGGATTGGCTCATTCCTTGGTAATGTGGGAAGTAAAGTAGGTCACTTGGCTCAATTTGGTCCCAACCAATAGGATCAGGATTTATCAAGGACAAGGTTTCATTTGTCAAGATGTCATCAATTTGGTTTATGGCCATGACTTTATTGGAGGGTTTGTACATTGTATCATTTAGATCTATAATGTGAGCTTCCTCGAGATGATCCATGGAAGAATGGTCAAAATCCCCTTCACTTGAGTCCTGCTTGACCTCTATGGGAAATAGCATGGGAAAAACCATGAGCAGATTAAAACTAACATTCAAATTTCTCTCCTCTAAAGGTGTCCAAAATGTATCTATCCATGCTTTATTGGTAGGTTCTTGTCCTATGTTGAGATCTTGCATATTAGGCTCTTCATTGACTTTATCTTCTTGCCTTGGAATCTTTGCATAAGTATGTATTGTGACTATCTCCTTATCATGACATGATTCATCAGATAGAGTGTCCCACTCATAATCTCATGAATCATCACTATCACCATCGAATTCCACCATATCCACTTGAGGATAGAAATCATGCATTGGGATGGAGCTTTCTCCTTTATATTGATAGCCTACCCTAGATATCTCTTCTTTTTCCCTCCACAAAGGTTCAATGGGTTCTAGAAAACCTTTATTTCATTTTCCTAAGGGTCCTCTTCCCTTGTATCTCATCTATTGTATTACCTCAAAGCCTTTTCCACATTGATCTATTTGTATGTTAAAATGGTACATACTTGGCATTTGGTGTCCTTGAAAGGTCCCACTTGAATGGGCAATACAATCATGCCTTTTGAGGCTCTTTCAACTTCATCATAGGCCTTTATAGTTATTCTTTTCATAGGGTCTATGCATGACTCAGATAACCCTAAGGATTTTACAAGACTCAAAGTGAAAATGTTAAGGCCAGCTCCCCCATCTATGAGAGTTCTTTTGACTCTATGCCTTTCAATCAAGACCTCTATATGTAATCGTAGATTTCAGGGATGGACAATAGACATGTCATCATGGTTGGAAAATGAAAGGAAATGGGGTGTAGTGAGGTGCAATATCATGTTTTGGAACTTCTCCTCCTCTAAGTTAGTAGGAACATTAGTCTCTATTAGAGCTTTTTCTAGAATTTCCTTGTGGTTTGGAGAGAGTTTTAGTAACTAAAAGATAGATATTTATGCTAGAGTCTTTTGTAGCTTATCTACCAAACTATATAGTTTTATTACTATAGATGTTTTCTTGATCACAATGTTGGATTGAGGAGGACCAATGGGCTTAGGATCAATACCTCATATGGTAACCCTTGAAGGTTGTGCCCTAGTGATCACATTTGATGTCTCTTTTTGGAGTTGTTCCTTAATCACTATAGCATTCACAACATTATCATAAGGTGGCACAAAATTGATGTTATTTCTACTTTACTTCTTTCCATTGGATGATTCACCTTTGTCATGGCTATAGAAGGGTTTTTTAAAAGCCATATGGTCTTCATTACTTTGGGGCCCTTCAATTGTGATCATGCCACTATCAATTAAGTCTTGCACCACATTCTTTAGCTGCAAAGAATCATTGGTTGTGTGCCCTTGAATTCTATTGTATTCATAATGCTTATGTTCACTCCACTAGCTGGGTTTATTCTATGGCTCATAGGTCTGAATTCTAGGTAGGTTAATGATGTTGTTAGCAAGGAGAGTCTTTAATGCCTTTTCAAGAGGTTCTCCCAAAGGCGTAAAGTTTCTCTTGGGAACTGGTTCCAAGTATTTATCAAATTTGTTACTTCTTTGATTATTTCCCTGATTTCCATTATTCATATTGTTGTTTGAAGGTGCCTTTGAGGCCTGATTTGCATTGTTCACCTAATTAGGTGCTCTTGTAAGAGAAAACCAAGTTACCTTTAAGTTGCTAGAATCAACAACTTCATCATTGACTACTCCCTTATTGTTGTTTTTCAACCCATATCGACTATTCTTGTTGAACCAAGTCTTATTCTAATTATTATTATTATTATTGGAGTTATTATTGTTGGAGTTGTTTTTGTTAGCTTTATATAATTTCAACTCTCCACTTTTAACTAATACTTCCTCTATTGTCACTCCGTTCTCGATAAGATCTTGGAAAGTCTTGGGACATTGCATTCTCAATCGGTAGTTGATCTCATTGCTCAAACTATGGATGAAGATATCCATCTTTTCCTTTTTGGGAACACTCCTAGGATATCTTGCAAATACCATCCTCCATCTTTGTAGGAAGATGAAGAACCCTTCTCCATCATTTTGCTTGGTATTACATAATGTTATCATTGTGACCTCATGTTTGATGTTGTATGAGTAATGGGCCACAAATCTCAAAGCTATCTCCTCAAAGGTTTTAATGCCAAATCGTAATTTTGAAAACCACTCCATGGCCTCCTAAGCTTATTGGGAATAGTCTCATTAAATAGGTGGTATCATGCATGAATTCCAAGCTCAATGCACAAAAATCCCTTAAGTGATCTTGGGGATCTGACGTTCCTTCATACTTATCATACTTGGAGAACACTACATTGATTGGGAATGGTACCATGACTAAACTTTTATCATATGGGAATGGACACAATGCTTCTATAGAAAAAGGTTCAGGAGCCCCGCTTTACTTGATTGTATCCAATTGCATTTGAAATATCTTGAACTGCTTGTTCATGATGTCAATGGGACTCTCTTCAACTTCAAAGGGTTTAAGCTAATTAATGTCATAATCATGGGGAAGCTTAAGACCTTTCTGAGCTAAGTCTAGAAAGTATTTTTCTTTGTCTCTTTCTATTTCCTTCTCCACGAGTTTTAATAAATAGGGACATTGTATTGCCTCACTAACTTTTTCATCTGTGGCATCTTCACCATTGCTCTGGTATTAGTTTTATTGAGAGTGGAATCAATTCCTTGGGTGTTTTGATCCATACCTCTATTTTTAGTATTACCTTGATTGTTGGGATCAATACCCCCATTATTGTTGTTACCCAAGCTACCAAAATATATCATGTGAGTTTCTCCTTCTTGAGTTAGCTTTTTGGGTACTCTTAGAGTAGTAAAAGTATCATCCAGGAAGGGAAGTTCTTCTCTTAAGTAAGTTCTATCTACCTATAAATTTTTCTTGACATAATACAATCTAGTAAAAGTAGGCATGAATAAACCACTTGAAACAAACAAGATCCGATTAGGCTCATGGTCAAATCATTGTAGAATTTTTCAAAAATTGTGTAGAATAGTATTTTTGCCTAGGTTGAATGTTGGAGCAGTAAGAACATAGAAAAGGGTATTCAAATATATGATCAAATTTTTCTGACCTCCTTTGCAAATACTCTTTGTTTTCGATTTTAAGTTTCTAGGCATCACTGGCCTAAGTGTAGGTGTGACTAAAATTTTTGTACGTGTGAACTAGTATACAGTTAGGCAACACACTACAAGTATGTAGGTGACACTTTACTATTAATAAGCAATTTTATAGTTTTAACATGCATGATTCAATAGTTTCTAGGCATGACTTCACTATTGCTAGGCATTTTCATAAAAGTCACAGGCACGACTTTGCCTCTGATAGGTGATAATTCTTTGTGTCTAGGTGACACTTTGCTGACTAGGTTGTGAATTCTTTGAATTTTTAAATGTTTAAGATCAGGTCTTATGAAATTTCCTTGTTTGAAAATAGAATACAATCACAACACAAACATAAATTTTTCATCCTATCCCTAAAACACACTAGAGTGTATATTCTTGATGATTTTCCACAAGTATAACACAAGAAAGAATTCCAAACAGCCTACCTAGCACAAGATTTGGCTCGTAAACATATCTCTAAAAAGGTGGCCTTGCTATTTTATCCAGGATTTATTATGGATTTCTTTCAAAATGGACTTCAATCTTTCATCCCCCAAGTATGTTAAGGAGCTTCCCACATGCACCAAGGTATGATGTTGCATAATCCTTGAGGAGTACTAGAGGAAGTTTGAGAAAATTAAAATCCTTTTTTCATTGACCCCATTAAGGATGCATGCATTTCTTTTTAGAGTGGGTTGGATCCCCATGGTAAAAGTGAGCGTATCCCACTTTGGGCTATCCCTCTCACATGCCTTGTTAAGGAAAACTCGGGAGGGGAGCCCACTAATGCTCTAGCAAGTATATATAAAACAAGAAAATGAACTCAGGCCAACAAGTTTGGGAATTTGGTTCACTTAAAAAGTGAAGAGCATATCCCTATTGTCTTTCTTCATTGCAAACACTCAAGCACAAATTATTCTTTCCTAATCTCTTGAAAAGGAGGTTCTTAAAATTGAAGTGTTTGGTTAATTTCTTATTTTACTTAAGCTATGTTAAAGGAATGCTGCAATTTAATCAAGTGCAAGCTTGAATAGATGAATACCTTTCCTTTTGTAGCCAACATAAGCTAGGGGCATTTTTGAAAGATTTTTGTCATTTTTCACCTTAGCAATAGTTCCCTCCAAATGTGCTTATCCACCAACAAGTTAGTCAACACTAACAAACACTATGAGGGGAAGCCAAAATCGAAAATTGATGAAGAAACAATTATGCATGAATTTTAGAGAACTTATTTGCAAATTTTCAAAAGAAAACTTGATCTGAGGACTAAAAATCCAATTTAAAGAGATAAATTTTTCTTTATATGCTTCAACAATTGTAAGATAATTTTGGAATACCTGATCCTCCTCCTCTTGTGTAGTCTCAAGGACAACCTTAATATGTGCAATGTTTTCCTTGATTGAATCCTCTTTCTGGCTTCTATACCTTTTTACAATTGCTAATTTACTATCAAATCATGTAAACTGAGAGTTAGACAAATGATTTAATCAATTTTATAGTGAATAAAGAAAATAGATAGCAGGCAACATTGTCTAGATCATAGGCATGAACAAATCGTCAGCAGGCGTAACTTTAGTGATAGCAAGCGACACTTTTTAGTGACACAGGCAACACTGAAAACTACATAGGCATGAACAATTTATTGACAAGCGTGAACAAAAGTTAAAATTGTAGAAAATGATTCATGCTAAGTGAATTTAATAACAGTAAGCATGAATTAGAAAATTGTATGCGTGACTATTCTTTAAAATTGTGAAGCAAAGCCTAAATACAGGTGATAACAAATTTTGGCAAAGTGGTACTTCTTGAGTCACAGGCATAACTTTAAGCAAAAAAGGAAGAATGCTTTGATATGACAGGCATGAGTTTCTGATTCACAGGTGACTGTAGAGAAATCAAGACAGAATAGAAGTTGTATGCCAGGCATGAATCCTTAGCTAACAGGCATCAGTATAGAGATCTTAAGTGGTAGTAAAATGACTATAGGCATGAGTGAATCTCTCATAAGTGTGACTTTACCTATTTCCTACAAAATATTCATAGAAAATAGACAATACAAGCATGCAAATTATGATGAAAATGATGAAATGAGGCCTAGGGCCCCATGGTGGGCACCATTTGTGTGATGATGATTATCACCTTCATGAAATTAAGATCTAATAGCAACAATTCAAATGAAATACAATACAAATCTAATTAAAATTGAAGCTAAGATCTATAGCATCTCATGGTTCTCTAGAAAGATGTGGTAAGTGAAGATCTCATCTAAAATCCTCACTAGTGACACTTCTAAAATGAAAATGTATGCTATTCTATGCTTCTACCTTGCTTCTATGATAATGATTCTAGCTCAAATTGACAAAATATAATGCTAAATTCTCTAAATGCTCTTAGAATGCTCTTCAATTGCCTATAGTAACAATACTTTGCAAATGAATTTCTAAGATATATTATGCTTCCAAAATGCCTCATATTTATAGTAAAATTCCAAGGGTAGGGGGTAGAGTGAAGTAATCATGATTAACCCTTGGTTGAGTCAAAAAATTTGCTTTGTTTATAAATGGGGGGACAATTTAAAGGCTTGTCTCAAAGCTTTGGACAAAAGGACAAAATTGAGTGGTTGAGATTGAAAGATTAGAATGAGTGATTGAGATTTATCCTTTTGAGTGATTTGTGTCTTTTTGTCCTCAATTCTCATTGGTTTCTCAACTTTGTTGAAAGATATTAGAAATTATTAAATTCAATTAATTAATTAAATTTAGCCATGTAAGGGTAATAGATTCATTTTGATTTTTGATTAAACAACTATACAATTAATTGATTAAAATTAGTTATGTAGTGTTCTTCACCTCTTTTAGCTTTGATTTAATTATTTAGCATCCTTATTTGATTTTTCCTTTGCTTTAATTGTTTTAGTCCAATTTGATTTATTAAATGTCCTTTTTAATTGATTTGATCCATTTTGATTGAGTTTTGCAATTTAAAAGCACTTGTCCATTTTTGCATGTTTACACATTGCTTATCTTTACTATGTTATCAAAATTGATATGACATAGTCTTTTGTTCCATAACCAACTGTCATCAAATTTAGCAATAAAAAAACTTGCTTCATAATTAAGTTGAAAAACATTACCTTTAGTCTTTGAGCCTGATGGAATCATCACACCATCCTTGTTGTTAATATGCACTTGTTGTCTTTGAACTCCAACTGATAACGTTTTTCAACTAATTGTCCAACACTAAGAAGGTTATACTTCAAACCATCTACATAGATAACATTTTCAGTGTTGTTCTTTCCATCCAATGTGATAGTTCCTCTATCAATGATAGGTTTAGGAGTATTATCTCACAATCTAACCATGCCACCATTGTATTTGTCTAAATGAACAAACCTATCTTTATCACCTGTCATGTGATGTGAACATCCACTATCTATTATCCAATATGTCCTTATGTCTAGTTGTGAGATCAATGCTAACTTTTCTTCCTCTTTCTCATCTCAATTATTCATTTTCTCTATGATAGCAATGAATCCAATTTCATCTTTAGCTGAATCATCATTTGATACTCCATCTCCAACATAGTAGCATTCCTTTGAATACTTAGGCTTGTAGTAATTTTTGAACTTTTTAGCTCTTGTAGAACACTTAGATGCAAAGTGACCAATCTTATTACATGAAAAGCATTTAAATGGAAATTGACCTTCATATTTCCCTCTTCCTCTATTTTCTCTTTTAGCAATCATAGAAATGAAATCATCTAGTGTTTTCTCTTCATCATCATCATCAAAATTACCAGAAGTGCTTATAGATTTTTGACCATGGACCGATGGTTTGAAGGTTGTCTCACTTTTAGGTTCTATCTTCAATCTTGAAATCTCAAAAGCTAAAATTTTGCTAATCAAGGTCTCTCTTTTGAAATTTGATGTAAGATGCATGGTCTCATCAAGGATGTTGATCTTGTTTTCATACTCTTCTATGAGAGTGGTCATCAACTTATCCATAATGTCTTCTTTCAAGATCTCTCCACCATTGTTCCTGATTCTTGCAACCCCCTCATTAATCCTTTGGTTGTAAGATCTGATATTTTCTTTAGGTAGCATCTCTAATGCATTGTATCTTTTCCTCAAAGTTTTCTACATGCATCCTTTACTTGTTTATCTCCTTCAAATATGTCTTCTAGGTGCTTCCGTATCTTTTGGGCTGTGTCTACTTTGTTTATCTTTGAAAACTTAGTATCAGATAGGGCATTCATAAGGGATTCTTTGGCTATTGTATTCTGATCTAGAATAATTCTTTATGATTTTCAGTAGCATCATCCTTTGCAAGGTCTACTAAAGTAGGGATCATGACTTATTTGATAGTCACATCAAAAACTTCAAAAGCAATGCATTGCAAATGTGTCGACATCTTGTTCTTCCAATCAAGATAATTCTCTCCATCATAATTAGGACTTTCTTTTATGAAGAATTCCATTTGATCAACCTCAAGCTATTCAAATTTCTCTTTGAGGTACTTGGCTCTGATACAAATTATTAGGAATAGTCCCAAGAGATAACTAAGAGGGGGGGTGGTGAAAAAGTTATCTACAAGTTTCAATTTTTTATCGAATTAAATATACTTAAACATAAAGTATAAACACAATGAAAGAAAACTTGAACACAACACCAATATTTTGGTTATGGGGAAACCCAAATAGGTTAAAACCCTAGTGGGAATTGACACCCACTAATAATCTGCACTAGTGAATTATGATCCTTGTTAGAATATCCTTAACCCTGTTAGGAGTTGTCTTTACGATGCATTTAGTATAGTGACCTTGTCAAAGGTCAGACCCTGTTAGGAGTCTTTTACAATTAACCCTGTTAGGGGTGAGGATGCACTATCTGAGAGCACACTGCTCAAGGGGTGAAGGCTACAACATTCTAAATAACAAATACCCACTATTTCTGGATCTTGGTGAACTATGCTTTGACTTTCTTTCTAGATCAGTTCCAATGTATAGTATAAACTCTTCACTTGATCACATAGACCTTATTCTAATGGCTCAATACTTCGCACACTCTGCTCTGAACTTCAAAATCAACTCTAAACCATGCCATAACAATGACAAATGACTACCTATAAATATCTTTCCTCTAAATGATATAATCAAGTCAGCCTATTAGAACCACCTTGAAATCATATCAAAGAAACCATAGCATACTCCAATAATAATTCTATCAGCTCTACTAAGCACGCAACACAATCTAGGACCTATCCGATATTAATAAATATAGACGTACACTACACACTGTCGGATCTACCAAAGTAACTAAAACTTTCTACTGAAGCTGAATTACATCATTTTCTCTTAACTAAACATACTAACTCTTCTCCAAGCACTAAGCCAAGGGTGTATGCTAAAATGTTAGGCACAACTCCTCAGCCAATATAATCTCTGTTGGATCTTCTAAATAAACATAGGAAACTGCTATCAGTAAATAGTGACTACATAACTTCACTTCTACTAATCATCAGAGTCTATGTCCATGAATGCAACATCACTAACACTCTCCATAATATATCCAAATGTGCAAGGCTCCATGATAACTGTATGGAAAATCACTCATAGAACACTACCTATAACTCTCTTAGGAACATTGCTGACACAAGCTGCTATATAATTGTCTGTGCTAATAGATAACTTCTATGTCCATGATATCATGCTAATAACATGTCTATGTTGTATATGGTAGAAGCTTACTACATAAGTCTTCTATGCATGCTACTTACCATATGTTTTCATTAATGACAAACATAAAGTAAACACTGGCTTGCTGGAAAATCTCCAACATCAAGTACTTTTTGGGATTGAATGTGCAGTAGACAGACAAAGGTATATTCATAAATCAGACCAAGTATGTGAGAGAAATCTTGAAGAAATTCAAGATTGATGATTTCAAGCCAGTAAGTACTCCTATGATAACTAGATGAAAGCTTTCAAAAGAAGATGATTCACCAGTAGTACACATAACCTTTTATAAATCTATTATTGGTAAACTTATATATCTTAGTCAAACAAAACTAGACATTTCCAATGTAGTTGGTATTGTTGAAATATTTGTAGCAGAACCTAAGAAAAGTCATCTCATGGCAGCAAAAAGAATATTATAATATTTGAATGGAACCTTAGACTATGGTTTATGGTATCCTAATTCAGAGAATGTAGAGCTTTATGTATATATAGATGAAGATTGTAAAGGATGCATGCATGACAAAAAGAGTACCTCAGGAGGGGCAATATTATCACTTGGACAAGTAAGAAGTAGAATTGTATCTCTTATTCAACAACAAAAGAAAAATATGTAGTAGCAACATTGAATTATTCCACAATTGTATCAATCAAGCAAATGATAAAGGATTTTGGTATTCAGATTGATTATCCTATTGTTATTCAATGTAATAACACTAGTATTATTAACATGTCAAAGAAGCCTATGATACATGCAAAGACAAAACACATTGACATAAAATATCACTTCCTAAGAGAGAAGGTAGTAGAGAAAGAAGTAAAGGTGGACTATGTGAGCACAAAAGATCAGCTAGCAGACATAATTACAAAACCTTTATCTAAGGATACTTTTGAGTATCTCGGCGAGAAGCTGGGAGTAATTCCCTTCCCTAAATATTATTAGACATAGAAGGAATGCACCAGTCCTTAGTGACTATTGAAAGTTTGACTACTCTACCACAGGAGTAGTACCACTGCTAAAATAGTTTGGCACCCTTTGCCATTGATGTCAAAGGGGGAGTATATAGTCATGAAAAATACTAAATAATACAGCAGTTTATCCTCAAGGAAGTTTTGCTAAGGAAATGGAGAATGTTATAAAATAATTTTAGCAAGGGGGAGTGAGTATCTTGAAAGAAGGAACAAAATAGCAAGAGATGGAGGATTCATCCTTTGGGGAGTTTTGTTGAGAAAATGGAGATTTTCTAGCAAGCTAGATTACTGACTATATATTTGTCATTGATGACAACATATGGTAAGCAACATGAATGGAAGCCTAATGGAGAGAGATTTGAGAATATGTTGCATGGATATGTTATCACCATGATATCATAGACACAGAGGTTCATTCTGAGTAAAGATAATAGTACAGTTGTGTATATTAGTGAGTGTTTCTGATAGGTCCCATGAATAGTTCTATATATGATTTGTAGTAGGGTGGAAATAGAGTCTTGCATGTTTATATTTATGTTCTAGACATATGTATGATGTTATGTTCATGGATGTAGAGTTAGACATGTAGTACCTATTGAGTTATGAAGTCTCTAGTGAACAATCACAATTTCGTGAGTATATCTGGAAGAGTTGAAAGTATTTATATGATTGCAGTAGTTACACCTATCATCTCGGTATGAGTGCTTAGATTTATGTTAAGAAAAGAGTTAAGAATGTTTGGTAAAGAGCACATAATGTAATTTACCTTGAGAAGAAAGTTGGAGTCAATTTAGTGGTGTTGTGTTAAGTGTTCTCTCATTGTGTTTATGCTTAATGTTCTTATATACTTAATTTTATAAAGAATTGAACCTTGTAGATAACTGATTCATCCCTCCCCCTCTCAGTTATCTCTTAGGACTATTCCTAACAATTGGTATCAGAGCTTGGTCACTGGTTTGAATCCTCTTGGGTAAGGTTGAGGGGGAAATTGTTGGAAAAATGGTCAGCTCTCCCCTCAGGATTTGTGACATGGTTTAACCACCTCCTATATCCTCTATAAGTCTAGTGGTTTTATCAGGCATTAACAGGTCGATCTTTTGGTGCAACAATAACAACTACTTGTAACAAGATTGTCATTTAAATTTTTAAATGATTAACGTAAAATGTTTTCTTATGTTTTTTTAGAATAGGGGTTTAATGGACTTTATATTAGTGGGTTTTTGTAACATATATGATTAGCTTTTTTAAGAATAGTTAAGAAATGTTAAATATATTATTTCTTGAATTTAATCTAGTTATTATTTATTTAAACAATGTGTGTTAGAAAATAAAATGTAAGATTTTCCTTTTAAAAAAAGAGGCAAGTTTAATTAATATTATTATCAATTAATTGTAAAATTTTAAAAGTTCGATAAGAAAATTTTTATGGCATTATGTAGTATTATATTTGGATAAAATTAATGTATTGTGGGAACTTAATTCAAGATGTTAGGAAATCTAATGTGGGTAAAATAATTATATTGGTAATTGTTTAAAGATAATATGTGGATAGGGTTAATTAATTGAGTTACAAATGCTTAAGGATTGAAAGGTTATTAAAAGGGTTTTATTTAGTCCACTTGAGTGTGACCTAGGATCATGTTTAAAGATACATGGAATGTTGGAAGTAGTTTAACGATGAAGGTGTAGTATGTATTAGTTTTAAATAGATCATGTTATAATTAGGATTAAGATTTAAAGCATGGCTAGACCAACCTATGATACAGTTTAGTGCACCCTTGATAATCACCTAGGAAAATGAATTAAGTATAAGAGTATCTTATCAACACACCTTAACTTGTGTTCTAAACAAATGAATTTTGATCATGGTGCAACACCTTTCTAAACATGAAACCATAGTTTAATTCAACCTGACCCAATTGTTCCTATAGCACTAAAAAACCTAGAGTCTCTAACCCATGTGACGAGTTGGAATACTGACTCTGCATCTAAACATGATGTGACCCAAATCTATCTATGTCTAGACCTTGAAACTCAAGAAAATAACTTCACCATGTTGTCATCTTTTTCACAACATATTCATATTAATTGTGTCATCATAGTTCTTTGTACATTTTAAAAAAATTAAAACAATTGTGTGTGTGTTTTGCCCTAGTTTTGGGCATGAAATTTTGGTATTAGAGAAATTTTTTGACATTTGGAACCTAGACCCATTATGTTTCAACCCATTTAACTTAAACTATTGTGTAGGATTCTTGTCATCATATGAGCTAGTTGATGAGGGAGGGGTCATACAATTGCACATGTTGGGGTAGAACAAGAGTGTGGACCACCTCCACCACCTTCACCACCTTGAAACCCTAACCAAGATATGTTGGATGTCCTCCATAATCTAAGTGGGGTGACTTAGTAGAGACTACCACCCATAGTTCAGTAGCTCAAGTAGTAAATTCTTGAAAGGGAAGCACATATCCTAGGAGATGATAGAGAAATTGGTAGAGAGAGGAGAAGGATTCATCCACCTTGGCTTGTTGAGGGTCATGGTGGTCATGAGGGTTAGTCAGTTCATCAGTTAGGAGTACCACCCAAGCATGAGATACTTGTTAGAGAGAGACCCCCTAGAGATGTTGGAGATGAGATCTAAGAGTTATTGTGACTCTATCCACCCTTGTTTTTGGGATCCACTAATAGGTTAGTAGTAGAGGGTAGGTTACATAGTTTATAGAAATGCTTTGGATTGAACCCTTATGGGAGTAATCTAAAGGTGCAACTTGCAATCCATCTTCTTCAGGAGAAAGTCTCCACTTGGTGGCAACAAGAGAAGTCCATAGGAGGAGTGGGTATTGACACACTCACTTGGGAGTCTTTTGTAGCCTTCTTCTGAGAGAGATACCTCTCCTCACATTTCAAGAAGAGATAGATAGAGTTCCATGCTTTCTAGAAAAGAGGTCTCATAATGACCTAGTATGAGAGTCAGTTTCTCAAGCTCCTTCTATACGTGGATTATATGAAGGAAGAGAAATTGTGTATCCATCATTTCATTAAGGTACTTAATATGTCTTTTTAGAGTATAGTACATTGAGCCTTTCCTACCACATTCAGAGAGAAAATTGAGATAACACTTATAGCTGAGGATATTTGTACTAGATAGGAGTCTCAGGATCAGTCTCAGCACTGAAACCTCTCTTTCTAGTAGTCAGGACAACAGAGATCCCCTTGCAAAGGGAAATAGAATCATTCAACAAGATCCTTTAAGGGTCAACAGTCTTAGTAGTAGGGATCTTAGTAGGATTCTAGATAGAGGCTTTCATAGGATTATTAGAGCTCTAAGCCAAAATAGTGGTAGTCGTAGGGCCCTAAATAGGATCAGAGAACACAGACCCCTCAGACACAACCAGTTACGACTCAACAATCCTCTAGGGGTGGTTATAGTGGTTCCAATAGGATTGAAGGACCACAATAGTCTATCACATAGGGAGTACAAATTTAGACCTGAGGGCCATGTTACATTTGTGGTGGCATGGGTCATATAGTGAGAGAGTGCCCACAGTGAAAGTGAGTTAGTGGTCAGAGAGGGGTTACCTCAAAGCCTACAGTTGGAGATATGGGTAGATCCCATAGAGTTTTTGTAGTGATTGATAGCTGCCAAGCTGAGCATTAGGCTATAGTTATTGAGGCCACATGTATGATACAAGGTAGTCTGGTTACTATTTTATTTGATTCTAGAGCTACTGACTCCTTTATATCTCCATATGTAGTGGGGAGGTGTAGGCTAGTGGTAGTTATATAGGATGTCAATTGGAAGGTAGAGTTAGCCTCAAGAGCTAGAGTCTTAGTTAGTTCCATGGTTTGAGATTTTTAGATTCAGATTTAGGACATGTCCATAATGTCTAATCTACACATTACCCCTCTAGGTTCATATGATATTTTCCTTGGCATGGATTGGCTTTATGCCCACAATGCCAAGATGAATTGTCGATAGAAGAGGATAGAGTATGTGGATGAGCATGGTATTCCTATGGTGATCTTTAGAGTGCAAAGAACTATATCTCTTTGTATGATTTTCGCTATGCACCTTAGGTGGTGGATGCAAAAGGGATGTCAGATATTTGCTATCACCATTAGTGACAGAGAGGAGGATTCAGAGAGGGAGCCATCCCTAAATGATTTTCCTATCCTAAGGGAGTTTTTATATGTATTTTCTTCAGAGCTTCCTGGTATGCCTCCACCTAGAGCAGTGGATTTTCACATAGACCTTGTGCAAGGAGTTGAGCTAGTATGAGAGCACTATATAGAATGACTACCCATGAGCTTAGTGAGCTCAAGATTTAGCTAGAGGAGCTCTTGGAGAAAGGGCATATTAAACCTAGTGTGTCACTTTTGGGGGCACCAGTGATGTTTTTAGGTGCACTTTGAGTACACTAGTTTTTAAAAAAAAAATTAAGTCACCTCCCATAAATTTTCCCCTAATGTGTTCGTAGATTTCTCTAAGAATATTTCTTTGAAGATTAAATATGTTTGAAATGAAAAGTTCCATCATGTAGATCCAAGTCTGAGATAACCAGGGAAATTCATCAGCCTCGAGTTTTATGAATTCAAAAGATCTTCAATGCGGATCATCAAGGCTAGATTCAAAGAGGTAAAGATCAAGCCATTATGATCATTTGATGAAGAGATGTATGTGAGCATGCTATGTTAAAAAATGCTTCATATATTTAAAGAGGTTGATGGTATGAAGATTTGTTTATAAATATGAATTCATATGTGATAATAGTGCTCAAGCTCTCAAATCAATTCTTATAGTTGTCCATGTTCAATGCTTGAAAGAAAAAGATTTATGAGATTTTCCATATGCCCTAGAAAGAAAGGAAGGAACACATTCATATAAATCAAGTATGGAAGCTTGAATTAAAAGCATTGATGCAAATGGATCATAATCACATGTTACAATCAAGTATTTCCTAAAGTTTTAATCCTATCACTACCTCTAACAGTTAATCCCAAAAGCAATGCAGAATTATAATTGGGATGCAGAAGTGGATTTTATATTTTTCACTAGGGAGAAGCTAAATGGTGATTTATTACCATGGAGTAGTGGGATGTGAGAAATTTGATTTATGGTGAAAAGGTGTGATTTTTGGCAATTAAATTTCTCCAGTAGTGATTTTTATGGATCAATCAAGCAAGGGAGTAGGCATAGCAGAAAACTCAGTTTCTGTTGTGCCTTTCGTAGTCCATTTCCAGTTTTCCACCGGGTAAAGTTCTTTTCAAATTTTTTGCAATGGAGAAGTGAGATGGTCATTTCCACCAGCAAAGGCTCTTTTCCAATTTTCTACAATGGAGAAGTGAGATGGTAAGATATGCATAGTGGAAAATCCATTTTCCACTATGCTCTTCGCAATACAGATTGTAGAGAGACTCAATCTCAGTGTGGAGGATCTATCTTCCAAGCTTACTATTGGATCTTTCTAAGATTCAAGTATGTTGGTTCTAGACTAACTACAACCATCCTCATTGGAGCAATCAAAGAGTTATTATCAAGCTCAAAATTTATTCATCTCTGTGTAAGAGCCTATCCTGAATAGTAAGAATGTCAGATTGAATTGTGTGTCTAAAGAAAGATAGTTAAAAGATGCAAAAATTCATTAGTATCATTAGACTATATGAAGATTCAGATAATTTAACACATAGTCATGGGGATAATGACACTCATCAAATAATTATGCCCATTCATTGAAAATTATCATGAGTTATGAGAAATTGAAAAGTCACCAGGGGAAGCTGGACAATTGCTAGAGAATGTTATTTTTTGTAAAACCTTTTTCAGAGAAAGGGGTTCTTGTTTTCTGCAAGAGTAGGAATTTATGGACTAGAAGGGAGGGCATTTATTTTTCCGCATTTCATTTTTCATTTGCATTTTGAGTTGAGAGTTCTCATTTTTTCTTTAATAGACTTAGCACATGTGAGAAAATAAACTTGGAGTATTCTTATTTGTTGTGTTAAATACAAAGAGGGGTTTTATTCTAAATCGAACCATTTGGTTATTATGTTTCTATTTATAATCAATCATAGTATTGTTGTATTCAGTTTTGGGCATTATCTTGCATCTTGTGTTAAGTAATGGATGGGTTGTAGATCATAGAATTTGCAAACATTCCTATTACAGAAATTGGGATTACTTAACCTTCATTTTTATTTCAATTTTACAGCATTTTCATAACTAGAATTTGTATTACATTACCAATGCCAGGGAGCTATAGGAAATGTGAATTCTTGGAATTGGCTAGGTTTAGAACTAAATTTATTGCCTAAGTTTTGTCTAGGGTTGGCTTGGTTTTCCTTTTTTGTTATTAGGTTAAGAACGTACCTAATTAGTTTAGGAATAAAAGAAATTCATTGAATATCATTCATAAGGGGGTTGTACCTTTTAATTCAGAGGAAATCTATCAACCTAGTGATAGATTATCCAACTATTGGTATCAAATTGCTTGTCACAGATTTGGGCATTTGAGAGTTAAATTGAAAAGAACAATCTATTTACAAATAGATTTCTGTCGACTTTGTTGGGGAGGCCGAAAAGAAGATTAGTGCTGAAGATTGTTTCCTCAGATTTATTATTATCTTTGTTGGATGAGATTGTCGACTTTTTTTTTATTCTCATAATTTTTGGTTGAAGAGTCTGATGCTTTCATTTTCAAAAATATTATGATCTCTACTTGCAGGAGATTGGTGACTCTATTTTAAAAGGACCATGTCTATCAAAGTTGTGAAAAGAGAAAGGCTAGATCCTTCTTTTATTGAAGTTCGTCAAACACATGATCCAATATTAGATGATTTGTTTGATTCTTTTAGAGAAAGCATTACTCATGGGAGAAAATGAATTTGAGCATTGAAGAAGATCATGCACCAGTTCTTTTATGGAGAAGTGTTTGTGCTAGGTATCACAAATTGAAAGAGCTAGAGGTGAAGATGAAGTTATTGCAGGATTGCGAGAAAAGGGTGTTGAAACTGAATGAAGAATTGAAGGTGGACGATGATGAAGTTTCAAAAGTTCCACCTGATTTTCTTTCTTATAATTTTTTAGTCTTGAGCGAACATGAGGTTTAGCCAGGGAAGTAAATCAGAAGAAAACCCATTTTTGAAGAAATCAATGCTGAAAGTGATCCCAACTTACAATTCCTTTGGAATACATTTAAACCAAGTATTATTGAAGCTGAAGAAAAGGGATTAAATCCTATTGAAGATAAACAATCCAATATACTATTAAGATGTGTGCATCAAAGGTATTTTAATGTCCAAGATCATAAAAAAAGGAAAATATATTTCAACAAATATGCTTGAAGAAAAACCAGTAAATGAGGAGCCAATATTAGTCAATTGTTTGGTTCTTGGAAAGCAAGAAGTACCTCAGTTTCTAGAAGAAAAATTTTCAATAAATGAGAGCATTCTTGACAGCGGCAAAGAAATGGTAAGTGAAGTTAAAAAAGAAAATCTTTCTATGCATTATTTTTCTCTTGTTGTTGAAGGTATTAGATTTGATGAAAATAGTAGTGATTCTTTACATGAAGTTCCTTTTTAAAATTATCCTTTGATTAGTATGCAAGTGGAATATGAAGCTTTTAAGTTTGAAGAAGATATTTGTAATGATGACTTTCAATATGCACAAGTTGATGAGGATCTTGTGTTAGAATCATTTTATTTTGAAAAGAATACAAAGTTGGGTCTTCTTGAAGAAATTGGTATTAAAAACAAAGATAAATAATGTTTTGATGATAATCATGCTAAGTCTAAAAATGTGGTTGAGGAGGTGGTTGTAAGAGAAAAGTTTGAGCAGGGATTTTGTTTGGTTGATAAAATGTTGCAACATCATGAACAGGATAAAGAGCCAGATTATATTTTTCTTTGTCATGAAATGGAGGTAAATTAAACCTTGATGCTTGCCGAGTGTGAGTCTTCTTCTACAGCTGATCCAGGTATTGAAGCTTTGAATTTAGATAAATAGTTTTCAGAATTTATAGCTACAAAGGATGCAAAAGTTGTTTCATTTTACACTGACCATTTGTGTGAAGAAGACTCATGCTATTTCAGTCATGATATAGATTCTAAAATTTCTATAAATGATCAAGTTGAAAGTTTTGAATGTGAGTATGTTGCAGCATCTTTTCCAAGAGTTTGTGATTATTATTCTCTTCAGAAAAGAATGGTTGAATATGTGAGAAGTAGTGTACAAGAAAGTATGGAAGAATAAAAAATTTATGATGAAGCTTGGTTGTTTGAAAAAGATTTTTGGGTCACATATTTTCAGTATGCTTCTGGATTTATTTTCAGCATTGAAGAGGTCGCCAAAAGGTAATGGTTTTAGTGCAACTTGTTGCAGCACAATTTTCTTTTTTGAAAAGGTTCTTTCTTCTCCCTTCCAGTTAATGGTCATGTGTGAGTCTCATCTTGATCTATTTTCTTTTGGCGAGGTTCACTCACTTGTTTGTAAATAAGTTTTCTTCCATAGTTTTGGTGTGCTTAGCCTAGCTCTTCCCATTTTTGTGTTTTTGGTTGTTTTTAGTTTCATTTTTGGGCCTTGCTCCCCTCTGCCCTCATAGAAAGCAGCTCTTTGATTGTCTCTTTTTCTCCTAGACTCTATAACCCAATGGATAAAGTACTTGTCTTTTTCCAGAGATGTTAGATTCTTTATGTACTTTGTAGCACATAATCCCCATTCAGAGCTAGCTATAGGTGCTCTTTCAGTAAGCCAGTTTAAAAATAAATAAATTTAAGTTGCCTCCCATAAATTTTCCCCTAACATGCTCCCAAATTTCTCTAATAATATTTCTTTAAAGATTGAATAGGTTTGAAATGCAAATTTTCATCACGAAGATCAAATTATGAGATAACCGAGAAAATTCATCAGCCTTGCTTTTTTAGAATTCAAAAGTTCTTCAATGCAGATCATCAAGGATAGATTCAAAGAGGTAAAGATCGAGACATTATGATGATTTGATGAAGAGATGTATGCAAGCATGCTATGTTCAAAACTACTTCATATATTTAAAGAGGTCAATGGCATGAAGATTTGTTTATAAATATGAAGTCATGCGTGATAATATCAAGCTCTCAAACTGATTCTTATAGTTTTCCATGTTAAATGCTTGAAAGAAAGAGATTTATGAGACTTTCCATATGCCCTAGAAAGAAAGGAAGGAACACATTCATATAAATCAAGTATGGAAGCTTGAATTAAAATAATTGATGCAAATAGATCATACTCACATGTTGTAGTCAAGTATTTCCTAAAGTGTTAATCCTATCACTACCTCTAACTATTAATCCCAAAAGCAATGCAAAATTAGAATTGGGATGTAGAAGTGGATTTTGCATTTTCCACTAGGGAAAAGCTAAATGGTGATTTTACACCATGGAGTAGTGGGATGTAAGAAATTTGACTTATGGTGAAAATGTGTGTGTTTTGGTAATTAAATTTCTCCAATAGTGGATTTTATAAATCAATCAATCAAGGGAGTAGGCATAGTGGAAAACTTAGTTTTCGCTGCGCCTTTCATAGTCCATTTCCAGTTTTCCACTGAGCAAAGCTCTTTTCCAATTTTTTGCAATGGAGAAGTGAGATGGTCATTTTCCACTTGGATAGGCTCTTTTCCAATTTTCGGCAATGAAGAAGTGAGATGGTAAGAAATGCGTAGCGGAAAATCCATTTTTTGCTACGCTCTTTGCATTATACATTGCTGAGAAACTCAGTTTCAGTAAGGGGGATGTATCTTTCAAACTAATTGTTGGATCTTGCTAAGATTAAAGTATGTTGGTTCTAGACTAATTGTGGCCATCTTCAATAGATCAATCAAAGATTTTGTATTTGGTTCAAAATTTATTCATCTCTGTGTAAGAGCCTATCTAGAATAGTAAGAATGTCAGATTGAATTGTGTATCTAAAGAAAGATAGTTAAAAGATGAAAAAATTCATTAGTATCAGTGGATTATATAATGATTTAGATAATTTGACACATAGTCATGGGGATAATGACACTCATCAAATAATTGTGCCAATTCATTAAAAATTATCACTAGTTATGAGAAACTAAAAAGTCACTAGGGGAAGCTCGACGGTTGCTAAAGAATGTTATTTATTGTAAAACCTTTTTTGGAGAAAGGAGTTCTTCTTTAATGCAAGAGTAGAAATTGCTAGAGTAGAAGGGAGGGCATTTACTTTTTTGCATTTCATTTTTCATTTGCATTTGGAGTTGAGAGCTTTGGTTTTTTTTGTAATAGACTTAGCAGAGGTTGTGAGCAAATAAAATTGGAGTATTCTTATTTGTTGTGTTGAATACAAAGAGAGATTTTATTCTGAATCAGAGCATTTTTTTATTACCTTTTTGTTTATTATCAACCATAGTATTGTTGTATTCAGTTTCAAGCATTATCTTTCATCTTGTGTTAAGTACTGGATGGGATGTAGATCATAGTATTTGCAGACATTCCTATTATGGAAATTGGGATTACTTAACCTTCATTTTCATTTCAATTTTACTACATTTTCATAAATAGCATTTGTATTGCATTACCAATGCTAGGGAGTCATAGTAAATGTGAATTCTTGGAGTTGGCTAGGTTTAGAACTGAATTTACTACCTGAGTTAGTTCTGTCTAGGGCTGGCTTGGTTTTCCTCTTCCGTTCTTAGGTTAAGAACACACCCAGTTAGTTTATGAATAAAAAAATTCATTGAATATCATTCATAAGGGAGCTATACCTTTCAATTCAGAGGAAATCTATCAACCTAGTGATAGATTATCCGACTATTGGTATCAAATTATTTCTCACAGATTTGAGAATTTGAGAGTTAAATTTAGAAGAACAATCTATTTACCAACAATCTTCATGAAGAAGAAGGATGGATCACTTAGGTTGTTCATTGATTATTGATAGTTGAAAAAAGTAACTATTAAGAACCAATACCCACTTCCTAGGATCATTGATCTCTTTGATCAGTTGTAGGGTGCTCAAGTACTCTCAAAGATAGATCTCAAGTCAGGTTATCATTAGTTGAGAATTGTGGAGAGTGATATCTAGAAGACTACATTTCGTAGGAGCTATGGTCACTATGAGTTTACTATGGTACCATTTTGCCTCATAAATGCTCCAATAGTCTTCATGAGTCGCATGAATGTAGTATTTTTTACCTTCTTAGATAAATTTGTGGTCATGTGCCTAGATGATATTTTGATATATTCTCGTGATGAGAAGGAGCATGAGGAGCACCTGAGATATGTTTTGAAGAGCTTGCGAGAGAACTAGTTCTTTGGAAGCTTGTTGAAGTGTGTGTTCTTCCAACTTGAGGTATATTTTTTGTGTCATGTTATATTTGGTGATGGGATCTTAGTAGATCCATCAAAGATCTGAGCCATTATGGATTGGCCATCACCCATCAATGTCATTGGGGGGAGGATTTTTATGGTCTTAGCATGATATTATAGATGCTTCATTGAGGGATTTTCTAAATTAGCACACCCCATCACCTCCCTTTAGTGAAAGGGCAAGTAGTATGAGTGGATAGAGAAGAGTGAGAGAGATTTTTAGGATCTCAAGAGAGCCCTCACAAGTGTGCCAATACTTGCAGTGCCATAACCTTTAGAAGAATTTGTGGTGTGCACTGATGCATCATTGGATGGTAGAGGGATAGTCCTTATGCAAGATGGATGACCTATCTCCTACGAGTCTAGGAAATTGAAGACTCATGAGCATAATTACCCTACTCATGACCTAGAGCTTGTTGCAGTGGTTCATGCTTTAGTGAGGTGGTGACACTTCCTTCTAGGTGATATATTCAAGCTTCATTCTAACCACTAGAGGTTGTAGTATACTTTCACTTAGCTAAACCTTAATGTTAGATAGAGAAGGTAGATGGATTTCCTTTTTGAACATGATTTTGATGTACATTACATCAAAGGGAAGGAGAATGTGGTTGAGATTCCTTGAGTAGGAGATGCCATGATCTTTCATTTGTGACTACTTGTACCAATTTGAGATAGTGTATCCTATGTCATTTGCCAAAGGATTCCTTTTATGTAGAGATTTGTCACTTGGTGCATTCTCAAATACCCTTAGAGGGGAAGTTTTTATAGTATTCCTCGGAGTCTGATGGACTATTATTTCATAAAGGGCATATCTATGTACCTTCCATTAGGGATTTTCATGAGTTAATTGTACTTGAGGCCCACAAAGCACCTTATGTAGTGCATCCTGGTGTTAAGAAGTTACATGCAAATTTGAGACAATTGTACCATTGGCCAAGCATGAGACTACATATTGCTAGTATTGTCATGGGATGCCTAGAGTGTTAGAGGGTGAACGCAAAGCACCATCACCCCGGTGGGCTTCTACATCCACATGATATTACTAAGTGGAAGTGGGATACTATATCTATGGACTTTATTATTGGTCTTCCCATGTCTTCTCACTTCCATGATGCCATCTTGGTGATAGTCAACACATTGATCAAGGTTTCCAACTTCTCACCTGTGCATAGTACATTCTTAGTATGAGACATATCCCATGTGTCTTTGTCAAATATTGTCAGACTCCATGGAATTCCCCATAAGATCATCTCTGATAGAGACTCATTGTTCACATCAACCTTTTGGAGAGTTACAGAAAGCATTCGGTACTAGGCTCAATTTTAGTACAACGTATCACCCTCAGATAGATGGTCAGACCAAGAGGCTTATTCAGGTATTGGAGGATATATTGCACATGTACGTGATGGATCATTAGGTCAAATGGGAAGAATACCTATATCTAGTCTAGTTTTCCTATAATAATGGGCACCATTCATCTATAGGTATGTCACCTTATCAAGCCTTGTATGGAAGTCCTTGTAGGACACCCTTGAGTTGGGAGAGGATCAAGGATAGAGTATCTATTGCTCCTTAATTAGTCAAAGAGATGGAGTAGCAAGTGGTTTTGATTTGACAACATCTTAGGGTGGCACAGGATAGACAAAAGAAATATGCAGACACAAAGAGAATTGATAGAGAGTATAGGGTTTGATCTGAATTGGAAAAGGATCTAAGTTGACACCTTGGTTTGTTAGACCCTTTGGGATATTAGAGAGGATAGGAGTAGTTTCATAATGTATAGCTTTGCCACCTAGTTTGTCACACATCCATGATGTGTTCCATGTTTCTATACTTCAAGGATATATTTATGATGAGACTCAAATGATAGATTGGGATTCCATGCCGATGGAGTTAGATGGGAAGTTAGCACTGGATCCCATCCATATTATAGCCCGATAGACCCTTGCACTTCAAGGCAAAGAGCTGGACTAGGTTAGGGTCCAGTGGGATTGTTATGATGAGGTCATAGCTTCATGGGAGGATACAACACATATGAGATCTCAGTGCCCATATCATTTTGATGAATTCTAGGAGGAAGTTCATGGCTAGTGGGGGAGGATGTGAGGCCTCACCCCAACCCATCATAGCTCAGTTGATACACTTATTTTAATACATTGTGTTTCAATATTTTTGGACATTAAATCAAATGGACTAGACATTATAAGTATTATTTATGTCATGTGATGATTACTTTAGTATACTTTATTGATGATGTTTAGGATGTTTTGAGTATATGCATACATTATGATGATTATTTTAATTCCAATGGAGGAATATGTTATTTTATTTTGATTATGCAATCAGTTATGGTTATCAAGTGCAGAAATGGAAATGTAAAATGTTCAGTCTATTGACTATGTGATTTGATTTACATATATATACATGTGATTTTATTGAGCTACTGATATATCATTTTAGTGTTAGGAAACTTACCATGGATATTATCAAAGAATCAATAACCAACCATATGTGAAAATTGTAAAGCCAAGGTTGAATCTAATGAAGAGATTCAAACCTCATTTTTAAGTGATTTAATTCATGACCATAAATTGTATGTATGTATTAGGTGTTTTCACTATGTAATTAGTGACATGTCAACATTGTATTATGTCATTTTATAGTGTCACTTGACACTTGTTATGTGTTTATGTAATGACATGTCTACTAATGTTGGAAATGTAAACCTAAGCCTAACTGACTTATTAGGAACCTAATTAAACCCCCTTTGTTTGGAGATATTTGCAAAGTTCCACCAATTTCATTCTTTTCTAGTCACTTGTACAGGCCAAAATGTGGTCCTAAGGATCAATTATAGAAGACTCTAAGTACCTTAGTGATAGGGGTATGGGTTAGGAACATTTCTAACACATCTAGAACCCCCTAGTGGCCTTGGTGACCCTCTTTATGACCCATTTCCCACATGATACGAAAATGGATTGAGCCTTGACCTTTACCCAAACCCACACTCCTTTCCAATCTTGCATTTATAATAGGGGACAAGGAAAAGCCAAAGGACTTAGGGGTCAATTCTGAATTTAATATTGGTGGGTGGCTAGGATTTGGAGGCCTTTTTAGAGGCCCTTTGTAGAGTTAGTGGATGTTCACCCACTCTCTACTTTTAGATACGTTAGGGTTTTGGATTGAAGAAAGAAAAAAGGGATTGGGATCTTCTCAAGGATAATTTTACCATAATACATTATGAAGGTTGGTCTCCATTGCCATGAAAGTTTTTTTTTTTTGTTGTAAGTAAATTAGTATGTATTTCATTTTCTTGCATATGTGATCTATGTATTTTGTGTTGTTTTAATGTAAGGGAATGAGATTTTGGGTTTGATTTCATGCTCATTATGTTATTTTTATTTGAATGAGGGAGTATTGTGAAGCATGTAATAGCATTACTCACCCTTGGATAGGGAATAAGTGGCCATGTATGGGGGAAGGTGTTACTTGGATTGCATGATAGTGTAGAGTCTCTTCTCATGGAGAGAAGAGAGGAAAAAGTGCAAGCTGTATGGGCTCTTGCATGCCATTGTTATTGATCTTTATTTGGGGGATATAAGAAGAAGAATGGATGGAAAAATATATGTAGTTTTTAGCCTTGAAGAGGCATTTTTATTGTTGTATTCTTTTGGAATTCACCTACATGGAAGTCCACCTTCACCCCTCATTATGGGTTCAAGGTGAATCCAATTGTGCAAGCCTTGGATGGGTGTATTTGTGTTGTGTTTCATGTTGTTTGAATGGTGTGGATGTCACCCATTAGTTATCAATTCTCCCAGCTTGAGGGTTCTCTCCTTGAGACCTTGGATGGGAGGTGAGCTATATGTCATGTATTCTCTTTATTTGCAAATTTTGGGAGCCATGTCCTTTGTGAAGAAAGATTTGGAGAAGTTATCATTTTTTTGTTATTGTGGAAACAATTTTGGTGTTGCATTATTGTAAATTTGTAGTGTAAAAATCTCTCCATTATGAAAATGTGTATTTGTAATATTGTAAGTTTACCATGATGTATAAGGAGAGATCTTTGTTTCAATATCTCTTGTATCCCTTTTATTTGTGTGGAATGCTTCATATTAGTCATTTTATTATTGTAATAATGTAAGATAAAATCAATGTTGAAATCTTTCTTTGAAATTGTATAGTGTTTCTCAAAAATTTGTTAAAGCAATCTCTCTTTAGTGTTTTAATTCAATACTGAACATTAAATTCAATTTTGCATCATTAAATATTGTTGATAAAATCATGAAATCAATAGATTATTAATCAAATTGTAACACTAAATAATAAACTACCTATTACTAATACCTTATAAACAATTCATTAATTGAATGCATTACTAAAGAAAAAGAAAGAAAATTTAGACATTCAGATTTGAGAGAGGCAAATAGCTCTCTAGAAAATGTATGGGAATGGAAAATAATTCCCCTTAAAAATAGAGAATATTCCTCTCTTGATCCCCTCGCTAAGTATGGGGTTAGTAACCTAAACCCCCTATTAATCCATGATTGTGCTAATCTCATTATTTAGATTAATGGGAAGGGATAAATGATGTGATGAGGGGACATCTCATGGGTCCCACACCAAATTTACCTTTCCCTTTATACCCTACATGGGAATTGACTTGTTCCATGTTTAAAAAAAAAATCAGTCAAAAATAAAATAAATTAAAACAAATAAATCAATGCAATACATAGCCTGTGAGTTTGGGAAATGTCCTGGTGGGCCACCCCATCCACCTTGGGTAAGGAGCCACTCACTTGGCTATCCCTTCTGCCATGTGTACTTCCTTCATGGCCCTTTCATTTTGGTTTTAAGAAAAAAACTATTGAAATTACTTTGCAAATTTTAGTTGTCAAGGAATAGGATTTGGTGGGCCCTCCCTCAAACTTAGTTTTTATGAACTTGCATTTACCTTTATTTCCTTGGCCTATGTACCTTTTTCCATGCAGCCCTTTGACATAATGTCTTGTCCCCTCTTCCCACTTGGCACGTGGACCATGGAAGAGGTGAGGGTGATGGGAGATAGGGTAAGTTAATAGGTAGGTTAATAGGGTAGGTTAGTAGGTAGGTTAGTAGGATAAGATAGGTTAGTTTAAGTTTTGTTTTATAGATTTTAATTTGGTTTTAATTGCATCAATTATATTGTCATTTGAATTTTTAAATCATTAATGGAAAATGATGTCTTATGCTTTTTTTAGAAAAGGGGTTTAATGGACTTTATGTTAGTGGGTTGTTTTAACATACATGATTAGCATTTTTTAAGAATAGTTAGGAAATGTTAAATATATTATTTCTTGAATTTAATCTAGTTATTATTTATTTAAACAATGTGTGTTAGAAAATGTAATGTAAGATTTTCATTTTAAGAAAAGAGGCGAATTTAATTAATATTATTATCAGTTAATTGTAAAATTTTGAAAGTTCGATGAGAAAATTTTAATGCATTCTTTAGTATTATATTTGGATAAAATTAATGTATTGTGGGAACTTAATTCAAGATGTTAGCAAATATAATGTGGGAAAAACAATTATATCAATAATTGTTTAAAGATAATATGCGGATATGGTTAATTAATTGAGTTGCGAATGCTTAAGGATTGAATAGTTGTTAAAGGGGTTTTATTTAGTCCACTTGAGTGTGACCTAGGATCATGTTTAAGGATACATGGAATGTCATAAGTAATTTAATGATAAAAGTGTAGTATGTATTAGTTTTAAATAGATCATGTTATAATTAACATTAAGATTTAAAACATGGCTAGGCCAACCTATAATGTAGTTTAGTGCACCCTTGAGAATGAGCTAGTAAAAATGAACTAAGTATACGAGTATCTTATCAACCTAACTTAACTTATGTTCTACAAAAATGAATTTTGATCATTGTGAAACACCTTGCTAAACATGAAACCATAGTTTAATTCAACCTGATCCAAGTGTTCTTGTAGCACTAAAAACCTAGAGTCTCTAACCTGTGTAACGAGTTGGAATACCAACTCTGCATCTGTACGTGATGTGACCCAAATCTATCTATGTCTAGACCTTGCAACTCAAGAAACTAAATTCACCATGTTTTCATTCTTTCCCTAATGTATTCATATAAATTATGTAATCATAGTTGTTTGTACATTTTTTTAAAAAAATAAAAAATTTGTGTGTGTGTTTTGCCCTAGTTTTGGGCATGACAAATTATTCCCTTGGCTCAATATCTTTGAGTATAAGACTAGTTTAGTGGTCCTTAGTTAAATTTGAACATAACTATGCAATTATGTAAGATGGACAAATGTTATAGGGTAAAATAGGTTAAAATGAATCAACCTTTTATAATGCAAAGAAACGTTGAAAAAACCACTAAGATGGCTACAAAAAAATTTGGGAAATACACATGACAAAAAATTTGTGATCTCTAAATTTTGAGTAGAACCAAGAGGACTCAGTCAAGTAGGAAGACCCACTCTAAATTATCTTAGATTGAACTATTGACATTCTATAGATCTCGGCATGATTATTTTGTATCCAAATCCATGTGTTTGTCACCAATCTATTTACATATAAAATATAAAAATGGAATTGGGTTGAAAGGAGTTTGTGTATGTCAAACCCTATTTTTAGAATGAACCTTGAAATTGAAATAAAATTTAATATATCTAAAAGTGTGTATTTATATTGTTGGATCTTTTCCTTCCAGGACCAAACTTGAATCAATAGATCGGCTTGATTCTTCAGGGTAGGCACTCAAGTTTGATAAGGAAATAGTCCAATTGATGAGGGTAAAGAACATCCTCCTTCTTCTTTGAGCTCCACATCACTTAGGTGGGTATTACCTTATCTACACACTCAAGACACCTCATGATAAACAAAAGGCCCGCAGATAGATTACTGTGGAATAGTCTCCAAACCCCTTCAGGTAACTTGTACCCCAATGAAGCTAATTCATATGAAAAAGAAATAGTTGCATAGAATTGAGTCTGAACACTAGAAATGACCTCCTATTGTTACTACCAACATGAAAGGGAAAGGTATTTGAATGATTTTAATGTTGGGTTGAAGAGACCCCTGAGATACCCTAAGTCTCTCATAGACCAGTGCCTTATCCAATGGGCCACAGAGTCAAATACCCTATTGCAAGAGAAAGCTATGAAACAAGAAAACAATATACCCAATATTATGATGCCTTAAACCAAATATACACCATTAATTAGGTCATACTTCAACAATCCACCTGTGTTCCCAACTGTGCTATCACTCATTCAAAGGATATTAACTCTCCCCTTAGAAGAGACCTATAAACAAGTAATACATTAACTAGCATCCATTGGAAGACAAACATAAGATACCCTTGATGCCCTAGTTCATACACAACTGAAAACCAATCCCAAACCTAGTTGCTTCTACGAAAACAACTCTATTGCAGACACATAGGAAATGAAAATAGAAAGATGGAACCACCCTTGATGCTTCAATCAATAGGTCTGAAACTCAAATGGAGACAATCTGATAACAATAAAATATATTAAATCCTCATACATAAGACAAATCTATTACAATATGCACTATATTCTTTGAAAACTAGAGAGGAAAGAGGGAACTCTAAATGTAGAGAGAAGGAAAACATCTACAGGAAAAGGACTCTTCGAAATGGAGCCAAATCCAGCAAGGAAATTGGAAACTTTTCAAAATCAAACAACCTGTCATATATACCACTAGCTGCCTTGGGAATCTCAAAGAGAACAATAAGCTTAGGGTAGCTAGGGTTAGGGTTTCACACACTAGAACAACCAAATCAGTCAAAATTTATTACAGGGGATGAAAACCATCCGGCCATACCTGAGAAAGATTTGCACTCATGGTAGATCTCTAAGAAAGTACTGCAAATCAATGGAAATCTAAGGCAATTAGTCCTATTAACCACCTACAACATGCCTTCAGAAAGAAAAACCATCCCCTTTACGGAACATAACCTCTGCAAATCAATCATGGTACTCTCAAGGCCATTCTGCAATAGTTGACAACCATTTCTACCCACTCCAACTGCTCAAAAATTGAATTCTGGTACTTCCTGTTGCTACAAACCCTCTGCAAATTTTGAATTTGAATCACAATGGTCATTTCCATGGCACATGCAATGGGTCGACTGTCAGAAATCAAAATGAGACCATCTTTTAAACAGGACCATTCGATCTTTATGTTTCCCGAGCTTATGTCTTTAACTCATTGGAAGACCTCAGGTTAACTCCTAGCGACTACGTGACAAGGAAATTCCTCATTCATGAAATGATTCCTTAACTCATAGTTTAACCCTACTTACTAGCAACTAAAAGGAACTTAACTCACCCTGGCCACATTTAGCGAATTAGCGACTGAAGGCCTTTTCACCAATTCACAAAATATTTTATCCTACCGCCAAATAATTTAGCAACTCTGCGACCTTCCTTCGCTAAATTGCCAGACAATCTGGAGTACTTCCAAATCTTTCCGTGAACTAGCAAACACTTTGAAATTTTTCAGCACCGCTAACCTCATTTATCTAGACTACTAAACCTTTCAACCCCACCTGGGCCTACTTATGCCACATGTCACCACCTAATTCACTAAAACCATCTAGTCACACTGACACAGGACCCACCCGCCTAAGCTTTCAAATTGGATGGTGGGTGTAAGATCTCATAGCCTTGACACAACCCATGAGATCATACGCCCGTCATTGATCCTCTAACAACACAGGACCCATTGACACATCCAAAAGCTAGGTCCCACTGACAACATGCCCATTCATACAATGTGAACCAATAGGAGCCCACCAACTGTGCACACCTGACACTTTGGCCCCACCATTTGAAATGCTGCAACTATGGAAGAATCATTGGTCAACGCATGATCTCAAGCCTCTGACACAATGCTTGAGAAGATGCACCCACCGTCGAATGAAGATGGTGTCAGAGAGGGGGCCCGGAAAAAAAAATGATTGAGACATAGGAAAAATTAAGCGCTAGACTTAGGGAAATATTTTTTGGGTGATGAGACTTAGGAAAAAAAATAAAGGGGACCCCGCCAGACATAAAAAACCTAACTACGGACATAAAAAAGTCTTTTAAAAAGGCACATGTAGATTAGAGTTTTAAGTAGCCAAAAAAAGTAACATTAAAATAGAATAAGGCCAGGGTTTAACAAAAGGTTTTTATATGAAACGGCTAGATATTTGAATTTTTCCAAGGGTTTGGGGCCAGTGACATGAAAATAGCTGGAGGGACCAAAGGAAAAATGCCAGGGCCATGAAATTTTTACAGAGTGCTAACAATAGCTCTAGGTTGTCATGCATGCCTCTTGCAGGCATGGCAAGAACCTCAGATCTTTGGAAAAAGTAGACCACCTACTGGACAAAAACAAGGACCCTCAAAAAACACAGGAATGGGGAAGGAAAACACACAACCAGAAAGGGAAAACATTTATAAAGATTTAGAAAAATCACAACTTTACATGATGGCCCCAGGCCACCATAAGAAAATCAGAGATCCACCAGAATCAAAAATCTGATTTTCATCTACATATGTGACCAAACACCTACAAATTTTATAACCTTCTTTCTGCCAGCATATGTAGATACTCATGGGCTGAAAAATGAAACTATACTGATCACTACCCATGTTCTTCCAGACATGACTATTACATTTATGTTCAAATTCCAAGAAGTAAGGAACATCACTTACCTCTTCTAGATGACTAGAAACAATAAAGAGATCAAGTAATCCATCAAAAAATAAAACATACTATTCACCATGCATTACATCAAAATTACCAGGCTGTAAAGGACTTGGATCCTCTGATTTACCTTCATGCACTACTCCAGCCATTGAGCAACTTGGTTCACAAAAGACATCTTCATGAGCTGAATCATGAACCAAGTGAAGGTATTCATTAAAACTTATGTGATAGGGGAACACTACATCATCATTTTCACCAAAAGAATTTATGTCCCAATCGTTGAAGGTAAATTCTTCAACACTGTCACCATCAGTATCATATTTAGTAGAAAAAGGAAAAGGATTTGAACAAGAAACTTGTTCATCACTACAATCTCTATGACAGGGAAACACACTGTCATGTCCTTCTACCTCTTCTTCTACAGAATCACTACATGAGGGGAACTGTAATATACATGGGTCATCATGGTAACTTTGAACATTGGCCTCATTATCAGTGTCAGAGTGTATATCATAGGGTAGCTCCAAAGTCCATACAAGGTGTACACCTCTAGAATTCATCAGCCAAGAGTGTTGAAATCTCTTCACTGCTTAATGGACTTTGGGTCTGATTATCCTCTTCCTCAGCTTCATCCCTACTGCAAACATCTTCCTTGTCTAAGACAAGGATGGAGACCTCTAGCCTTAGATTATCTTGTATAAAGTAATCAATGCAGGAATCATCATCTGCATCATATCAATATTCTCCTCTTCACACAAAACATCATCACACCGAGACAAGGAAACTACCTTCTCATGTTGACAAAAATTAAAATTTGTAGAAAAAAAGGAAATATTTCCATCCTCAGATTCATCTTCAACATCCTCATATGCACTGATCTCAATGTCGGCTTCATAATCAATACTTTCTACATAATGAGACTCAACATCAAAAATACTAGCCTCCTCATGAACATCATCAGGAGCCACCAGTCTTAGTAATCTTATGTCCTCTGCTAACTACCAGTTCACCATTTTCAACCTCACTAATTCCTTCTTGAGAGTACAAACTTTATCAAAATGCTCAACAAACGTAGCTCTCAACACATACCAAGAAGGGATTGAACATGAAGGCAAGGACAAGAACCACTTCCTTGCACCATCAGAAAATGTGTGCACAAATAACCTCATGGAAACATCTTCATGTTCAATATCCATATCTCCAAAAATACTCATGACAACATCAACATGCTGGCTTGCAGAAATGGATCCACCAGCCATGAATCAAGGCAAGCACTCCTCAACCTTAGTAGAGAACTCATTAGGGGCACCTTTAATGCCATCAAAACAAAAAGGCCTAAATTCCTCCATGAGGAACTACCCACTACTACTCATCCCTCTATTGCAGTGCTTAACACTTGATAGGGATACATCTTAAGAAAAAGAAATACTTGGAAGTTTTGTAGCAGAAACCTTGTTGATTGAGAGTAGGGCAGATCTAGAGCTCACCAAGTAGCTCCATCAGGTTCTTTCTTTATAGAGTCACCACCTCCTTGTAGAGGAAAATTTTTGTACTTGCTCTTTGTTTCTTCTCTGAATCAACACAAAACTACACCAGGATTTATACACTGTTAATCAGGAACTGCACTGATCAAACAAAGACTTCCTAGTCGCCACTCAACACATAGTGAGAAGATTTTACAAATGTATTCTTTCTATCAGACTCTATGATCATTTAACCAGACTATGGGATGATCCAGCCAAGTAGAAAAACTTATTGTCTTTTACTTCTTCCCCAGTAGAGTCGCCAGTTTGTTGGATCTTTTTCTTGTAGGACCAAACTTGAATCAATAGATGGGCTTGATTCTTTAGGGTAGGCACTTAAGTTTGACAACGAAACAATCCAATTGATGAGGACAAAGAACATCCTCCTTCTTTGAGCTCCATATCACTCAGGTGGGTATTGCCTTATCTGCACACTCAAGACAACTCATGACAATCAAGAGGCCTGTAGATAGATTACTGTGGAATAATCTCCAAACCCCTTCAGGTAACTTGTACCCCAATGAAGCTAATTCATATGCAAAAGCCCTAGTTGCATAGAATTGAGTCTAAACACTAGAAGTGATCTCCTATTATTACTACCAACATGAAAGGGAAAGGTATTTGAATGATTTTACTGTTGGGTTGAAGAGACCCTTGAGATACCCTAAGTCTCTCATAGACCAGTGTCTTATCCAGTGGGCCATAGAGTCAAATACCCTATTGCAAGAGAAAGCTATGAAATAAGAAAAAAATATACCTAATATGATGATGCCTTACACCAAACATACATCATTAATCAGGTCATACTTCAACAATCCACCTATGTTCCAAACTGTGCTATCACTCATTCAAAGGATATTAACTCTCCCCTTAGAAGAGACTTATAAACAAGTAATACATTAACCAACATCCACTGGAAGACAAACATAAGATACCCTTGATACCCGAGTTCATACACAACTAAAAACCAATCCCAAACCTAGTTGCTTTTGCGAAAACAACTCTATTGAAGACACATAGGAAATGCAAATAGAAAGATGGAACCACCCTTGATGCTTCAATCAATAGGTTTGAAACTAAAATGGAGACAATATGATAATATTAGAATATATTAAATCCTCATACATAAGACAAATCTATTATAATATGCACTATATTCTCTAAAAACCAGAGAGGAAAGAGGGAACTCTAAATACAGAGAAAAGGAAAATATCTACAGGAAAAGGACTCTTCAAAATGGAGCTAAATCTAGCAAGGAAATTGGTTTTCAAAATTAAACAACCTACCATATATACCACTAGTTGCCTTGGGAATCGCAAAGAGAATGCAGTAAGCTTAGGGTAGCTAGGGTTAGGGTTTCACCCACTAGAACAACCAAATCAGTCAATTTATTATAGGGGATGAAAACTAGGCGGCCATGCCTGAGAAAGATTTGCACTCATGGTAGATCTCTAAGAAAGTACTACAAATCAATGGAAATCTAAGGTAATCAGTCCTTTTAACCACCTACAACATGCCTTGAGCAAGAAAAACCATCCCCTTTACAACACATAACCTCTGCAAATCAATCCTGGAACACTCAAGGCCATTCTGCAATAGCTGACGACCATTTACACCAACTCCAGCCGCTCAAAAATTGAATTCTAGTACTACCTATCACTGCAAACCCTCTGCAAATTTTGAATTTGAATCACAATAGTTATTTCCATGGCACATGCAATGCATCGACGGTCAAAAATCAAATTGAGACCATATTTTAAACATGACTGTTTGATCTTTATGTTTCCCAGGCTTATGTCTTTAACTCATTGGAAGACCTTGGGTTAACTCCTAGTGACTATGCGACAAGGAAAATCCTCATTCACGAAATGATTCCTTAACTGACAGTTTAACCCTACGAACTAGCGACTAAAAGGAACTTAACTCACCCCAGACACATTTAGCGAATTGGTGACTAAAGGCCTTTTTGCCAATTTGTGGAATATTTTTTCCTACCCCCAAATAATTTAGCGACTCTGCGACCTTCCTTTGCTGAATTGCCAAACAATCTGGAGTACCGCCAAATCTTTCTACGAACTAGTGAACACTTTGAACTTTTTCGGCACCCCTAACCTCATTTATCTAGACTGCTAAACCTTTTGACCCCACCTAGGCCCACTTATGCCACATGTCACCACCTAACTCATTGAAACCATCCAGTCACATTGACACAGGACCCACCTGCCTAAGCTCTCAAATCGGATGGTGGGCATAAGATCTCATAGCCCTGACACAACCCATGAGATCATACACCCTTCATTGATCCTCTGACAATAGAGGACCCACTGACACATCCAAAAACTAGGTCCCACTGACAACATACCCATTCATACAATGTGGACCAATAGGAGCCCACCAACTGTGCACACCTGGCACTTTGGACCCACCATTTGAAACGTTGCAATCATGGAAGAATCATCAGTCGGTGCATGATCTCAAGCCTCTGACACAATGCTTGAGAAGATGCACCCACTTTCGGATGAAGATGGTGTCAGAGAGGGGGCCTAGGAAAAAAATGACTGAGAGATAGGAAAAATTAAGCGCTAGACTTAGGGAAATATTTTCTGGGTGATGAGACTTAGGAAAAAAAATAAAGGGGACCCCACCAAACATAAAAAACCTAACTACAGACATAAAAGAAGTCTTTTAAAAAGGCACATGAAGATTAGAGTTTTAAGTAGCTAGAAAAAGTAACATTAAAATAGAATAAGGCCAGGGTTTAACAAAAGGTTTTTATATGCAACGACTAGATATTTGAATTTTTCCAAGGGTTTGGGGCCAGTGACATGAAAATAGCTGGAGGGACCAAAGGAAAAGTGCTAGGGCCATGAAATTTTTATAGAGTGCTAACATATATAATAGAGGCTAGACTTTAAAAAATAGTATTTATACCTTGATAGGTCTTCTTTGTGCTAAAATTCTTATAAATATGTTGATGTTGATCTTGTAGAGTTGACCAATAAATTTTGATCATCGATTACGTTATGAATCTAGAGATTCAAAAATTACTCCTCTTAAATAGATTCTACCCTTGATCACTTGCTCTTACCTACTTGGGTGCTTGAATTTTGAATGCAATTGGTAGATTGAGTACGATTGAATTAAATGTCCAAATGACAGTGGATCAGTTTTTTTTATACCTCTCCTTAAAACTATGTTATAAATTTTTGAGCAAAATGGCATATGTTTAAATTTACCACTACAACAAGATACCTATTGTGTTTTTCAAATTTAGGCACTAATTAAAAGGTGAGGGTCACCTAAGGTGACCTTGTCTTGTGAGAAGGTTGGTCAAGGGGACTTGATCCTACCAATGTAGGCCCAAATTAAGGCCTAACATTTGAAGGTTGAGAAGAAATAATAATTTTAATCAAGATTAAGCTTGATTAGGAATATTGTGTATAAGATTACAAGACCACTAAATTAGACTTAGGACCTTATCAACTGATAGTAAGACAAAAGGAGCAACACATGAACACAAATTAAACAAGGGCATGACTATACTATCCAAGTAAGATTAAGATTACTTTGATTCATATATTAAGATTAGTGTGAACTAGAATTGAATAGTAGATAACAATTTTTTGTAATGTTAGTAAAATCACCGCTATGGATGACCAAACTAAGTAATGTATATGAGTAAATATAATAGGAAAATTAGAAAAAAAAATATTATTTTCCAAGTAACCATATAAAATGGGTATAAATTTGATTGTGGTATCTGCATAATGTGTAACAAAGACCAAAGTGTATCTCCCCATAGTATAGTAGTTTTATATGTGTTACTAGAGTGAAAACTGTAAAGTAGCATACATTCATCCAAAAGATAAGTAATTTCCCATAATTATGTGTTCTCATGAAAGAAACAATCAAGTGCATTAGAGAACATTCCAATGAGACAAGACATGAGGAATCCACTAAATGGAGCTATTAAAGACATTTTACAGCTCATGTATATCAAGTATAATTTAACTCTATTTACCTCATCGTTAAAAGGTAGTAGAATTGCTATAATAATTGAGAAAGAACACAAAAGAAGAAATATTAGTAGCTCAACATAGTAGACACAAAAAGGAGAAATGGATCTTAATTATTTGCACCAACCCCAAGTAGACAACATAAATATACATGTACAACAAAAACACATTTAAGACATAAAATATGTAATATTTAAAATAATCAAGGTCTAAATAGAAGAATATCACAAGTTCTCCATTTTGTTGGAAACAATTGTCTGAAGGAGATTGTTGGATACAATTGTTTAAATATGTATTGTCCTTGATGTCACACAATTTCATATTATATATCAATTCTATGTGTCTACCAAGCTCTGTTGGTCAGCTAAGTATCTACCGAGTTCTCCTAGGTGTCAAAGGAAGTATGACATAAGTTAGTGTTAACCAAGCTTCCTTGGTTATCAAAGAAAAGTTAGTATCTACTGAGTTCACCGAGTAACAATATATCTACTGAGTCTCTAGTATTTATCGAGTTCGAGACTACGACCGAGTGGTTAGTATGGACTGAGCCTCCACTTCTACTGAGTGCATGACAATGCCGAGTAATGCAGTGGATGCCGAGTATCAGAAAGTCACTGAGTTAGTTTGCAGTAACCAAGTAACAATATTTAGGCCGACTCAATAATACTTGTGTTTACTTGTTTAAGGGCCGACCATTGTAATATTTGAAATGATTATTTGTGCCGACTTGACAAACTAAATAAACAATCAGAATGATATATATATAGTCATTCTAGAAGAAAAGATTGTGAGCATGGGAAAAATATGAAAATCAATTGAAGGCAGATATGTGCGAATTGTGAAGGATGATCAGATATCCTTGAGGAGTAGCAAAGATATATTTGATCAAAAAGGATCTAAAGTGGAGCAGAATAGAGATCTATAATTAGCAATTCAGTTGCATCTTGTACAAGTCATTTCACTGTTATTTTCTTATCATTGTAGCAGTGATCTCTATATCTCTTAACCGATTTGGTTTAACAACCCTTTTGTAAATCCTCTAACAAGGTAACAGTTCAGTTGAACTGTTTTAAAGACCTCTTACAAGGCCACTCCTAACAGGGTGATTAAATCCTCTAACTAGGTCACACCTAACAGTGTGTTTTGTAACCTTTTAGCGGGTTGGCCTCTAACCGGGCATCACTTCAGAAGAGTGAAAAATAGTAACTAGTTACATTGGTGGTTTTTCCCTTATTGGGTTTCCACGTTAAATCTGGTCTCTTGTGCTCTTGTTGTTTCACTATGCATGTTAATCAATGATGAATGCTTTAGAACAGTTATAATTAATATACACTGCAAAGACCGAGTTTCAACATTTCTCTATATGTTTACCGAGTAAAAATAGTAAATTATTTAATAAGATATTTAAGGGATCTATGGTAATATTTTTGTGGTTAATTGATTCACCCCCCCCCCCCCTCTCAGTTACTGCATCTATATTTCCATCAATTGGTATCAGAGCTTTTCGTGCTTGCAGGAAGGGTTTCAAGAACCTAAGCTAAAGATCAAGATGTTTTACAAGAGGGAAATTCCAAAGCTTAACAGAGAAAACTTTTTAGCATGGCAAGGTCTCATGAGACTTCATTTGGCTTCCACTGGTGATTTAGGATGCAAATACATTGATGAAGAATATACAGTTCCTACTGGCATATTAACTATTGAAGACATTGCAGAGAAAAAGAATCATAACACCATGATGATAGACATTGCATCAACTCTTACCTATGAAGAATTTGATGAGATCAAAGACTACACCACTGCTTATAAAATGTGGAACAAACTGAATAAAATCTATGGTGGTGATGCCAATGTGAGAAGAGCCAAAGCAGAAAGTCTAAGAGGACAGTTTGATAAGATGAGTATGAAAGAAGATGAGAATATTACAAAATATGTTGAAAGAATCAAGGCAAGTGTAAGTGCAATCAGAGCTTTTGGAGGAACAATTACTAATGAAACTGTTATAAGTAAGGTTCTCATAACTTTACTCCCTATCTATGCAATAAGAGTATCTGCTATTCAAGAAAAAAGATGTGAAGCTAATCATAATATAACTTTGGATGCTTTAGTGGGAAGATTGACAAAATTTGAGTTAGACAACTATGACAACTATGTTCCAACTTCTAAAAATATTGAATCAGCATTTGAGACCAAGGTTTCACTTAAGAAGGGCAAGAAAATAAAAGAGGTTTAGTTAGAAAGTGAAGAAGAATCAGAAGAAAGTTCTGATAGTGATCTTGAAATTGTAGAAGCATTACTTACAAAGAAATACTCTAAAGGCAGAGGAAAATACAAAGGTAAACTCCCTTAATCTATTTTTCATGTGAAGAAATTGGTCATATTGCAGCTAGGTGACCAAACAAGAAAAGCAAGGATGAGAAGAAAGGTCACAAGTACTATGGCAAAAAGAATTTCAAATCATTCAAGGATAAAGGTAAGAAAACATGTTTTATGGCTAAAGATTCTAATGAAAGTGAAGAAGAAATTGTCTTTATTGCTGTAAAAGATGAATCTGATATATGATGAAGATAAGATGGCACTTGTTTCTCATATAAGAAAAGATGATATATGGATAATAGAAAGTGGATGTTCACATCACATGACTGGTGACAAAACAAAATTTGAAAACCATGAAGACTGTGATGATGGTAATGTAAGATTTGGAAACAATGAACCTTGCTATATAAAAGGAAAAGGAAGAATCTCACTAAACAAAGAACTTACATGTGATAATGCTTATTGGGTCGAAGGACTAAAGCATAATCCTCTAAGTGTAGCACAGTTAGTCAACATCGGTTTCAAAGTTGAATTCATCAATGGCCAAGCAAGACTGCTAGATGACAAAGGAAAGCAAATTGGATCAGGAAAACAAACAAAATGTAACCTATTTTATCTTGATCTTGGTGAACACTTATGTTTTATTGCTCAAATTGAAGAAAGTTGGTTATGGCACAAAATGTTATGTCATGTAAATTTTGATAACATGGTGAAGATAAGCAAATTCAAGAAAGTAAGAGGCATTTCTATTCTAAAGAAACCTGATATTGGTCTATGTAAAAATTGTCAAATTGGTAAAATGGGAAAGACTAGTTTTAAAAGTAAAAACTATAAGTCTGAAGAGATTTTGGAAATTGTGCATACTGATTTATGTGGACCTATTGGAGTTGAGAGCTATACTGGAGAAAAATTCTTTATTCTCTTTGTTGATGACTATTCTAGAATGATGACTGTTATGTATCTGAGAGAAAAGTCAGAAGCATTTGAGAAATTCAAGTGGTATTTGGCAAGAGTAGAAAAGGAAACAAGAAAAAGAATAAAATGCTTAAGATTAGACACAGGTGGTGAATTCATCTCCCATGAATTCAATAATTTTTTCATTGAAAGAGGAATTAAAAGACAAGTATCAGCCCCTAGAACTCCTGAACAAAATGGAATAGCTAAAAGAAGGAATAGATCTATCATGGATTGTGCAAGGACTCTAATGATTGAAAAGAACATTTCTATAAAATACTGGAAGGAAGCTATCAGCACTGCAGTTCATACCTTGAACCGAGTACACTTGAAAAAAGACACATTCAAAACTCCTTATGAGTTATGGTATGGCTATAAACCTAATGTGAGTTACCTAAAAGTATTTGGCAACAAGTGTTATATCTTAAAAGAATCTAGAAAAAGAAAATTTGATGTGAAAAGTGATGAAGGATTATTCTTGGGATATTCTAGCAAAAGCAAGGCATATAAATGTTTAAACTTGTCTACTCACAAAGTCATAGAAATATACATGTGAAAGTTGATGAGTTTGCAGAAAAGACTGAAGAAGAAAGCAAAAAGGAACCAAAGAATTACAAGAGATTTGTTTACATTGAACTTGATACATTGCCAGATATATCTATCAATAATGAGTTGACTGTATCTACCGAACCCAGTATAGTTACCGAGTCACAAGGAACCGAGTCTCAGCTTGAAGCTACCGAGAAAACATCTACCAAGCTTGAGCAACCTAAACTTGAAGAGGGAATTCTAGAAGATGACAATGTAACTCATTCAAAAGGCAAGGAACTTGTATTGGCAAAGTATGTCAGGTGGCATCATACACCAGATCAGATTATTGGAAACAAATCAGATGGTACCATGACTAGAAGTAAACTAAAAGTTACATGTTTACTTGTTGATTTTGAACGTAGAAATGTGAAAGATGCATTGGAAAATGAAAGATGGATTGAGGCTATGAATGAAGAAATAGAACAAATAGAAAAGAAAAAAACATGGACTCTTGTACCTAGACCTAAAGACAAAAATGTAATTGGAACAAAATGGGTATTTAGAAATAAGCTGGATGAAGATGGTCAAGTATCAAGAAACAAAGCTAGATTAGTATGTAAAGGCTATTCTCAAGAAGAAGGTATAGATTATGGTGAGACTTTTTGTCCTGTTGCAAGATTAGAAGGTGTAAGAACTCTACTTGCTTATGCAGCACATAAAGAATTTAAGGTATATCAGATGGATATAAAATCTGCATTTCTTAATGGAATTCTTGATGAAGAAGTCTACATTGAACAAATTGAAGGCTTCATTGATCCAAACAAAAGGGATATGGTCTGAAAATTACATAAAGCATTGTATGGTCTGAAACAAGCCCCTAGAGCATGGTATGAAATATTACATAACTATCTTATTCAAATTAATTTCAAAAGAACCAATGATAATAGTAATTTGTACATCAAAGATGGACCAGATAACAAAATTGTTTTGGCATAAATATTTGTGGATGATACTATATTTACAGAGAATAATGATTAGTGCAAAGAATTTTCAGAGAAAATGAACAAATAATTTCAAATGTCTATGTTTGGTCAGATAAAATTCTTTGTTGGTCTTCAAATTCAACAGAGCAAGAATGGTATCTACATTACTCAGTCTAAATACATTAAGGAAATACTTAAGAAGTTTGGTATGGAAGATTCAAAACCAGTTGGTACACCCATGTGTACTGGACTGAAGCTTACCAAAGATGATGATTCAAAAGAAGTAGATCAGACCTTATATAGATCCATGATTGGACAATTGCAATATGTAGTGCATACAAGACCTGATATTGCCTTAGCAGTTGGTATAGTAGCAAGATTCTCAACAAAACCCAGAGAAAATCATATGATGGCAATCAAAATAATCTTGAGGTACTTGAAAGGAACTGAAGAATATGGTTTGTGGTATAAATTTGGAGGCAATCTAGACTTAAAAGTATTTACTGATGCTGATTGGGCAGGAAACATTGATGACAGGAAAAGTACAAGTGGTGGACCATTTTTTCTTGGCAAAAGATTGATATCTTGGACTAGTAAAAAGCAAAATTGCACATCCCAATCCATAGCTGAAGCAAAATATGTTATTGCTGCAATAAATTGCTCTAACATTGTTTGGTTTAAATAGTTATTGGAAGGCATGAAGGTTGAGATCAAAGAACTAGTTGTTATGTTTTGTGATAATACAAGTGCAATTAACATTTCAAAAAATCTAGTAATGCATTCCAAAACCAAGCACATTGCTATTAAGTATCACTTTGTCAGAGAATTAGTGCAGGAAAAGGAAATCAGATTGGAATATGTTCATACAAAAGAGCAAATTGTAGATATATTCACCAAACCATTACCTAAGGATGCATTTTTGTATCTCCGAGGTAAGTTAGGGGTTATTCCCCTATCCGAAGCTCACTAAATAAAGTTTTAGTGATGCATCAACCAGAGCATGTTGAAAATCAATAAGTTGATGCAGCATATTCAAGCAATCATTGCATATGAATCAGTACTTGAGGTACATTGGTATACACTAGTAGTATGTGAGTTATCTTTGGCATGTGTTGTCAAAGAGGGAGAATTTGTTGTCATTTCAAGAGAAATTTCAAAGAAGAATTTGAGAAGTTAAGAAGGAGAGTTTTTAGTCGAGAAGATAGTTTGCTGACAGAGGGAGATATGAATCAGAATGAAGCTAAGCATATATTCCTTATTCTATGAAATTTCATTATGCTATGACATATTGTGTTGCCATCAATGCCAAAGAGGGAGATTGTTGGAAACAATTATCTGAAGGAGATTGTTGGATACAATTGTTTAAATATATATTGTCCTTGATGTCACACAATGTCATATTATATATCAATTCTATGTGTCTACCAAGCTCAGTCAGTCAGCTAAGTATCTACCGAGTTCTCTCGGGTGTCAAAGGAAGTATACAGAAGTTAGTGTTAACTGAGCTTCCTTGGTTATCAAAGAAAAGTTAGTATATACCGAGCTCACCAAGTAACACTATATCTACCAAGTCTCTAGTATTTATTGAGTTTGAGACTACGATCGAGTGGTTAGTATGGACCGAGCCTCCACTTTTACTGAGTGCATGACAATGCTGAGTAATACAATGGACACCGAGTATCAGAAAGTCACCGAGTTAGTTTCTAGTAACTGAGTAACAATATTTGGGCTGACTCAGTAATACTTGTGTTTACTTGTTTAAGGGCCGACCGTTGTAATATTTGAAATGATTATTTGTGCCGACTTGAAAAACTAAATAAATAATCAGAATGATATATATATAGTCATTCTAGAAGAAAAGATTGTGAGCATGGGAAAAATATGAAAATCAATTGAAGGGAGATATGTGTGAATTGTGAAGGATGATCAGATATCCTTGAGGAGCAGCAAAGATATATTCGATCAGAAAGGATCTGAAGTGGAGTAGAATAGAGATCTGTAATCAGCAATTCAGTTGCATCTTGTATAGGTCATTTCACTGTTATTTTCTTATCATTGTAGCAGTGATCTCTAAATCTCTTAACTGAGTTGGTTTAACAACCATATTGTAAATCCTCTAACAAGGTAACAGTTCAGTTGAATTGTTTTAAAGACCTCTTACAAGGCCACTCCTAACAGGGTGATTAAATCCTCTAACCAGGTCACACCTAACAGTGTGTTTTGTAACCTTTTATCGGGTTGGCCTCTCACCAGGCATCACTTCAAAAGAGTGAAAAATAGTAACTAGTTACATTGGTGGTTTTTCCCTTATTGGGTTTCCACGTTAAATCTGGTGTCTCTTGTACTCTTGTTGTTTCATTATGCATGTTAATCAGTGATGAATGCTTTAGAACAATTATAATCAATATACACTACAAAGCCCGAGTTTCAACATTTCTCTGCATGTTTACTGAGTAACAACAGTAAATTATTTAATACGATATCTAAGGGATTTGTGGTAATATTTTTGTGGTTAACTGATTCAACCCCCCCCCCCCCCCCCCCCTCTCAGTTACTGAATCTATATTTCCATCACATTTATTACCTTGCACCAACAAAGTAACAAGGGATATTGAAAGTCATTTTTTAGAAGATGGAGAGTGATGGAGGAGGATGAGAACATGGTGGAAGCAAGTCTCAAAATTCAAATTTGAATTTGGGTAGGATAGTGCAACATGGGTAGTAGCTGGTCTTGATGTTGTAGGCAATAATCTTGGATTCTCTAAGGGAAATGGGGTGCAACTTAAGGATCCCAGCATTGGAAAAAAGCTTGGGGACCCAGGGGAAACCAATTATTATGATACAGTGGTTCAACAGGGTCTTACAAGAAAATATTCATCCCTTTTTGGTGTCAAACCCATGGGTAAGTCATCTTTACTACGTATTAAGAACATCTCAAACCTGACTGTCCTAGACTAAATCATTGACTTTAACATTGCTAAAATAGAAAACTCCTTGGTGGTTAGATTACTAGGTGTGGGACTGAACATTGAGGTGGTTTGTGCTTATGCCAAAATAATATGGTCATTAAAAGGGCATGTGGATATAGTTGCAATGATAAAGGGATGTCTTTCTTTTGTGTTCTCATATGAAGAGGATTGATTGAAGGTTTTATGTAACAAGCCATGGGTGATCGGTAAAAATACTATGATCCTTAAAAAATGGTACCCTAATCTTATGTCTGAGGATGAATCGGTGGTTTGAGCCCTAGTCTGGGTCAAGTTGTCAGGACTTCATTTGGAGTTCTGGATGGAGGATGTTTTTACTAGGATAGCCAACTACTTTGGGAAATTGCTATATATTGATCCTGTTATGACATCTAGCAGAAGAATAAAATATTTCAAAATTTTTGTAGGTGTGATGAAAGAAAATGATATGGTAGAAACTATTAGTATCCATTCTAAGCTTTGATCTTGGAAGTAGAAGATCAAATATGAATCTATCTATTTTGTCTGCTTCTACTAGAAAAAAGCTAGGCACTGGGCAAAGAAGTTCCTGAGAAAGGAAGTCTAGAGGAAGCTGAAGAAGTGGGTTCCGATAGGGAATTATTTGGTTATCAAGGAAGATTCCTCTAGGAATTTTCATCCCATCAATGTGGAGGCAGCTTGTTAAAGCTCGGATTCTATTAAAAATATGAATGAGAATATTAACACTAATAATGGAACCAAGGTAAGAAATGGATCTTCATAAGAGAAGGATGGGGAGAGTGTTAATGAGGGCGTGGTTGATAATTAGGGGGAAAATGAAAGACCTCTAGAATTGATGGTAAAGGATACCTTTGAAGAGGATTAGAAAACCTAAAGTATGAGTACTAGTCTTGATTTTATACTGACAATTGATATGAGGAAATTTGTACAAACTCTTGTATCTCTAGATATCCAGGATGGTGGGAAGGAAACTACTATTTTGTAGGATGCTCAACAATGCATTGTGTTAGGAAAATGAGACTTATATTAATTAATTATTTCTCCACAGGTGATAAAGAGTACTTTATCAAAAACCCTTACCCTGAAATGGGGAGATGCTGAAAATATTTTCCAAGCATTACAAGAGTGTCATAGCAGGTAGGAGGATGAAGCTTTAACATCTAAGGATAAAGGCTACAATGTACTCTTAAGGGGGACACATGTGTTGATCAAGCATACATAACTACTCAAACATCGTATAAATACTAATTCCTAGCCACAAATCGGCTGATGAAACAATTAGCCCTTACAAATAAATATTAAATGCCAAAACATCAGTCAGCTCTCAAATAGCCTTATAATAAATAAACTCTCCAAGATGGCCCCAAATGATCATCAGATCCACATAGAAGAATTCAATATGCCAAATCTAGGTCCTCTTATACCCAACGGTCAATCCATAACTTGAGGAGTGTGACCCAAATGAACAGATCAAGTTGGCTAGGCCAATCCATCCAAACAATCCATGTCAATAAGGAAGAACATTGAGAAATGGAGAAATAACTAAGCATCAGGAATCGACCACACCAAGCATGACCAAGCAATGCAGTTATCACTGAGTGCTAGGAGTAACTGATGCCTTCAGTTACTGAGTGTTCTTTAGAAATTGAGTACCTTGGGAACCATTGAAACCAAGCAACCAGTCTCCCAAACTAAGCAAGTACTCCACCAAACCACAATCAAAACTAATGATCTACCTTCAAGACAAATATATATTTTTTTGGTTGATACAGGATTTCCAAGAACCCTAGGATGCTCTAGCATCAGACACCCTAGGTAAGAAAGATTTTCTCATAAGGAAATCAAGAATGTCTCAAGGGAATCATAATAGCTATGCCAAATCTATTCTTCACCAATATCTCCTCTTTCTCTTCATTACAAGTTGTCTTTACCTCATTCATTTCTCCCTACAGAAAGTTCTTTCATTTTGCACTTTTCTTATGTTTCTAGTTGGTAATTGATAGCAATCAACTCTAACCACTACCAATCACATCAGTGCCTTGGTAAGGTTCATCCTCCTCAATCAACTCAATATCATCTACATATCTCTTTATCATAAATGTCACCATCTTCTATACTATCTCTGTCAAAAAGATCATCTGCCTCTTAATGTCAACAAACTCTTTAGATATATCATTCTCATTCTCTTTCAAACTAGAGTTTGCAGGAATAGGCTCCTCAACCCTACGCTCTTGAAGTTTGTCATATGGACAATACCTAATGAATCCACATTCCTTAGTCTCTATTTCATGTAAAGGTATTAGCTTATGTCGAGCTCCTTCATGACTGATCACGTAAGTGTTAGCATGACCATCAAATAACACATTTTTGTCAAATTGCCAAGGTCTACCGAGCAACAGATGACAAGCATCCATAGATAATACCTGACATAATATCTCATCTTGGTAAGATTCAATTTGAAAATTAACCAAGCATTGTTCTTTAACTCTAACCTTGGAAACATCTTCTATCCAACTAACCTAATAAGGGTTAGGGTGTTTCCTTCTTTCCAAACTCAATTTACTAACCATTTCTTATGAAACAAAGTTCTCAGAGCTTCCACCATCAACTTTGACATTACATACCTTATTATTGCATTTACATCTAGTTCTAAATAGATTTCTTTTTTGTACCAGCTCATGGACACATGCAGCTAACCTCCTAGTGATAACAATTTTACAACCTTGGCTCCTATTATTCTATCTACCTTCAAAAAATTTATTCAGATTTAAATCTTTAATTCCATCTATTAAGCATCTCCTATTATTGTCATCCAAATAGTAAGTAGCTCTTCTTGAATACTAGGTGTCAAACCATAGACATACCTAGGAAGCTTTTATTTATCAACTTCAGAATGACCAGTCCTAATCAGGATTCAATAAAACTCCTCAGTATACTCCTATACCGATTTGTTCACATGCTTCAAATATTGCATCTTCTTAAACATGTCCAATTCATAATCCACTAGAATGAATTGCTTCTTCAACTTGTCAACCATTCAGTTCCATTTAGTGATATTTTCCTTTCCTCCTCTACCTCTTTCAAACTGAACTTCTCTCCACCAAATATTTGCATGACCTTTCAACTTAGTCTTTGCAAATCTAACTCTATCACAATCTTCTATTTTTTCATACTCAAAGTATTCATTTATCTCATAGATCCAATCAATTAATTCTTCTAGCCTAAGGCTTCTAGAAAATGTAGAAACTTCAATCTTAGGTCTTTTCCCAATTTTAGACATAGATTTCAAAATTTGATTCTCCTCTGTATCTCTAGCTTCTTCTATAGCTTGTTTAAAATGATCTTCTTCCTCAAATTCATCATCACTATCCTCTTTCAAGGTAGTCTTCTTCTTTCTCAAATCATCTTGCAGATATTCCACTTGTTTCTAAAAAGCCCTAAAATCATCAAGACTGAATTCTCCACTAGTTTCTTCCTTTGAGATCTCATGATTTCTCCTTGAAGGCATCTTCAAATCAAGATCTAGACATAGACACACAAGATCCACTTAGATCCAACAGGAAAAAACTTTTCTCAAACAAGAAAAAACTTCACTCAAACAGGAACAAACTTTTCTCTAATACCACCTGATGCAGTCAAGGATGGAGAATCCAATTAAGGACTATTCGACCTTGCAACCAAACCAATATGCAGTGGAAATAGACAAAAACAACAACATATCTGATATAGAACATAAATCTTTATTCATAAAATCAATAACTACATGCAGTGTGCCGGGCTATAAGGCCTTCTCGATTATGGCCAAATACAAAGCAAGTAATAGTCTACAAGATCTCATAATATCCAAATATTTTCCACAAAATTAGCACTCAGCTATCCTAGATATATGACACAAAGCACATTGGTAGGCACCCAGGAAAGATCTAAACTTGTACTCAAACTCCCAAGCAATCTTCCTATTCCTAAGCTCACAGTCTACTAACCTTTCTGAATCATCCCACTATTCTTCCTCACTCATAAAAAACTACTCAAACATCCTATAAATAATGATTCCCATCCACAAGTTAGCTGATGAAACAATTAACCCTTACAAACAAATATTAAATTCCAAAACATTAGTCGGCTCTCAAATATCCTTATAATAAATCAAATCTCCAAGATGGCCCCAAACGATCATTAGATCCTCATAGAAGAATGCAATATGCTAGATCTAGGTCCTCTCATGCCCAATGTTCAATCCATAACTCAACGAGTGTGACCCAAATCAATAGAACTAGTTGGCTAGGTCAATCCATCCAAACAAGACAAGTCAGTAAGCAAGAACAGTGAGAAATAGAGAAATAATCAAGCACTATGAACCAACCACGCCAAGCATGACTGAGCAATGTAGTTATCACCTAGTGCTAGGAGTAACTGACACCTTTAGTTACCGAACATTCTTTAGAAACTGAGCAACCATTCTCCCAAACCAAGAAAGTACTCCACCAAACCACGATCAAAACAAACAATCTACCTTCAAGATAAACATTTTTTTTTTGGTTGATACAGGATTGCCAAGAACCCTAGGATGCTCTTGCATCAAGATGACATTAGAGGAAGATTTTATAGGGAAGAAGCGATATGTCAGTCACTTTAGGATATTCAAAATTTTAGCATATTATCATATTACAAGGCATACATGTACCTCATTAGATTAGAATTTAGATAGGGGGTGCTTTGTGGGGTAAAGTGAAACCTCAAAGGCATATCATATATTTATTCTAGTGACGAGAAGGATTATAGTCAAACATGATGTCAAATTCATGGAGGATAAGACATTAAGGAGGTCTAGAGATTTTCTAGCATATGAATGGAGTGAGAAGCCAACAAAAGCTCCAAGGATTACTCAACTAAATCAATAGTAGAAAAGCTCAAGTATGATTACTAGTGCAAGCACAAGATCATGTGTTGAGAGTTCACAAAATATAGAGTAATAGGTGTAACAAGTCTAAGAGATGTATAAAGAAGACATGGAGGTTGATATTTCATCCTCTATAGTTGGGAATAGGAATCATGAGGTTCTACAGGGTACTCTAAATTTTGTTGGAGTTCTTAGGAAAAGTAATAGATTGTAGAGACAACCAATGAAGTTTAATGACTATGTGGCATTAGTTAGTCAGTTGGTAGATAGTGAGCCTTCTAGCAATCATGAGGCCGCACTATATTAGGTACGACAAGACATGATGGTTGAGGAATATACCTTAATAATGTAGAATAGTGTGTGGGAGTTTGTTCCTAGACCAATAGATAAGTTTTTGGTTGGATCACAATGGATATATAAGATCAAGTACGGTGGAGATGGTAGCATCGAGAAATAAAAGGAAAGGTTCATGGAAAATAGGTTCTCTATGAAAGATGGAGTAGACTATGAGGAGACATTTTATCCACTGTCTAGGCATACTTTAGTATGATCAGTGATCTCATTTATAGTACAAATGAGATGTGAGATCCATTAAATGGATGTGAAGACAACATTTCTTAATAGAAAAATTAAAGACAAGGTATATATAGAACAATCTGTTAGGAATAAGGTGTCTCAACCTTGGATAATTGCTATTCTTATTATTTGTTTTGTAAAATGTATTTCTTGCAAATAATGTTGATGTGTTGGCATCTTGAATTGTGTGTAAGGAGATCATGGCTAAAATGGTTATGATAGATTCCTATGACATGTAAGAGCTATGTCAGGAAGATTCAATGACAGGTGAAGACATGTGGCAACTGATAAATTTGAGTACTGTACACTCTTCCCCAATCATGGGGTTTGGGGAGAATGGTAAAACCTTAATATGGTTATCTTTGGGAGTATCCCTAAAAAGTGAAGCGCATGATATAAGCATTTTTTAGGGTTGCGAAGAGATGTGATGTGAGTGTATTGTTGGAATGTTTTATGCTGTCATGATTTGTCTTCAAGGTTTTGAAATCTTCTGAAAGAACTTGCATTGCAAGTGTATTGTAAGCTGCAACAGTTTTGATCAATACATTGTGCAAGTTTTTGGAGTGTTGGGGGTTTTACCGAAAGGTTTCCCTAGGGTATATCATTGTGTCATTCTCTATTTTTTTGTATGCATGGTATGTGGTTGTAATATCTTTGTTAAAGTAGTTAATGAATCTGAAATTGTAAGGATTTAAAAGAATTTGCACAATACTTTCCTATAGAGATTAGCGTAGGAAGCTATTTCCGCATCTGAGTTTCCTTACACAATCAAAAGGATTTGTAGTACACACCAAAGAGATCCACATGTGAAGGTTGAAGAGAGCCCCTTATAGACTCAAGCAAGCTTCCATAGCATGATATGAGTGCATTGTTAGATACTTGTAAGGAATGGGCTTTGTAAAGATTGTGGATGATGTTTACCTCTACTACTTCGTAGTTAGAGGCAAGGTTATTCTTCTTGTACTATATATGGGTGATTTTTTTTAACAAGTTCACTATGGCTCATAGAAGAGTGCAAGAGGGACCTTATAGTAGGGTTTGAAGTGAAGGATTTGGGACTTATACACTACTTTCTAGGCATGGGGGTGTGGTAAATAGATGGAGTGATTTTCCTTCGACAAGGGAAAAATTGCATCAAAATCTTTAAGAGTTTGAGGATGGAGAATTGTAGAGACATGTCTACACCTATGATCATTATTTGGAATAAGATAGACACATATAGGGAGATGGATGTAGATCCCACCTTATATATAAATTTTACTAGTTCTCTCATGTATTCTCTCAACACCAGGGAAAATATATCTTTTGTCATAAAATATCTTAGTTAATTTATAGTAGAGCCAAAGAGAGTTCATTGGATTGTGGAAAAGAATGTGCTACATTATTTTCATGTTACAATTAAGGATAGGGTTAAATATGCTCAAGGTGAAGGAATCAAGTTGATGGGCTATACTGATGGAGATTAGGAAGACAATGAAACATACAAGAAAAGCACTTAAGGGTGTTGGTTCACTTTGGGACTAGGAGTTGTCTCTTTGTTGAGTAGGATACAAAAGTGTGTGGCTCTAATATTGTAGAGGCATAATATGTGTGAATCTATATATGGCTTGAGAAGTTTCTAGTAGGATTATTTGGTCAAAAGGTTGAGACTACAATGATACACTATGACAATTAGAGTTGCATTCATTTATTGAATAATTCTTTGTTTCATGATAAGTCTAAATATATAGACATTAGGCATCACTTCATTAGGGGTTGTGTACAGTGGATAATTGTTCAACTTAGTAAATACCTATAAAGAAACAAGTAGTAGATGATGTAGGAAAGGTAAGGAGGATCTAAGCAAGGCAACACTGAGCAACACTGGCATCACCGAGCACAAGTTGCACCAAGTTCCATAAGCTTTACCAAGTTCCTTCAGTGATCGAGCTCCCTTCAATAACCAAGAGCATCGGTTAAAGACGCAATTGAGTAACACAAAACCAAAACACCACACCTCCATGCAGATTCACCGAGTACCCTAGAATGCCCCTGCATGAGTAGACATTTTCAAAATGACATTGGGCAAGGGAAAATTCATCTTCTTCGAAGATAGTTTCCCTTGGAGATATAGAGAAACCAATTTGTTATGGTTTCTTAAGAGTCTGATTTATCTCATCCATTGATTGAGATTGATCTTGGCTATTGGTTTCCAATGAGAGTGGTATAAAAGGGGGTCATTGGGCATTTGGAGGACACACCCTTAAGAAGAATTTGTAGTATTAGAAAATAATTTTGTAATGATAAAAATGGTGAGAGGATATGATTGGAGAGAAAAGCAATTGAATTTCAGCAACATAAATTAGGAGAATAATTTTTAGATGACAATATTGTTGGAGCTCTGACATTAAGAGGCAAGTAGTTTATGTATCTCTTAATTTGTTGAAGTTTAATATAAGTTGAATATTGACATGTTGGTTGTAATTATGACCTATCATAGCTATCGTAATTACGACCAACATGGGAATGCATTAAAAAAAATCAAAATTTTCTTTCTATAAACTGAACAAGGAAAACTATTTTAATGCTTGGTCGGAAATGTGGGTTAGAAATGTGGGTCAAATGCACTAGTGACAAAATAGAGGTAGAAAAAAATATCATAATGGGCTGGAATGGGTGTAGCACATGCAGGTCTAGGGTTTGTGTAGGAGAAGGCGTAGGGGAGGATGGGAAAGGAGGGGAAGGTGGTAGAGACAAAGATGGTGGGGAGATCATGGATTTTGCAAGCCTCTTTGTGATCAGTGAGTAGCCTTTGGTGTAGAGGTAGGGGTGTTTGTGTTTTGTCTACTATTGCGGAAGGGGTGTTTGGGGTGTTTTCTTTGTGGGTGATGAAAAGGTGATTGATACCAAGGGTGTCCCAACCATGGGTGTTGTTGGAGATTTCATTTGTGGAGGGTCCTTGCTTGTTTCAATGTATTTTGTTCCATCTTTACTGGTGGTGTTACCCGAGGTTGGTCCCCATCTTTCCCAGAGCTTAAGGAGGTGGGGAAACCAGGCTCTATCTGCCCCTCACTTTTTGGGATTTTTATTTCTTGTTTTTTCTGCCTACTTTGTGGAAGGAGGAGTTGGTTTTGTGCAGAAGAGCATCTCTAGTCCTTAATATTTGAAATGTTCTGCTAGAGGTCTAAGGATCCTTTGTGCAGTAAGGTCTTTCCCTTCATAGCTTTTTCCATAAGGATGGACTTAACTCACGTGAAGATTGACTCTTCTCATTCTTTTCTATTTCCTGTCTTGAACAGTTTTGTCCCTCCCTTAGCCTTTGTCATTTTTTGGTGTAGGGAATCTTCTTTCTCCATTTTTTTTCCTCTATGCATTACTCCTATTTAGGGGGAGTACATCACTATTGAGGGATTTTTTGATGTGGTTTCTTGGTGGAAGAGTCCTTCTCTACTTCTACTCTCTCCTTCCCTAAATCCTATAGAGGAGGAAGATCCTATTGAGGTGGATAGTGGCTTTTGGGTGGAGGCTAGTAGCTACAAGTGGTCTCTTGATGCAGGAGCATCCTGGGTGTAAGAGAAATCTTGCATCACCCAAAAATATTTATGGTTTTGTTTTCAATAAGGGCTATCTTGTGTAGAGCTGCTATTTATGGAAAATTGATACTTTTAGTAAGTTGGTCATACAATCTCATAATGTTATGATTTCACATGTGGAGGTTCATCTCAGTCATATCAGCCTGCCAGTAAAGTTTCATGGCTAGATCAGGTCTAGTTTTGAAGATATTGAAGATTTTTGGTATTGGTAGCAGGGTACATAAACGTCAAACTCAGTTTTGAAGGATTTAGAGGCCCCAGATGAGGTCAAAAATTTGGGTGACAAGTGCTTAGTGGTCATTTCAAAATGGGGTCATAATAGTCAAATGGGTCAATTGGCGATGACTTATGGTCTTCGAAAGTTAGGTCACCTGAAGTGGCAGAAAATGATTTTCCTTCAAAATTTATGTTTGGGTTTCAAAAGTTATTTTGAACTGACTTTGATGTAATAATTTGTGAAATAAAATAACTCTAAGTTTGATCAGGTGTATTGGCTAAAATTCTAGAGCCTTCCTAGACAGTGGAAAATTACCTATATAAGGAAGGCTGTAGTGTTGTCTTAGGTAGTTTGGAGCAGTTCTAGGTAGATCTGGGTAATGATTCGATGCTTTATCCTACAAAATATTGTAAGGGGGAAGCCCATGTGGCTTTGCACATTGTAATTCTGAAATTTGGAATTCCACATTTGTGGAGATAATAAGAAGCCCATTTTTTGTTCTTGTAAATTGTTGTTGCTTCTCTATTTCTATTATGTGTTTGTTGTATTAAGGGGAGAACTCTTCATCATCTCTTCTTTCCTTGAACTACATGATGACACTTTGGAAATGGCTAGAGGATGACCCCTCATTTATGAAGGCAGAGAGGGCTATTTTGGGTTGCAAGTTCAGTGTTGTGCTTTTTCCTTTGGTGTTGGAAGGCCTAAGGTTTTGGGAGTTTGTTCCTTCCAGGCCTAGTTTTGAGAGGATTGATGCTGAAGGTATCATAGAGCTAGTTCCTTGATGTAGATTGTTATGGCTAGGATTTCTAAATGTCTTAGTAAAGATGCAGTTGAGGGTATCTTTATGTCTTGACTATTAAAGTTTGGGGGGCATTTTATTTTCCAAATGTTGGTAGGAGTCTGCAAATCAATGCTAAAATTTCTCAACAACCCTTTAGGGATGAGGATTTTTGGTTATGGTTAAAGGAAGATTTTGGGGTCTTTGTACCCTTTGATGGTGGTGTTGAGGTTTTTGGGTTCTTTATTAAAACCCTAGTTCCTAGTTATTTGTTTAGAGAGAAGTAACTCTTGAGCAAACTACATGGTGTGAGGCCTATGCTTGTTTTCTGGGTAGCTAGGATCTTAGTGTTTTATTTTTAGTAGCTACTTTTTTATTTTTCATCCTAGGTTGCTGGTTTTAAATGATCATTTTTATGCAGTGATTCTTGTGCAACTAGAGCCTTTTTCAGGGTGCTGGTAGTTTCGCTAGTTTTCTGTGTTGGGGGGGCTCTATTATGCTTATCTTCATCCCCAAGCTATCTCACTCTAGTATGTGCTTAGATTTCCTATCTCACTAAATGCACATGATTTAGGGGCCCATTAAAAACCTATCTTCACCTTAATAAAAAACTCTACAAATTTCCTTGAGTAGTACCATCCTACATTTGGTTCTATCAAATAAATTGATTCAATCCCTCAAAAAGATAATGTTAATGTGTTTTTTTGTGAGCATTTTTATAGGTGATAAGGAGACTCCATTGCATTTATGAATTGGGAGTAGAGGGGATCTGATAAAGAGAGTTTTATCTAAGATGCTTTGATCTAGAATTTTTCAATTAGTTCCTTCAAATAGGATATCTTAAGGCTCAAACCATCATATCTTCTAAAACATGTGCTATTTCAATAAAAAATAGGATGTTTAGAAAAGTGTAGCACACTATTGTAGGATAATTCTATTAAATAGACTAAATTAGAAGAATAAAATCCATGATCAATTGAGTCCTATTTAAAGGGAGGCAGATCCCATTAGACCCCATGGTGGGGGTCCAAGATGAAGTATTCAAATTTCTCGGTGAGCCCAATTATGGTTTTTATCACTACTATCCAAATTTAATACATTTGTTTGAGAAATTTTTTGATGACATACTCTATCCATTATATGTTTGTCAACATATTTGAAAGTGGTTTTACTAGAGACAAGTTGACATGGGAAAAAAAATTAGTAGGAGATAAAGATCCTACATTTTTTTGGTTAAGAGGGGTTTTAGATTTCTGTAATATAATTTTTCCTAGAATAGAGATAGAAGTAAATTGAGAAAAGATATCATAAACAACTATGATAGAAATATAACAACCAAGACTTTGTCCAAACTAGGTGAGAATTGAGTGGTTTTTTGTTAAGGATATCCTTTGTGATCTTGAGAGACTTGGGTATTTTGATGGATATTCTTAAGGCCCATGTATATTTAAATGTTTATCTTATGATTAGGGTTTGTTTAGGTATTCATCGTTCACCATTCTACATGTATTCTATAGAGGTGGACACTTTGATTGGTCACAAGAAATTCTTATGTAATTATATGTTTCTTCTCTTGATCATCCTATGGCCATGGATGCTTCTCCTATAGAGGTAAAGAAGGGTTGTAAGAAAGAAGTTGTATGTTTTTGTAGTGTCCTATTATTTTCTGCTAGTTGTTTGAACCTTCGTTGTCTTATGAAAAATGTCTTTCTTTTTGCTATGGTACCCATGTAACACCAATGTTTTAATTTATTTGACAATGTAAAAACCCTTTCAAAAATTTATGTATGTGGTATCCAGGCTTCAACCAGTTGTTTTTGCAACTAGATAATCTCCATTTTCTTATCTCTCACATAGTTGATTTATTTCTATTGGTAGTGGTGCTATTGATTGATGTAATTTTTTTGTTCATTCATTTGTTTGTGGGTTCAAGATGTTATCAAAACTAATTTTAAAGTGTTTTTTGGTTCCCTTCAAAACCATATTGAACCTTAGTTAAAAAATATCATAGAATACTTAAGAAAATAAGGCTAATCTTTCTTAATGTTTTGAGTCCTTTTAGTATCTAAAGAGTTTAAATTAATAGAACGTGGAACATTTTTCCTTTTTTCTACTAACACACAAATTTAAAATTTTAAATAATTCATAGAGAAAAATTTTATGGTACATGAAAACTCCTCAATGTGTTACCTATCAAGTTTTAAATTGCAAAATTAGTAATTTTGAAAGGGAGAAGAAAATGTTTTTACTACAAAGGTTCCAAAAAGGAAAAATCCTTGGGAATTTCTAATAATGGCTTCCATAGGAAGATGAATAATGATATTTTCTTGACTAGTAAAGGAAGTGAAAATTTATTCTTTAAAACAAGGATCTTGAACGATAAATGCAAAAGTATTTAGAAGCAATATTTCAAAGAAGAGTGCAGCTAAACAATTGAAATTAATCTAGTTTTAAATATTATATAGGAAAACCTCATCTCCCTAGGTTTGCACTAATAGCACATGTGTATGAAGATCTTTAGCCTTGAAAATGAGTAGCCCCATGTCCACTAAAATTAAGATGGTATCAACCCTAAATGTTTTTAGTTTCCTTCTAAGAAACCACAGCTTGCATAAATTTCTCGTCAATTTTTTGAAGAATTTTCTTAGAGGATTTATTGCCTTCCTAGGAGATAACCATGATTGAGGAAATTTTCTTTAAATTTTGAGATTCTTCATATTGTAGGTTGTATAAAAAACCTATATTTACAAAAGCACCAAATTTTCTTCTAACTCAAAAATAATTCTTGCCAAGACCCATAATAGATCTAGGGTTTTAAGAAAAAAGAAAAATTTAATTAAAGAGAAAAAGTCTCTAGAATGTAAAAAAATAGATCTTACAAGTTCATTAATAAAATTATTATGAAAAGATAGAAATGGATTTTTATCTATTCACTAGACTCCTAAAAAGATTCATCGAGAAGTGTGTGTCAAAGTTATCAAACAAAAAATATATTTTACAATAAAAACCCTATTATCATTATGCATAGAATAAAAAATTGGCTTACACATGAAATGAGTGTCTATTATCTATGAGGTTGGACACACTTTCATCATGCTATTATAGAAATTATACAACTCTAAAGATACTTCAAGAGATCCAAATCATGCCACTCATTTGAACATAAATTCACTCGTTCTACATAAGACCAAAAAATAAATCAAGTAGACATAAGAAATCAATAAAAATCTAATCATACCTAGTATGATTATGGTTCACCATGATTTTTTCCACCTAAAATAGTTGAACTTAGAAAGAAATATCAAGTTGAACTGACTGAATGTTGGGTTCAACCCTCATTGGAGACCATTTATCTCCACATTATACCTTTAACAAGAATGAAAAAGGAGACAATTTAAAGAAAAATATGTGGGATAAAACCTATGATAGTTAATGAAGACGAAAATGAGAGAAACCAACAAGTGGAGATGTGCATGGGTACATGGTCCCAACTGAGGATTAAAAATGATACAAACCCTAATTTTAAGCTCCTTCCAAATTTTGTATGGCACTCGATTCTCAATCCTATCTATTAGTTTGGTTTGACAAGACAATTGTTTCTCTATTTCAAATAATTGGTAAATAGTTATTCTTTCGTTAGAGTGAATATAATTATTAAATTAATTAATTATTTTCCTTAGAGACATCTAGAAACCAATTCTTTATGATTTGTTAGAGCCTAATTTATCTCAGCTATTGATTGAGATTAATCTTGGTCAGTGGTCTCAAATGATAGTAGTATAGAAAGGAGTCATTGGAAATTTGGAGAATACACACTTGAGAAGCATTTGTAGTCTTAGAAAATGAATTTGCAGTGTTAGAAAATGAATTTGCAATGTTAGAAAATGAATTTGCAGTGTTAGAAAATGAATTTTTAGTGTTAGAAAATAGTTTTGTAGTGATTTGCAAGGGAGTTTTGATAGCTTTCGAGGTAGAAGTAGTAGAATCTCACTAGGAGAAATTAGGAGAAGAATTTAAAGATGAAAATATTCTTAGAGCTCTACCTTTAAGAGGCAAGAAGTTTATGTATCATTGAATTTGTTGATGTTTAATGTAATTCCTCATCTACAACATTAATTTTCCCTTCATGTTTTTTTTAGGGACAATTTGTCTAAAACTATCATGTTACTTGTGTTGCATACTTTGCATTTGTAATTTTCTTTGAGAAGTTGTAGTTGTCTTATTTCTCAATAATTGTTTTGAAATTATTTTTGGTAGTCAAATAATCTATGAGATAGGAAATTAATATTTAGTAGCTATAATATAATATTCACATGATATCAGAGCTAAGTTAAGGGTAGAAAAGGTATAGCATTATTCATTTTACCCTTTGAGATGACCTTAGCTAGTTTGAAATATTAGGAATGAGATGCAGCCTCAAATTTTGGTGTTTGGAAAGCCATAATTTCTTTATTGCTAGAAGATAATGGTATCAAGGAATATGTGAACATTATTTTAGCTATACCTACAAACCCAACATAGCTCTTAGCATAGAAGAAGGATGATGCCAGGACGAGGAGGCTAATCCTTTACGGTGTTAAAGACCATATAGTTTTGTATATTGTTGGGTTAGATATAGTGTGGAAGATGTCAGATGTCATGATGAATCTATACCTAAATGATACCATGAATTAGAAGATGATTCTTAGAGAAAATTTTAGGAATTTACCTCAGGAATCACTTCACTCGGGAGGATCTTGGACTAAGTGTTGTGAGTGGGACAAAAAATAAGAGTTAGAAATGTCATGAGGAAAAATAAAATGATGCTCTAGTGGGAGAAGGGCAAGCTAAGGAGGGCTCTAGTAAAGTATCAAATTGACAAAGTGAGAAGGACTTGTCTAAGATCAAGCGTCATAGATGTTACAATTTTAGCCACTACGTCATTGATTGCCCATGAAAGAAGAAGGTGGTAGCTTTAGAAAGTGTTGATCAAATCTCTAATAGAATAGAGGATTATTTTGAACTCATGGTTTCTATGGTTAGTGAAACATCATAGATTATTTTCTATATAGATAGTGGGGCATCATTTCATATGACATGAATTAACTAATACTTCTCTAGTTACAAGTAGAGGGAAACTAGAGTCCATATTTCTATGAGGAACATGAAAAAAATCTACTGAGGTGGGAAAGGGACTATTTAAATTTAGAGGGAAAATGGAAAGCTCATTCCCCTTCATGATATGTTTCATTTGAGAGATGAATCTGATTTCTATACTTTCCCTCTAAGATAAAGGCTACAATGTAGCCTTTAGAGGGACACATTTGCTGTTCAAGCATAAGGTTTGGAAATCACCCATAAATATTAGAGTTAGGAGAAATCAAATTTATAGGTTGCAGTTTGATACACCTAAGGAACTCATAAGAAGCAGTAATCCTAGAGATCGACAAAAGATATGGCATAGAAGGATGGTCTATATACATCATGGAGCACTTAAATTGCTTTGTGAGATAGTGATTTTTGTTCTAGAGGTGAGCATAGAGCATGATGATACATGTAAGGAATACACCTTGAGAAAATTTGTGAAGGAAACTTTTCCAAGTAGGGTGAACCCACAATAGTGGGCTACACTTTTTTGCCTGAACGGACACTCAACTATACATTTTTAAAAAAACTTTCAATTTTGAATGCATATTCTCGTTAAACCATTTGGAATCAGAAGATGAATTTAATTAGAGTCTTTTAATATTTTCTGTATAGATTCTAAATATATTTTTTATTTCTATTTTTAAATTCATTTGATTAGTTTTTTCTTTCTCCCACTAAAACTGGTATGTTGCTGAAAATGTCATTTTCAAAGGGTTACATTGTTTTCATAGAGCATAACTTTTTTTCTAAAATAGATATCAACGTGCTTCTTTCAAATTTTGTTTTTCAACATCCCTATGGAGGGCATGAAAATGGTAAGATGATATTATCATGATTATTGCATATTTTATTAATGTTTGAAGTTGACTGAACCGTAGTTTTGACATACCTTGACTACATAGCTTATAACTTCTTATGTATTTGTCCAATTTAATTTTTTTGATAGAAAGAGAACTTCAATACCTAGGGCATAGATATTTTTTATAATTTTTTCTCTTTCATTTACTATTTTTCATAACCGTCAAACATAGAGGTAGACATATGGTGAAATATCTATATTTAGTAAAACTAAAAATACAAAGTCATAATAAACTTAATATATATTAACATTATAATCATTGGAAATAGTTTTCTTAGTAGTAGCTTACTATATAGATAGGTTTTTCAAACGGATTCATTTGATCTTCTAAAAGATAAAGTTGAAGTGATTTTTTGTTAGCATTTTAATAGGTATGAAGGAGACTCCATTATAGGTATGAATGAGGAGTATAGATGTTATATAAATCTTTTTTTTTATCTAAGAGCCTTTGAGATAACTATTTTCTATTAATTACTTTAAATGGAACCTCTCAAGACTTAAATAATCATATTTTATTAAAAATGTGTTATTTTAGCAAAAATTAGCATGTCTAAAAAAGTTTAACCCACTATTGTAGGGTCACCCAGTAGTGACACAAAATCCTAGGGTTTTCTTGATCTAGTGCATGGTGATATAAGAGGCTATAAGTACTTTATTAGTTTTCTTGATGATTTCTCTAAGAAGACCTAGATATACTTCTTGAAGACCAAGGATGATATTTTCATTCACTTCCAAGAGTTGAAAGCTCTTGTGGATAGTTTGACATGCATGAAGATAAAGGTTCTTTGGTTAGACAATGAAGGGGATTAGAAAGGGAAAGAGTTCTAGGAGTTTTGTACCAAGGAAGGAATCAAGAGAGAATGGATTGTTCGCTACAACTTGCAATAGAATGGTGTTGTTCAGAGAAATAATTATTATACATTAAAGGTAGCAAGGGATATGGTACATAAGTAGGAAATGCCAAACTACTTATGCGTAGAGGCATGTTGTATGACAATATACATAGAAAATAGGGTTTTGCATAAGGTATTAGGGAAGATGATACTAGAGGAAGCTTTTATAGGGAAGAAGCGATACATATTATCAGATTCCAAGGCATACATGTACCAAATTAGATCAAAATGTAGAGAGGGGGTAATTTGTGGGGTATAGTGAAACCTCAAAGGCATATCAAATATTTATTCTCGGGGCCAAAAGGATTATAGTCATACTTGATGTCAAATTCATGAAGGATAAGACATTAAGGAGGTCTAGAGATTTTCCATCATATGAAAAGAATGAGAAGCCAACAGAATCTCCAAGGATTACTCAACTAAGTCAATAGAAGTAAAGCTAAAGTATGATTACTAGTACAAGCATAAGATCGTGTGTTGAGAGTTCATAAAGTATGGAGCAATAGGTGCAACAAGTCCAAGAGATGCATCTAGAAGATATGGAGGTTGATATTTCATCCTCTATAGTTGGCAATAGGAACTATGAGGTTTTACAGGGTACTAAAGATTTTTTTGGAATTCTTAGGAAAAGTAATAGATTGTAGAGACAACCAATGAAGTTTAATGACTATGTGGCATTAGTCAGTTAGTTGGTAGATAGTGAGCCTTCTAGTGATTAGGAGGTTGCACTATATTAGGTATGACAAGATGTGATGATTGAGGAATATACCTTGATAATGGAGAAAAGTATGTGGGAGTTTGTGCCTAGACCAATAGATAAGTTTGTGGTTGGATCACGATGGATATATAAGATAAAGCATGGTTGAGATGGTATCTTCGAGAAATAAAAGACAAGGTTCATGGAAAATAGGTTCTGTATGAAGGAGGGAATAGCGTATGAGGAGACATTTTCTCCACTATCTAGGCATACTTCTATATGATCTATGATCTCATTTATCGTACAAATGAGATGTTAGGTCCATCAAATGGATGTCAAGACAACATTTCTTAATAGAAAATTGAAAGAGGAGGTATATATATAACAATCAAAATGATTTGTAGCACACACCAAAGAGATCCACATGTGAAGGTTGAAGAGAGCCCTGTATAGACTCTAGAAAGCTTCCAAATCATGGTACGAGTGCATTGTTACATACTTGTAAGGAATGGGCTTCGTAAAGAGTGTGGATGATGTGAACCAGTACTACTTGGTCGTTAGAGGTGAGGTTATCCTTCTTGTACTATAAATGGATGATTTTTTTAAAAAGGTTCACTAGGGATCATAGAAGAGTGCAAGTGGAACCTTGAACCATAGTTTGAAATGAATGATTTCAGACTTATGCACTACTTTCTAGGCATGGAGGCTTGGCAGATAGATGGAGTGATTTTCCTTGGACAATGATTGAATATTGCATCAAAATCTTTAACAGGTCAAAGATGGATGATTGTAGAGACATATCTACACCTATGATCATGAATTGGAAGAAGATAGGCACATATAGGGAGAAGGATGTAGATCCCACCTTATATAGAAAGTTTAATAGTTCTCTCATGTATTCTCTCAACACCAAGCTAGATATATCTTTTGTAGTAAAATCTCTTAGCTAATTTATAGTTGAGCCAAAGAGAGTTCATTGGATCGTGCCAAAACATGTGCTACATTATTTTCATATTACAATTAGGGGTGGGATCAAATATGCTCGAGGTGAAGGAATTAAGTTGATAGGCTATACTGATGCAGATTAGGCAAATAATAAAACATACAAGAAAAGCACTTCAGGGTGTTACTTTTGTTAGGGATTAGGAGTTATCTCTATGTTGAGAAGGATACAAAAGTGTGTGGGTCTAAGTAGTGTAGAAGCATAACAAATAGCAACTATCATGACAATGTGTGAATCTATATGGCTTGAGAAGTTTCTAGGAGCCTTATTTGATCAGAAGGTTAAGAATACAATGATACAGTATGACAATTAGAGTTGCATTCAGTTATTGAATAATTCTTTGTTTCATGATAAGTCTAAACATATACACATTAGGTATCACTTCATTAGGGGTTGTGTATAGTGGATAATTGTTCAACTTAGTAAATACCTACAGAGAAACAAGTAGTAAAATGACATTTGGGAAGGGAAAATTTATCTTCTTCGGAGATAACTTGGGAGTCATGTAGCACTACTTCCTCGCTAAGAGGGAGTGTTAACTTTTGTGAAGCTAGGGCAGTTGTTTCTCCATTTAAAATAATTACTAAAAAATTATTATTCGATTACAGTGAAAAAGGTTATTTAATTAATTAATCGTTTCCTTTAGAGACATATAGAAACAATTTTGTTATTGTCTCTTAGAGTTTAATTTATCTCATCCATTGATTGAGATTGATCTTGGCTATTGGTTTCCAATGAGAGTAGTATAAAAGGGGGTCATTTAGCATTTGGAGAACACACACTTGAGAAGCATTTGTAGTATTAGAAAATACTTTTGCAATGATAGAAAGGGTGAGGTGATACCATTGGAGAGAGAAGCAGTTAAATTTAAGAAAGTGAAATTAGGAGAATAATTTTCAGATGACAATATCGTTGGAGCTTTGACATTAAGAGGAAAGTAGTTTATGTATCTCTTAATTTGTTGAAGTTTAATATAATTCCTCATCTGCAATATTGGTTTTCCCTTTGGGGTTTTTCCACGGATAATTTGACCAAAAATATCGTGTTCCTTGTGTTGCATATTTGGCATCTATGATTTTATTTGTGAAGTTGCAGTTGTTTTACTTTTCAATATTTGTTGTGAATTAATTTTCGGGAGTCAAATAATCTATATGAGATAGAAGATTAATAATCAGTAGTTACAATAGAATTTTCACACTATGTCTCGGTTCTCGATATTCAATTTATTCAAACTTTAATAGCAATCATTTTTAACCATTACAAATGATAAGGAGCAATCCAAATCCTCCCACTTTGCACATTTGAATTTGTGATTATTTATATAGTTTAAAATTATTTCGTTATGAAATTAGAAAACCAAATCTGATTTGGTTTCCCTTTCTAAAAAGAAAACTGAAGATGCGTCCTAATTATATACCTTGAGTACCATCCCTACCATTTATTGGATTCATAAGATTTTGGGAATCCCAACAATACCACGAGAATAATTTAAACAATTACATCAATAATTTTAGTGTGCTGTGTTGTAAAAAAATGAGAATAATATTAAAAGGTAAAGTTCCCACTACCTAAAATAAAATGAAGACGTGATCAGCATAACTCACATGAAACTCTATTTAAATTCTGTTTTCTAAAGCTAATAACAACCTCTCTCGAATCAGAACAATCCCACAAAGAAGAAAAATTTCACCCACAGTATTGTCGACAATAGCCTTATCCTATGAGGGCATATACAAACATAGGAATATAAACATAGACACACTTCATGGATTATTCGAACTATTAAACTCAAGCTTTAAATGTCACCCTTCAGTGTGGACCAGAGGCTTACGACAGTTTCTGCAAAAACAATAACCGCTATGATTGCGGTCAAGATGAGCCAAGGTTCTGAGAAGTATTCCTCCCACATTTCAGCGACCAATTCAGGTCCCTAGTGATCTCATCAAATTGGTTGCATTTCGGTATCCATCTTGAACTGTTCATATCGTTCCACATTCTGGCCACCTCTTTGCTGTCACCCAAATTGTTCTGAATGATTTTCTCCTCTCTCAAAACGTCTGCATCTTTTTCCGTTTCCACCAACTGGGACATGAACAGGACGAATCGAGTGACCACTTTCTGATCTTCGTCGCTACTCGTCTCCAAAAGCTCACTGCTTCCACTTTTATAGCACGCCTCACGCCACTTCCGTCCACACTCTGGAAGAAGCAGCGTGCCAGTCTGCTTTTGGAAAGAGATATCATGGATCCCGCCATGATCCATTGCTTTGAACACCACTCCAGCTTTTTTAAGTTTGTCTGCACCAAATGGAAGATACCTTTCTTCGCTTATCTCAGGAGTTTCATTTTTCCTGATACAAGGCCTAAAAAGACAATCTAAAAACATAAGCACAGGGGATCTGAAATCGCAATCGGAAGCAGAGGAGTCAGAAACGGATGATGCCAGCCTTAAATTCTTATTATAAGTAAACCATGAATCTCTGGAGACAAGCGTAAGTCCTAAGCAATCCAAAAGGTGTTTGCATCCAACCAAATTGAGAGTGCTATTACAAGGCCATGGAGTTTGGGACATTATAGGGGAAATATGGCAACATAGATGGCGGAGCAAATCGTCCAATATGGTTTTCTTCTGTGTTGCCTCCATTGCTTTCTCAAGAACGACCATTGGCATTTGGTTCTCCAGTTTCATCACATCCATTAAAACGGCGAAGAGCACAGGATTGTTACTGTGCTCATAAAAAACAGGACGACTGGAACTTACCTGAGCAGAGGCATCGTCCCATCCATTGTAAACTGGCGGAACAGTGCTGCTGATACCGCTACCATCCTCTTGTCTATTGAAACCCATAACAAAAGTGTTGAGAAATTCCAGCAGAAACGCCACATCTACAAAGCACATGTGAGAGAATTTCTTTACAGGGATATGAGATAAATCTCTGTCATATTTATCAGTTACTTTCTCCCGTTCACATACCTCTACCATAGCCTGAAGCTTTCCCTTGTTATTGGCATCATCGGAAAGGTTCCAAAATCTTCTTGTGGCCAACAGCTTGTCCGACTCCATTCCATCAAGCTGCTTCCGCCGCTCTCGAATGACGAATATATGAGCGTAGGTTAAATACATGTACAATACGAGAATTTTCTCGAAAACTAGTGTAACTTAGTGCATAGTACAAAGTTAAACATGGTATATGTGTTTTGATAAGGTGATCGTAAACAGGTTTGTGCCGTGATGTCGACTTCCTTGTTCGGTGAGAGATCGTATAAATTCCTTTCTAAAGAAAAAGATAAAAGATCTAGTACGCCTGTGGGTTCTCTGAGAAAGCTTGACGAAATACCATGTTTATGCCTTTTCCAAATAAGTTATTCATGGAAACCATGTCGTTAAATCCTCAGGGACTTCTGAAAAGACGAAGCAAATGCAATAATTCCTTACAAACATTTGCCAAAGGCAAGTTAGTGTTTGATTTGAAGGGTTCGTTGTCCCCTTGAGTTTCTTTGGTGCTCGCCACAAAATGTGAAAATAGAAGATAAACAGAACCTCCTCTCTTTATTTGTTTTATAAGCAAGGCATATCTAAAGCAGATAACATAACTTTTAGAAAATTATGTTCTTCAAAAAATAATAAGACGGTGAATTATTTATATATAGTTCTTATTATTACTAGTCTTCTAAATTAGAAGATACACATTCTTCAGCTTTTTCATTAATTATATTTACAAATTTAATTTTTGAGAAGATGTGTCAATATATTATTTTGAATTTGTAGAGAGAAATAATCTTAAATAAATTAGACCTACTACAATTATTCATGAATTTTTGGGGTTGTGTTTGGATAAATTTAGAACTTAATCTTGTAGAATAATGATTATGTCATCTATAAAAGATTAATCATGATCATTTCTAGATCAATGTTTCTAGCTTTAATAGGAAAGTGTTTCTGTTGAGATTTATTTTCTAGCTTTAATAAAAAGTGTTGGAGTTTCGAGCCAAAGAGACCAAAATGGTGAATCCTTATGTCATAGACGCCACCCAAAAAATTTTTGATGAGAAAATTACTAAATGGTGAATTCAAATATAGTTTTTCCTTAACATAGTTCCAAACCTCCTAAGCAAAATCACAATTGAAGAGAAGATTATAAGTTCTTTCCTCTTTGTCACCACATAAAATGAAATTATTAGGCATATAAATTCCAAATTACATTAATTTATTGTTGATAGATTTGTAGAATATATTTGTTCATTCAAGGGATCTACAATAGATTGAACACACTTTTGAATTCATTAAAATCATAATATGTTTTCATTATCCTACTCAACTTTGAATCCAATTTTGCATACATATTCTAAGCCATCTTTGATCATAATCTTACATTTCTTGATTCCAAATTTTGAATGCCAACTAACACTCCAATTATCTTTTCTTTACATGACTCATGCCATAAAAGTAAAGGTAATTTCTTACTATTATCCTACGTTCCTTTCCATAGAGTATTTGATTTTCTTGCACCAGTTATTGATGATCTTTTATTCATGTTTTTATAATCAATATCAAGTAATAAATGACAAGATAGATTTGATCATTAAAATTCTACATAAAAATGTTAACCACCCTCCCTTCGAAGAAGAAAATCACTTATGAATGGTTGGAAAATATTTGACCAAAATGAGGACTTTTTTCCTCTATCAAAAAAGATAAATCCCAAATAGTAACAAGGAAATGAATCCATTTTAAATTAAAAATTTATTAAAATATGAGCACAATAAGAGGGATGCAAATTTTTGAAAAAAATTTGACTTGCCTAGATTGACCAGTTGTCCTAAAATAAGGTACTAAGTTTAAAGAACTTATCCTATATTATTTGGTTGACAAGATCTTGGCCATAAAAAAATAAAGTTATCAGTTGTTTTTTATTTCTAGCAAAAATAGGTTTTAGGGGGACCCGAAACCCCTTACAATCCTTACAAAGTAAGAATAGACATTAAGCCTACTAAAATAAAACATGACTGGAAACCAGCCCACTAAACCTAGAAGTAGCAGAAAAGACCAAAAAACTAGAAACTAGCAACAAAACCCAACAACATAAAACTTAAAACCAAACTAACATAGTAATAGGGGAACAACAAGACCTAGGAAAACTCTAGGAGAGTTCTCTCTACATCTTTCTTAGCCTCAGACACCTTCTTGATGTCTACATTAAAATTTGAGAGCTCCATGATCCTTTTATGGAGCTTCTTCCTTTTTGTAGATACCTTCTTCATGTCTAGTCTTTCCTGGACCTACATCACCCATATCATCTTTGTCATCTTCAAGCTTCATAGTTAGAGACCCAACATCCATCTTAGACTTGATGGTATTGAAGCACTCCATCACAAGACCCATAAAAAGGTTATTATCTAGCATATGCTTCTTATGAGTGTTCTCCAAATTATCCATTTTATTTTGCATATCCTTCATGTTTTTCTCACTCTCTTTGTCCTTTCAGAATTCTATCCTCACTGACCCAGTATCCAGATTCCCCTGAAGGAGATCAACTTTAGCCGAGAGGGAGCAAAATATAAGATTGATGCTTTTAATTTCCTTGAAAACCCATTTCATGAGGTGAAATGAATACATCGACATCACCTTCACAATTTGGAGAGCATTGAAAGGGGGATCAATCTTGTCATCCATATGGACACTTCAAATAGTTGAAAATTCCTTTCCTGCATGTAAACAATTTTCACCAAGGGAATATTTCTAGAGCTAGAAGGGTTATTACCCTTCTCATTAGAATCTAAAATAGGAATATCATATTATCCTCCTTCCTATCTGAAAACACCTCCATGACCACTTCAAACTTTGGGGAAATAGGAACATCATGTTCCTTAGAGATAGCATAATTGAGCAGGATGGGGACCTTCTGACCATCGACATCCACATATTTATCCTTGGCTTCAGGGTAGTGAATTTTTTCCTTGGCTTCATAGGCATACTCTTCCTTATCCTCTTCCCCACTAGAATCACTAACCAAAGTTGACATAGAATCTTTGCATTCCTCACCAGACTGGGTGTGGGGATAACTTTCATTAATTGCATAACCATCAACACTTTGACCTTTAGAATCAATTTCCATCCCATCCTTCTTTTCAAATTTTAATTTTTTACCCATTTTCATCTCCTCTTTAATCTCACTCTTCCTAATCCATTTACCCAAAGCCTTGGCAGAACCAGATTCCCTAGGCAAGGGGATAATAGGGCTACTAACAATAGCTTTTTTAATATGTTGCACAATTAAAAGGATAAGACCTGCATGCAAAATAGGCTTTCTCTCTTTCTTATTGTTAGTACTCAAAATTGTAGATGATCAAAACTTAATTAGAATACTCTGATTTATAACTCTAGCAATCCCAATAGATACATCAACAACAATCAATACTAAGGTATTAAGGATTTTCAATCCTTCTTCTCTTTGAGCTTAAAGCTTCAGGTGGGTGTTACCTCTCAAGATTAAATTCTTCCAATATCATACTTATGACTTGTATAATTGATACCAATCTAATCATATAACTCATACAATTTAAAGTAAATCATTTTAATTTGATTGATGATGAAAACAACTACAAAATAAGCATAGACCAGTGCCTAATCCTAGGGCATTAGAGTCAGTGAATGCATATCTATAGAAAATCTCTAAAATCAAACACACCCAAACCCCAAATAAAATGCCTTACAAATTACCCTTTTATGCATAAACAATATCATCTAATTCAAATATGAATACAGAAATCTGAGAGACCTCACTCAAGATTTATCTGTTTCTTGAAAGGAACTCAAATTTTAACCCCACTATCTACCTCGTAGAAAGATGTGTCTAAAATGCCTTGCAAATTTAAACATAGAGAAATCAAAACCATACATGAAGATAATAAGAAATATACATGGAAATTTAGTATATTTTATTGATAAACTTCCAGTGTCAATACATTCAGAAAAACTAGATTCCTAAGAATCGAAGACTAAATCTATAAGCTCATATGACAGTAAGTATTTCACCACCCTTTGGTGTGAGTTAGAAACAACTATATATAGAGAGACCAACTTTGGATCCTTGAGAAAAGGATGCAACAAGCTACGCATGGCTCTAATAGTGACTTGCACTAAAATACAAAAGAGTTAAAGCATGTAACAGAAAGGAGGGAAAGTAGCGCCAGAATTTTTTTCTTATTAAGTTGAACCTGCACTTGAGCTGCACCTTTGTCTGCAGGTATTCAGATGGAACTGCTAAAGTTTTTTGGGTGAATGATGACTACCTAACCGACTAACTTAATCATCCTCTGTATGAGAATTTTCTCTCCCTATTCTCATAGATCAGGTGCATTTCTGGAGCTCATTCATCATCAAAGTCATCAAGGTCATCTGTTGTAGACTTACTCATCTTTGGGTTTGTCATGTTGTCCCTTGTAGTAATCTATTCCTCTATTGGCCATCGAAACTATTGAATACTCTATAATTGCTTCTTCTGTCTCTCCCATCTTGCATCAACAATCTGCCTTATATCTCTGATGAACTTGTGGAACTTCATCTCTACCTTGATAGCTTAATCCAGAACTATTTTGAAGTGATCTAGATCAACCTCAATGCTATCTTTAAGGAAAGCCTCTTTCTTAGGTAGTAAGAGATCAAAATCTAACCTCCATGTATCAAGATTCTTTTCTTCCCCCTCCTCTGTTATGATATGAGGAATGAACCTATTGAACCTAGGTCCAAATATTTCCATCTTTTTCTTAACTTGATTGGCTTTACCCTTGAAGAAAGATAAGACAACACCAATCTTTGCAATTCAACTCCCACTTGCAAAACTATTGCTAGGATGTCATTCCTCTAGACTGCACTGCTGCTAGTATTTCAAACAATGATTCCCTTATTGACCAAGTTGAATAATAGGTACTTAAAATAGAAACAAAATGTTTCACCTCACTTTGCAAACTAGGAAACTTATTGTATGTAGTATAAACTGCCTCTACCTTAACCTTCAAAACTCCTATCCTATGTTACAAAATTTTGAACAAGGAATTCACTAGAACCTCATTCTTCTCCTTATTCACTTTCTCTTATGTAGCAATAGCTTCCTCTTCAGTTACACCTTGAATCTCTGGTATTTTAGGTTGCTTTGGTCGTGTAGGGCCTACTGTAGGCATGTTGATGATTTGTAGTTGCAAGTCCTCAACACATTTCTCTAATTCTTTCTCCTTTTCCATCACCAATGCACTATAATCCTTAAAAAGGATTTGGTGCCTCTCTAAAAGTTTCTTTCTTTTGTGTTCATTTAACCTAGCAAAGTGAGTTAACACTTGTGAGCTCTCAAGATCTCCATTGTTGTGGATTGACCACACCATTTTATCACCATCCATCTTTTCCTGGATGTTCAATAGGGAAGGCTTTTGATCTTTTGGATAAAGGCTCCACATAGCCAGTGCCTTATTCTTGGGGTTGTATCCAAACCCTCTTAATAAATCCCCCACTTGGGTCTCTGAACTCAGATTTATATTCTTCTATTTTCTAATTTGGTCAATGATGAAAGCTGAGGCCAAATCCCACTTAGGTATAAGCAATATATTGTTGTCCTTTACTAATTATCTAGCTTCTTCTGGGGTAATAGTTTCTAATTTAGGATCATAATCTTTTAGAATCTACATGGCCTCGTTTGTTATTTGGCCATCTTCCCTAATTTGATTATTAGAAGCTAGATTTTGTTGCTTGCGCTAGAAAAGGAAGTCCTTGAATTCATTTGACTTGATAAAATTGTCATCCTTCAAGAAGGCATCTTTCTCAAGATTTCTCTCATCTTGACCTAAGGCCATGGGAAATTCAACTTATTCTATTACCATTCTCTATTTTCTCTTGTATTCTCTGATCTTTTGCCTAAAGTGATGATCATAGGCTCTATCTCCTGGGAATAGAGCTTTCACTCTATCTCCCTTCTTCTCAGGGACTGTTTCTTGTGAAGACTCTCCTATTTACAATTTATTCTTCTTATGAGGTGGCTCACTAGTATCCTAAGAGCTAGCAGGCTCTATCAAATCCATTATTACATTTTCTTCTCCTTCTTGGTCAGTAGGAGGTAGTTGTTCGATGGCAGGAGGGCTGTAGACTAGAAAGCTTCCATCAATATCCTCATAGTCTTATTCTGACTGTTCCTCCTTTTCCCTTTCCTTGTTCTATTTTCTGCTCCTATCCAAAACTATACAGGATTTGGTTAAACGTTCTACATCATCTAAGGCTGTAGGTTATCCAAATTCATAATGTTGTAATTGTAAAAAAGAATGAGATGCATTAGTAATGAGTAATGCAAAAACCTAGGTGAATCCTCTCTCTTTCTTATTGCCTCCATTCCCTCATACATTCTATTAATGATGTGCCCAATGTAGTCATATCCTTTGCTTGAGTGTGTTTGTTGTGAATCTAAAACCATCATCAGGATGTCAGATCTGATCCTTTCTAATCCACCATCTACTCCTAGCAATCTACACAAACCATAAGTAATATACTTCACATAGTGTAGACACCGGAAAATCCTTCGAAAAATAAATTATTTTTGTTTTCTGAAAATCCTTGATGACATCATCATTTATTAATTAATTAATTATTTAATTAATTAATTTATTTTTATGGCATTAAATCCCTCTCTCTTAATTAAAAATCTTTAATTAAGGAATCTAGCCTAAAAATGTCATTTGGACATTATCCCTAATTTATTAATTATTTGATTAATAAATTGACCAAAAAAACCTCAAAAATAAATTAATTTATTTTTTATCCCAAAGTTGGCCAAAATTCTAAAGAGCACTAAACTCTTCTAGAAAGTCCTAAACCTTCCTCTAAATGGGTCAAATCCCTAATCTAGTCCCTTCAAACCCTAAGCCTAGATATTTAATATTTATTAAATTTACCTTTAATAAATATCTAAATCTCACCAAAAGCCACTTGCCCATCCCTTTCTCCTAATCCTAATCCTAATCCCCTTTCTAATCTTGTCACATTCCATTAGCAAAAGGTTTACCAAAACTTATGCTAACCTCCTCTTAGTCATCCTCCTTAGTCAACAAAGATGGCCACCTCTTGGCCACCTCTTGCAAATGTATTTAAGGATGCATTTAAGCCTTCCTTATCTTTCTTACATGCATTCATTATGCATTTAAGACCTTCTTATCCCTTCCTTGCCACCTCTTGGCCTTGGGCACATTTACCAAATTGTGCACATGCCCTCAAACTTTCAACTCAATCCTCCCTTGACACTTGTCAGGACACTTGTCCTTGACTCAACCCTAACCTTAGCCCTAACTCTGACTCATCCTTTTTAACCAAGCCCTTCCCTTTTCCTATAAATACCCTCACTTCCTAAGGCAAATCATCTTTCAACTCTCAAACTCAATAGCAAAGTTATAATGCCATTTTCATTCTAGCATAAGCATAAACTCATCATTTTAGATCATTTTCAAGCTTAAATCACATTTAAATTAGCTTAATTGGATTAACATAGATTCATTTCTTGTTTAATCAATCTTAGTTCATCTTTTAGCTTTGCATATTTGTGTGTTCTTGAGGCCTTTGAGGCAAAATAGGTTCCTCATACCTATTTTGTGTCATTTTGGGTCTTCTTGATCCTCAAATCATCCTATTTGCATGCTCCAAGTGCTTGAGTTTGCACACCCACATCCATTTATATCCAAGCATATCAAACGGTGCATGGGCGCATCCGTTTTAGGCTTAAACTGAGGTGGCTTTGATTTTAGTTTGTTTACCATTAAATTTGATTTGATAATATGCTATGACGTTTGTTTGTCTTTGGCCTTCAAAACAGGTTTAGGTGCACGCTCAAATCCTAGTGTACATTCTGGCACGCCCGGTGGGACTCTCACTTCAAGGGTTCTTTGCAAACATTCTGATGGGTTTTAGACCATTTTCAGATTTTTTAAGCTTATAGGTGGACGGAGCACTTTGATCCCTTCTTCTTCTTCTTCTTGTCTATATTCTTCTTCCTCTTCTTGTCTATATTCTTCTTCTATTCCGTCTCCTTCTTCTTCTTCTTCTAGCAAGGAGGTCATGGCCATTTTTTTTCAAAAATAATAATAAAATCCATAAGGAAGCAAAATCATACACACCTTATTTTAGTGCTTAAAATGAACCCCCAAATCATTCTTGAATGCATTAAGGACTAAAATTTGCAAAATTTGTTCTAACAAACAAAACAAAAAAATTAATCAAGGCATTTGCATCCTTGCAACATCAAGGATTTTTAACAATGCATTCATGCAAAGTAGGAATGATCATATCTTTTTGGGCATAAAAAGAACATCAAATCTGCATTCAAACGAGTCAAAACAAAATCTTGAATGAAGCTAAAAGGAAGAACTTAGGTCCTAAAGCGTCATTTTCCATTTGAAAAGCAAACACAATCTTGAATGCCTTAAAAATCAAAACAAAGCTTTTTTAAAAGTTCTTAATCAACACGCACACTCAATCTTGAATGCCCAAGTCAAAAAACTTGCAAAAGCTTGATTTACTTTTTGGAGAAAGGAACAAATCAAAATCTAATCATGAGTGTCTTCATTTCAAAGTTCAAACATCACTTAATCAAATTTGGGAAAATGAACAAAATCTGCTTGATGTGCATGTAGGAGTTTTTCAATTCTTGCATAATCCTTGTTAGAGTAAGCAACGTGGAACATTTGAACTTGGACAAGTTCACCTGTTCTACTTTTAGTAAGGCCTGTCCAAGGAGAAGCGCTTCCTCCTCGGAGAACGACCTCAAACCGGTATCCCCTTCGGCCGGTATACAAATAAGTGAAGTCCAAAAGAATCACTTATATCTCCTAATCACCGGGTGTTCATGCCAAACACGTGTCTAGGGATGGTAAAAATTCCTCTCCCCCAGCATTATTGGCAAGGCTCTTAAGTGAGTCACAGATGATCAGCAAAACCGGGTATGGAGACACCACGGAACTATTAAAAACCTGATAAAATAGAGGCTACCCTATCTACATCTGAAAGTATCAAAATCCTTGTGCAAGGGCTGATTCCAAGGGGTTTACCGAGTCGCCTCAAGATTACTCACCATTTGTATTCCCTTCTGGGAGATACCAAGCTATGGGCAAGCGATTTTGATACTCACCTTCCTTAGGTAGATCTGTTTGAAGTGCTTGATAGTCAAAGACTCCATGAAAACACTTATTGAAACATACACTTTCAAAGCTTTGTCAAAGTCAGTTGTCTTTGTTTGTATCCCGCAGGGTTGCTTTGTCCCTTGCGGAGATTTCTTTGACTTTAACTTTTGCCATTGGAAACCTTTGCCTCAAAATCAGAAGCCTCTTTTCCAAAGTGATGCCCAACAAGAGAAAACATCCTAAAGCGAAGTTGCCCAAATCCCAAGCCTATCAAGAGCGAAAAGTTGCCAAGAAGAACACCAAGACCTATCAATCCATTATCCAAGCAACCCAAGCAAAGGAAAAATCCCAAGCCAGACTTGAGAACATTGCCCATAACGCCCGCATCAAACAGGTCGCCTTCTGTTTCCGAGTTAACCATCACTTTGTCAACCTTGAGCCAGAAGATTAGCCAAATCCTTGTTCATGTCTTGTTCCATCTTCAGATCTTGAAATCTTGTCTCAAACAGCCTTGCATCTTAGTTTCATTCTAGCTTTCATCTTTGCATCATTAATCAAAACCTTAGTTGCATTTGCATTCATCCTCCTACCAGCATTTTAGAATCAGTCCTTGTCATTTGCACTTGCATCATCCTTCTAGAGCATTGTCCCTTCACCCTTCAAAACCTTTTCCACCAGCATTCCCCCCATCAGCTTTCCATATCTTTCCAACAGATCCATCATCTTTTGTTCCAAATCTAGAGATCCACCAACACTTAGTGTTCTACCTTTTGAGTTGTTCCTATCCTATATCCAAGATCAGAGACCATCATCCTCTTTTTTTGACACAACGTGTTGTCATAAAGAAATCAAACCTTGTCCTTGCATAGACATCATCTCGAGCAAGAGATTGGAGTGCATTGATAAGAAATTTGTTGACCGAAGATCATCAGTCTATCTTAGGTTGACCCCATCATATCTTTGATCCTCCATTTGGGAAAAATAGCAGCTCATTTGTTGACCGCTCAGTAATCTTTCACCAGCTTTCCACCAGCAACCTATCTTTCCTCCACCGTCTTGATCCATATCCGTTCCATCCAACTTCCATCATCGCCATCTTGATCCCTATCTTTGCATTTGCATCTTAGAAGTCATCATCTTTAGAAGTTCATCAACTTTGCATCCATCAACATCTTGCATACATTTAGCACTTGCATCTCCATGCCTGTTGAGACCAGATCTTAGAAAAGAAGAAGCATGAATCCTTATCCACCAACAACCTCATCCGATCCCAACCTTTTCACCAATGCCATGATGACCTACAATCCCCAGATCCAAGCCAATAACCCATGTGAAGATCCAAACATCCCTTCATCCCCGTTGGCAATCCAAGCATTTGCAAATCCTCCAGAAAACCCACCAGTGACCAATGCCCTTGTACCGCAACATCAGCAAAGCACGTTTTCCCACTATCTGCCAGAAAGTACCTCCATCCCACCATCTCTCTATCCACGCATCCCCATCAAAACAATCCAAGTTCTAGCACAAGCATATTCTCTATTTGACCAATCATTCCCTGATCCTATCATGCAAACACCCCAAGAGCTTTCCACCATTCCCCTTTTCTTGCAAGGAAGCCTCGCCAGTCCCACAACACAAGCTGCAGCGCCATCCGCTCCATCTCCTACCCCTTTTGCTTCATCATCTGCTATGGCTGCCCAAGCCCAAATCCAAACCCAAAGTCAGCTTCCACCTCTCACACAAGCTTTTACACCGCCGCCATCCGCAAGTCAAGCAACGCCTTTCACCATCAAAGGAGCACCATCACCCTTCACCCCCCAAGCACTCATACCTTCTTCTTTGGGGTTAGTGCAATCGCTTCCCATTCCAACCTCATCTTTCTCTTGGGTGTTTCCTTCATTTTCCTCCTCACAAGCATCCGCTCAACCACAACCTCAACAAGCTCCTTTCTCTCAAACATCATTCGTGTCCCAAGCTCCTGTTGCTCCTACCATTCCATCATCCGCTGCAATGCACCCTAACACAAGCTCTCAGTGGGGCCTTACACAAGAAGAAATGAAGGCATGGGGGATCCCATCTCAATCCCCTACATCTATGGTTGCAAGTCAACAAACCGCCTTCGCCCAAGCAGCACAGCAGCAACTACCCCAACCACCGCCAGCTTCAAGCTATTCATCCCAAATCTCAAATACCTTCCAGCAAGTTCCACCACCTCAACAGCCAACTTTCCCCAGCTATCTTACCCCATCACCCTTTGCTTCTAGCTTCCCCACATCTGTTCCACCTCTAAGTAACGCAGGCATGCACCTAGCTTATATCAGCCAAACCCAAAGCCAACCTCAGCAACTACCACCATCATACCCACAAGCAGCATCATTCCAACAGCCTCCCCCACAGCAACCACATGTCCCCTTTCAGCAAACAACCATCATTCCTCAACAATAGCAAGTCCCTTGCTATCAGCCTCAGCAACAAAACCCTATCATCCCCCAGCAACAACAAGTTCCCACCCATCAGTTACAACAGCAAGTTCCAAATGTCCAATATCAGCAAGCAGTCCCACAACAACTGTCAGTTCAACAACAGCAAGCAGCCCAACAACATCAAGCGGTTCCATATCATTTACCACAATATCCCCCTATGCCACACCAGCAATATCCCCAGCAACCATTACCCCAAAATTAGTTCCAACCCATTTATCCATAGCAAGCGCCATATCCAGTTCCACAACTTCCATCACAAGCAGAAGTCCCAGTTCCCTCGCCACTCAATGCTGAGTGGGAAGCAATGAAAAATGCTCTAAAGGAGCTACAAAGCGGAATAGAGAATAAAACATACAAGTTCGAAGAGGTGTGCTCATATCCCTTCGATCGGTCCATAGCAACTATCCCTTTCCCCAAGCATTTTGAGATGCCCAAGTTTGACAAGTATCGGGGGAAAGGAGATCCAGTAAATCATATCAAAGAGTTCTACATGGCATGCCAAGAAGTGGCTTACAGTGATAACTATCTCCTGCGCTTGTTTCCCAAGAGCTTGGGAGGAACTGCTGTTGAGTGGTTTTACAAAATACCACATGGGACAATAAAAACCTTTGCTGAACTCTCTGAGAAGTTCATCACACACTATGCCCATAATGTGGAGAATGAGTTGTCCTTGCTAGACCTATGCAACTCAAAGAAAAAAGATGGAGAAAGCCTTGCAGAATACTTGCAAAGATGGCAGAATCTTACAACCAGGTTATCATATCAGCCACCAGAGAAGCATCTAACAAAGATCTTCATTGATAACCTGCATCCAAAGCTATCCCATCACATGCGAATGAACTGTCTCCAGACATACCAAGACATCAAGAGCAAAGGCATAGGCATCGAGAAAGCTCTCCTAGACGAAGGCACTATTCGTCACTTCAAGGATGATTCTAAGAACAAACCCAACAATGATAAATCCCGTTACTGGAATCGTAACAAGAATGTTGTTACAGATGGAGCCACTGACACTAAGAATGTACAATTTGTTGTGGCTAGTCCTACACCAGCTCAAACATACCAACCACCACAAGCGCCCATCTATCAGCAACCACCAGCTCCCGCATATCAAGCACCTATTTATTAGCAACCTCCTCAAGCTCATCAACCACCTGTGCAATAGTATCAGCAGCAATACCAACAGCAACAGCCAGCACGTCAAGGCAATCCTGTTAACACAGTTAACGTTGCCCCAAGGCAGAACAAGCCCAACAATCAGAACAATCCAAAGAGGACTTTCACACCTTTGGGTGAGCCTCTGGATCAGATCTTTTATCGGCTAGCCAAAGCAAATATGATCACATATCTGCCCATCCCACAGAAGGATGACAACGCACCAAAGTCTGATTGGTATAAAGAAAATGAATACTGTGATTACCATCGTGTGAAGGGGCACACAACATTGAAGTGCATGCGGCTTAAGAACTACATCCAGGATCTCATTGATCGCAAGGAGATCCAGGTCGATGCACCAGCTCAAGCTTCACCCAACGCCAGTTTGCAAATATATCAAAATGTGTTCCCTCAACACGATGCTGGGAAGAATCAAGCCAGTGCCAATCAGCCCCAAAATCATGGCAAAGGCAAGCAAGAAGATCACACAGCGGCCTACATCAACTATGACAAGTATGTCGGATGCATAACTCAAGTTGAGCCCATCCAAGATGAGCCCACCATCAATACCATCCACGTTAGAGGGTCGGATCGACAATGTGCTGCAACTACCCGCAGTGGTAGGATAACTGTTGCCGGTGCTCCTCTGAGATCAGCTGCTCCTCCAAGGCCAACGTCTACTGCATCCATAGCACAGTCTAACACCAGGCCAGCATCAAATGCATGCGCAACACAGCATAATGCACCAAGTGCACAATACAATATCATAGAGCATCTTGGGAACATGCCAGCCCAAATATCTATCTTGGATTTGCTCCGCACATCACCCATCCATCAGGAGATCCTGGACAAAGCTCTAAAAGAAGGCCATGTCCCCACGGACATTAACACAACTCAGTTTGAAACTCTTGTGGGACACCTATCAGCAGCATGTGCCTTATCCTTCAAAGAATCTGATATACCAGATGTCGCTCCTGACCATACTCTCCCTCTCCGCATTACCGTCATGGTCAGAGACTTTGCCATCAAACGGGTTTTAATAGATAATGGCTCAGCCCTCAACTTGTGCACATTAAAATTCATCAAGAAGATCAGGTTCACGGAGGCCGACATACAACATGAGATGATCACCATCAAAGCATATGATAACTTGGAGCATACCTCTGAAGGTACTATCACCTTGCCTATCCAGCTAGGCCCAGCAACGCAAGATACTGTCTGTCACGTTGTTGATCTCGACCTACCATTTAATATTCTTCTCGGCCGCCCATGGATCCATTCCATTAGGGCTGTACCATCTACTTACCATCAGTGCATCAAGTTTCCACATCAAGGCACTGAGGTTACCATCCACGCTGATCCTAACCCCTTCGCATACTGCCGTGCGATGGAAGCATCTTTCCCTCATTCTACTCATTGTCCTGGAACCGATATTGGTACTTCTATTGCTAGTTCATCCCGATCCCATTGTGATCCAGAGACCATCCTCTCTTCCACCTTATCATCCGTCAAGATCAACAACCAGGGTTGTGGCGAATACAGCCTCAGTGATGCATTTGCTGTAGGGGCTCTTCCACATGATCCACATACTCAAGGGCGCCCAAGTTGTCAAAACAAGCCTGTTGAGGAACATTATAAGCTCAAGCAAATCAGAAACATGACTTTTGAGTCTCATGGTACCATCAACAGCAAAGAAATGGATCCAGCTATTAACAAATGGTTATACAAAGATCCCCCATCACGTGACACACAACTTCTTGAGTACTTCAAAGAGAAATATCCAATCCCCTACAAAAATGTCACAGAACACTATATCTATCAAGGTGGTGGTCTAGGACCACAAGAGGACGGAAATTTTTTTCCTATCATACTATCCCAAAATCCAGAACAGCAAGGACTTGGCTTTAATACCTCTCACCTGCTTGAACAAGAGCCCAATACCACAACTGCGGACACTAACATGACCAACGTGAACTTTTCAAATAGCCGAGATGACCTTGTGGAAATCGAAGACATCCCCGAAGAGAAAGACATCCGATCCTACGACGATATCTTTGCTGACGACACCCTCCTGGGGACTTCTGTTCTCCAACAACTCTCCATTAACCTCATAGATCTTCCCCTCACAAACCCTGACCTCATAGATTGGGACCAACCAAGCATCGCACACATCGACGAGTTCTAAAGCACACAAGCACTCCTAGAATTCATGGGGGCATCAGGTCCAGCAAGCAATCAGGATCCAACACCAACCTCTGTCTATCAGCTTCACCCAGAAGGATATTTTGGGGAAGAGGCAAGCTTTAGTCACAAAAATGAAATAGCAAAAGAACATCATGAGTCTTTATGTGAAAACCCCCTTGGGGCACATTCTGATTCCAAAATAGTAAAAATAAAGGGCGTATCTTCTAGTGAAAACCTGGCAATTCAGGCGCTAGAAGATGAAGCCTTGCCTCTTCCCCCTATCCAAGATTATGGACGAGAGCAATCTCCAATCATCATAGAGGAAACCAAGTCAATCAACTTGGGAATAGAAGAATGTCCAAGGATCACCTACATTGCAGTCAACCTAATAGAAGGAGAAGAAATCGCTCTTAGTGCCTTGCTCAAGGAATCCATTATCAACTTTGCATGGTCATACGCCCATATGCCTGGGCTTGATCCAAACCTTGTTGTTCATCACCTATCAGTAGATCCAAACGTCAAGCCAGTGAAGCAGAAGCTAAGGAAAATGCATCCAAAGGTAGCATTGCTCATCAAAGCAGAGCTTGAGAAGCTCCTCCAAGATAAGATCATCAGAGCAATAGATTATTCAGAGTGGATCTCTAACATGGTGCCAGTCACAAAGCCTTCTGGTGACATTAGAATTTGTACTAATTTTAGGGACTTGAACAAGGCATGTCCTAAAGATGATTTCTCGCTACCTAACATAGACATGATCGTAGACCTTACAGCGGGTCACGAAATGCTATCACTCATGGATGGATTTTCAGGCTACAATCAGATTCATATAGCAGAAGCAGATCAACATAAAACAGCATTCACAACCCCATGGGGTACCTTCTGCTACAACATGATGCCATTTGGGCTAAAGAATGCAGGGGCCACATATCAGAGAGCAATGACAGCAATCTTCCATGACATGATCCACAAGATCCTTGAGGACTATGTGGATGATATCCTTGCAAAATCCAAAACAAGAGATGAGCACCTCAACATCCTAGAGCGTGTATTTGATCATCTGAATCATTATGGCTTAAAGTTAAATCCTAAGAAATGTGTCTTTGGCGTAACATCTGGCAAGCTTCTAGGTTTCATCGTCTCTAGACGAGGCATAGAGATCGATCCTAAAAAGGTAAAAGCAATAACAGAGATGCCTCCACCAAGAAATCTCAAACAGCTCAGAAGCCTACAGGGCAAGCTTCAATCAGTTCGGTGGTTCATCTCGCAACTAGCAGACAAGTGCCAACCCTTCTCACATCTCTTATGCAAAGACACCAACTTCAAGTGAGATCCCATATGTCAAAGAAGCTTTGATAAGCTCAAGGAGTATCTAGCTAACGCTCCAATCCTAGTACCACCAGTTCCAGGATGCCCACTCATCCTTTAAATCTCAACAACAGCTACAGCACTAGGGGCACTCCTAGCACAGCATGATGATGAAAATAGAGAACGAGCTGTCTACTACATCAGTCACACTCTTGTGGGCTATGAGCTTAACTATTCACCCATGGAGAAAGCATGCCTAGCAGTGGTCTTTGCCACTCAAAAACTTAGACATTACATGCTTAGCCACACGATCAAGCTCATATCAAAGGTGGATCCTCTTAAGTATCTATTATCAAGGACAACCCTCACAGGCCGTATGGCAAAATGGGTCATGTTACTCAGTGAATTTGACATTCAGTATATAGATCACAAAGCAATCAAAGGGCAAGTCATTGCCAATTAGCTAGCAGAAGCACCACTGGTGGATGCCTATCCACTAATCATGGAATTCCCCGATGAACACTTATGCATGATTGAAGAGCAGCCCATGTGGAAACTATACTTTGATGGTTCCAACACATCCTATAGCTCTGGTGCAGGAATCCTATTCGTCACACCTCAAGGTGACTATATTCCAAAATCATTCAAGTTGGGATTCCCCTGTACCAATAACATTGCAGAATATGAGGCACTCATCTCAGGTCTCAGAACAGCTATCCAATGGAACATCACAGAACTACAAGTCTTTGGAGATTCACAGCTCATTATCAAGCAAGTCCTTGATGAGTATCAGACAAAGGATGACAAATTGCTACCCTATAAGCAACTAGTCGATAAATTGAAAGAGCATTTCCTACATCTACAATTCAATCAGATCCCAAGGCTTCAAAACAAAGCAGCAGATGTAATGGCAACCATTGGATCCTTATTGGAAATCCCACGTGACGCAACACAATATGAATTTCTAGTCGAGCAGCTACACTTGCCAGCTTATGAGAACACCGATGCAAACATGGTGTGTGTCTTGGTTGGTCCCCAATCCCCATGGTACCACGACATCCATGCATATCTAAAAAATGGTATCATATCTCCCCATCTCACCAATAACCAACGCCAAAACCTTATTCACAGAGCTTCCCGCTACACTCTTGTAGCCAACACCCTATATCATCGCGGGTATCATAATGTCCTATCTAGATGTTTAGACTCAAACGAGGCCATCCTGGCCTTACAAGAAGTTCACGCTGGAATTTGCGGTGCCCACACGAGTGGCATGGTTCTAGCAAAGCAGCTGCTTAGAGTTGGATATTATTGGCCAACAATGGAACACGATGCATGTGAATTTGTCAAGAAATGTCTCCCATGTCAATAGCATGCCAATTTGATACATGCACCAGCACAGGATCTACAGCCTATTGCACCACCGTGGCCTTTTTCATGTTGGGGCCTCGACCTCGTTGGCTTGATCACCTCCCTCTCTTCGGATGGACACAAGTATATCATAACAGCCACAGAGTACTTTACCAAATAGGTTGAAGCGATTCCACTCACCCTAACCACTGGCATCCAAATATCCAAGTTCATCCTTTACCACATCATTTGCCGCTTCGGCATACCATCTACCATTTTCATAGACCATGGCACACCATTTGAAAACCAACATGTGGATGATCTATGTGCCAGACTCCACATCCATCACCGTTTCTCCAGTCCATATTTCCCTCAAGGAAATGGCCAAGCTGAGGCAACTAACAAAACTATCTTGAAAATCCTTAAGAAGGTTGTCAATGATTCTAGTCGTGACTAGCACCTCCAAATCAATCCCGCCCTTTGGGCCTACCACACTTCTTATCGCACTCCCATAGGCACCACCCCATACTCTCTTGTATATGGTGCTAAAGTCATTCTACCGATCGAGGTTGAGCTCCCATCCTTGCGCGTCTCCATGAAGAACTATACAACTGATGAAGACTATCATGTGGCCCGGCTCACACAGCTAGATCTACTAGATGAAAAGAGATAGCAAGCTTACGATCACCTGGTGGCATACCAAAATTGACTCAAAAGGAGTTATAACAAAAAGGTCCATCCTAGACAATTCCAGGTCGGTGACATGGTCCTTAAAGAAAATCAGAAGGTCCTAGCAAATAGAGAAAAGAAAGGCAAGTTTGAGCCTACTTGGTTGGGCCCCTATGTTGTCACCGCATCCTTCGGCTCGGGAGCCTATCAGCTATCAACACCAAAAGGTGAGCCCTTGAATGATCCTATCAACATCATCCATCTGAAGAGGTTCTATGCCTGAACCTGATCCTGCATATATCAAAAAATCCAAAAATATTCAAAAAAGCAAAAAAAGCAAAAAAAAGCAAAAAAGCAAAAAAGAAAAGAGAAAGAGAAAATAATCGTCCAAACGGTGAAAACTTGGCAATTCAAGCGCCTTGGACAAGTATGTTGGTAAAAACCTGGTAAACAGGTGCCAACATAGTAAACTAGGCTATTTATCTATTCAGTTGTCCTTTCAGCTACCGTCCTCTTCCTCCAGCCATAATAGATCTCCCAGCAGTTCCATCTCCCCTATCCTCCAAGCATTCGGCTTCCATCTTCCTCCAACCCATCTACAATCCATATCCTATTCCAAAGCTTTGTACCATATCTTGTACCATATCCCTTTCCCTTTCCTGTACAGCGCTTTCCTCCCTGTATTTATCCTTCTTGTCTCCGTCCTAGTGAGAGTCCCGCTGAGTGTGATCTTCCTATCCCCAATCCTGAGCTTCTGTACATATCCCTTGTGCATATCGTTCCTCCTTGTTGTACATAACCTTTGTCCGTCCTGCAACAGCATTTGATCAAATATCTTGTCCCATCCCCAGCCTCAAAAAATTTGTAGTCCCACTCAGGCCTTGTGCTTCAGCAACATCAATTGACGACTTATCCTTGCTCATCCTGATTATTCCTTAAACTTCATCTTTTTTCCAGCGAACAACTACACTTATTCTCTCACCAACCCATGGGTCCTTGAGGATATATCGTTCCTCCTGTCTGACCTAATCTTCCATCCTGGTCCTTGAGGATATATCGTTCCTCCTGTCTGACCAATCTTCCCACCATCAATCAAACCTAATCTCTCTCCTTGGCAAAGGATGTCTTTTTGGAGTTATCATTTTGATCTTGGATTTTTTGTCCTTTGGGTCTTGTTAATATTTTTGGCTTCTCTTTATCCCACCAGGGTCACCATGATTCTTTATATCACGGTGTGCTGCGTGTGCGGATAATCTGGGGCAAGGTCTTTTGATCTTTCGCTTCTGCCTGTGAGTCAGTTGTGTGTTTGTGGTTCCTTCAGCATCGGATCCGCCATGTCGCCTCTGCGCTTCATGTGTGATGTTGGGGCAACCCTGTGTGTTTGTTTAGCGTCAGTCCTCGTCAGTCCTCTGCGACGTTGTTGACAGGCCTCATGATCCCAGTATCTTTGGCAGGTCTCTAACATAGCTATATTAAATCTAGGTTGTGCACTCCCATTTGCACTTGGAGCTATCTGGTCCCTTGCATTTATCATATAGATTAATCTTGCATCTTTACATATAGTTGCATCTTGCATCTTGCATTTCCATCCCATCTTGCATATCATCCATATTTGTTGTTAGAAGTGAGGTTATTTATCTCCCCTTTCTTCCTAGGCCCTTCCTTCCTCGTCCCGCCGGGCACACTCTGTCCCAGGGCGTAATCCCTCTTTCTCCTTATCCCACTGGGCACATCTTCCATGATTTTTTCCCACCGGGGCATGTATCCTCTTTCTTCCAGTCCACCCGGGTGACATACCCTCTTCTTCTGATTCTAGCCCTGGCATCTTGTTTTCTTGTCTTTGACGCCATGCCACTTGCGGCATCGCATCAAAGAGGGGCAAAATGTAGACACCGGAAAATCCTTTGAAAAATAAATTATTTTTGTTTTCTGAAAATCCTTGATGACATCATCATTTATTAATTAATTAATTATTTAATTAATTAATTTATTTTTATGGCATTAAATCCCTCTCTCTTAATTAAAAATATTTAATTAAGGAATCTAGCCTAAAAATGTCATTTGGACATTATCCCTAATTTATTAATTATTTGATTAATAAATTGACCAAAAAATCTCAAAAATAAATTAATTTATTTTTAATTTATTTTTTATCCCAAAGTTGGCCAAAATTCTAAAGAGCACTAAACTCTTCTAGAAAGTCCTAAACCTTCCTCTAAATGGGTCAAATCCCTAATCTAGTCCCTTCAAACCCTAAGCCTAGATATTTAATATTTATTAAATTTACCTTTAATAAATATCTAAATCTCACCAAAAGCCACTTGCCCATCCCTTTCTCCTAATCCTAATCCTAATCCCTTTTCTAATCTTGTCACATTCCATTAGCAAAAGGTTTACCAAAACTTATGCTAACCTCCTCTTAGTCATCCTCCTTAGTCAACAAAGATGGCCACCTCTTGCAAATGCATTTAAGGATGCATTTAAGCCTTCCTTATCTTTCTTACATGCATTCATTATGCATTTAAGACCTTCTTATCCCTTCCTTGCCACCTCTTGGCCTTGGGCACATTTACCAAATTGTGCACATGCCCTCAAACTTTCAACTCAATCCTCCCTTGACACTTGTCAGGACACTTGTCCTTGACTCAACCCTAACCTTAGCCCTAACTCTGACTCATCCTTTTTAACCAAGCCCTTCCCTTTTCCTATAAATACCCTCACTTCCTAAGGCAAATCATCTTTCAACTCTCAAACTCAATAGCAAAGTTATAATGCCATTTTCATTCTAGCATAAGCATAAACTCATCATTTTAGATCATTTTCAAGCTTACATCACATTTAAATTAGCTTAATTGGATTAACATAGATTCATTTCTTGTTTAATCAATCTTAGTTCATCTTTTAGCTTTGCATATTTGTGTGTTCTTGAGGCCTTTGAGGCAAAATAGGTTCCTCATACCTATTTTGTGTCATTTTGGGTCTTCTTGATCCTCAAATCATCCTATTTGCATGCTCCAAGTGCTTGAGTTTGCACACCCACATCCATTTATATCCAAGCATATCAAACGGTGCATGGGCGCATCCATTTTAGGCTTAAACTGAGGTGGCTTTGATTTTAGTTTGTTTACCATTAAATTTGATTTGATAATATGCTATGACGTTTGTTTGTCTTTGGCCTTCAAAACAGGTTTAGGTGCACGCTCAAATCCTAGTCTACACATAGAATCATAAGTCTTTGTAAAAATAAGGGGTTGACCCTACCATTGCTGCAATGTAGTTCCTATCTCCTCATGGAACATGGTTTTGAATCTCCTTTGAAACAAGGATAGTTTCCAATGTATACCTCTTAGCCTGGGCTTGTAAATTAATCTCTGTGGCCATGGGGATGTTGATACCAAAATCCCTCATAAAGGAGTTTCTATCAAATGTGACTAGAGCTGAGCCATCCTCTTTCCTAATTGTCCTTGATAAAGGGTCATATTTTTTGGCCAAAGTAACGAAGAAGTCAACATCTATAAAAACATTAGGTACTATCAGTCTTGCTATCCCGGAGATCCAAGGGTTTGACATAGGTACTGGAATTATTAGCATTCTTATAGAGATACCTAAAAAGGCACATTCCCAACACATCTCCAGCCTTTGCATCTCTACAATTGGATAGATCATCGGCAAAGATTTCATCACTAACCTTTTTATTTTGTGATGATCCAGGTAGCAGAGTGAGAAAATCATCTTAGAAGCTTTCTTTCTATTTTTCCTTGGCTCCCTTGCTTGTGGAAGGTCTGCTAGTTGAAACTTGAGTCATCTTGACTATAAGTAGTGAATTCTTCTAAAACTTCTAAGACTATGAATTCTCTGAATTGCTTAATTGCTAAAAGACTCCCAAATTCTTGTAACTCTTTAGCTTTGGCCATCTAGAATACTTGGTAATTTTAAAGGTGGCAATGATTTGTATTTATTTCAGAGAAATAAATGCAATTTCCCTTTTGATGTTTTGAACTCTGTAATTCATGTCAAATCTACCATTACTTGGCATGTACTGATGTTCAATTCACTAGCTATGAGATAAGACAATGATAGGTAGTCATATTCAATTTCTGGTGACCTAGCGACTACAAATCCAATCACAACCACTAAAAGATTTGGCACTTTTTCATATTCTTCAGAGATTAAGTGACCAAAAGGAAATTTCTAAGTCACTGGATGACTTCACCTTTTATGATTTCTTCTTGAGATTCAGTGACTACCACAACTTAAGTCCCTTTTCTTTTCATTTTTTGTATTTGGAGACTAAACGACTATAGTTCATCTCGTAGTCACTGCAACATTCATTACTTATCAAACTTATCTCAAGACTTGGTGACTATAGGATTTCCTAAGTCTCATTTCCTTATTTCCTTATTTAGAGACTTAGCGACTACATAGTGAGTCTCATGATTGCTAGAACTTGTTGACCTTTCAAACTTCTTATGGAGATTGCCTAACATTACCCATCTGGAGACCTAGCAACTACAAGAGAAGTCTCTTTATCAATGAATATTTGTTCAATTTCTTATTTCTTCATGTGATTACACAACACCCATAGGATCTTAATATGACAATAGTTGCTTAGGCTTGGCATCTTTTCAATGACATCACTTTTATCTAGCAACTAAGAGACAACTGTTAGATCTAAACTTATAAAGAACAAAAGCAATGGTAGTCACTTAATCTTAGCATTTTCATTCTTCCTTTGACTTTCTCTATAGACCTGGAGACTGAACTTATTTGGAGATGTCACGACTATAGCAAAAAATCTCTAATTTATTTCTTTTGGAGATCAAGTGACTATAGTGTATCTCATAGTCACTAAGAAATTATTAATTCTTTATTTCATTCTTCAACTAGTCAAAAGAGAACACATCCTCAAATCCAACAAATAGATTAATATCCTTTTTCAAAATTTTGACCTCAGCTGACACTTAACCTTTAGTCATCTTCAGATCATGTGACTAAGGTTATTTTCTAGTCATTAGATGATTTTATTAACCTGAGTTTACTTCAGAGACTGGGTGACAAAGAACTTCTCACAGCCGCTGAAACTTTTCTTAACTCATAGTTCAATTGGGAGATAATGTGACCACCCCTAATTAAAACTATATCAATAGCTCAAATTTTCCTTTTGAAAACATTCAACTTAACCCACCATCTTCTAGTGATCGCACGAATGAAGACATCTCGTAGTCTCTTAATATTTCTTTTCACCTTGGTTTAATCTAGAGACTACACGAAACCTTTATTTGACAAGTCACCAGATAACCTTTTAACCTCTGTCAGACTATGAGATATAATGTTGACTGTTGATCCTCCATCCATCTTATGGTTATCACCAAGACACTGAAAAATTTATGATTTAACCATTACATTGTGAGACTAGGAGATAACTGTGTCCCTAGATCACTAAACTTTTAAAACATAACCGCTGGGATTCTAAGGATATGCAACTACCACAATTGTTGGGTCACTAGATTTAAACACTAGCTGCTAGAGCATTGTGAGACCTCTCGAATGAAAAGAACATATCTGCCATCCTTCATTTAGAGACCTGGTGACTAAGGAGAAGTCTCATAATCGCTAAAACTATTATCATTTCATCATTTCATTAAGAGATCCCCCGACTGTAGGCCTCTTGCATAAAAATATTTAGTGACTATGGTTCATCTTCAAATATTTTCTCGTAGCATTCACTAGATCTCACAAAGCTCAGTTGTAGACTTGGTGACTAAAATCAGTTGCTGGGTCTCATGAAGGAAAGGAATATTCTCCATACATAAGGAGATTGTGTGACAAAGTCATTTATGAATCCCCAAACTAAAATTAATATGGTGAATGCTTTCAGAGACTAGGCGACTAAGAGACAACCATAAAGAGCACGTGCTTAAAGGTTTACTTAAGTTATTTGAAAAAGTGATAGAAAAACAAAACTTGATTAGGTCTTTCTAGGGTTTTTGGACTTTCAAAAGTATTTTCAACCTAGCACCTAGGGTTTTCCACATTAGGAACATATTTTCACCATCTTCGACATGATATTTGCAAGAAAATTAGCACAAGAGCTGGGAAAATTGTCAAAGAAGCAAGAAAGAAAATATAACTTTAAAAACTTTGAAAATACTACCAATAGTGGCTCTCTCTAAGGATGCTTAAATGCTAGTTTATAGCAAGAAACTAGAATCTCTGGGTAGTAGACCAATCAAAACTTAACCTACTACTGGAAAATAACAAAGAACTTGAAGTAAAGCACACCTATACACTAAGAGACTACTATGCGTGGAAAAAAAGTTATTTTAATTGAATTTTTTTTTTAGGAATTGTCCATGCACTGGAAATTCTTGTTCTTCACCATCCATATTTTTAAGGAAATAAGAATCTCTCCCATGAGTCTGATGGATAATATAGGGACCTAACCATAATGATTCAAACATTTTATGCTTTCCCTTATCCTCACTTCTTGCATTCCATTGTAAGACCAAATCTCCAGGCTAAAATTTGCTAATAGTTTCCCTTTTATCAAATAGGTACTTCATCTTGTGTTGTAGTCTAATGTTCTTATTTTGACCTTGTCTTCTTGTTTCATCCAATTCAACAAGCTGGATCACCCTATCTTCTAGACGATAAAAAATTTCCAAATCCTCTTCTTGTATAAATTTGTAAATGGGCAACAAATTATTCACATGTAGCCTTGATTTAATACCATACACAATTTCAAAAGGAGACTTGTCTATGGATCCTTTTCCTATGATCCTATCTTCCCATCAAAATAATTTAAGTTTTGAATGCCAAGTTCTTTTGTTATTTTCTTGGGTCTTCTTAAGGATTTGCAGTATACTCTTATTGCTTGAGTATGCCTGCCCATTAGCTTGTGTGTGATATGGGGAAGAATATGAGATCACAATGCCAATTTCTAGACATAAGTCCTTGAATTCTTGTGATTTGAAACTCATGGCATTATCCATCACTATCTTGATAGGAACACCAAAATTTGTAACAATATTATCCATCAAGAAATCAATAACCACTATGCTTGTAGCTTTCTTTGTTGGGATTGCTTCAATCCACTTAGTGAAGTAATTAGTAGCTACAATTATCCAACTCTGACCTCCACTAGATTTCTTAGTAAAATCTCCAATGAAGTCAATACCCCACATAGCAAAAGGAGCTTCTGTTATCACATGATTCAACATTAATTCTCCTGATAATTTCAACTTGTTTGAGAACCTCTGGCATAGTTCACACTTTCTAACAAATGCATGGTTGTCTTTGAATAATACATGCCAATAATAACCATCCCTCAATATCATATGATCAGTTGCCCTAGCTAAATGGTGTCCTCCACACATTCCAAAATGTATTTCTTTTAGAATCTTCTCACATTGTCCTTTGTCTAAACATAATAGTAAGATCCCATCATTGTCCTTCCAATACAAATCACCTTGAAATAACACATATCTCTGGGCTTGTAATTTTAAACTCCTTCTTTGATTGTCAATGAGGCCATTTCAAAAAATATCATCCTTGAGGAAAAATACTATATTTTTGTACTGGGGTTGCATTTCAATACTAGTAACATTTATTTCAATGACATCAACATTGTTGACCTGAATCGGATCCATATTCTTTTCATTCATCAACTTTACTAGACCTAGTTCCACTAAAAAGTTTAGTGATATGAAGTTCCAAATCAAACTCCTGGATTCTATTAATACATTTGCACCTTTTGCCTATGACCTCACTTTGTACTAGAATGTCTTTGATTGCAGCATGAGCGACATATGCATTCACCTTAGCACATACCAAATAGGATTTGAATGCTTTGACATCTTTTATCAGACATATACTTGTTTTTCCATTAGCTCATAACTCAATTATGTTGACTGTAAAGACTTGCTGAAAAAGGCAATGTGATGCTCAAATCCCTCATCATCCTTCTATAGCAAAACTGCAACAATGGTGGGAAAGGATGCAAAAGAGAAAAGAGAAAAAGGGCTTGGAATAATCAAGAGATGTCAGAACAGGAGCTTCTTTAATTGTTTTCTTTATCTTCTCAAAAGTTTCATGGTCCTCTTGATCCCAAGTGAACTTTACATCCTTCTTTAGTAACTTCACAATGGGTTTTACTAATTCAACAAAATTGGCAATAAATCTTTTGACAAAATTTATTTGTCCAAGGAAAGACTGGACACCTTTGAGATTTTTGGGAGCAGGGACCTTCTTAATAGCCTCTACCCTCTCAGGATCAATCCTCTCTCCTTCTTTAGACACTATATGGCCTAATAGATTTCCTTTAGTAACAAAAAAGTGGCATTTTTTAAGATTCAGAGAAATACCATACTCTAGAGCCTTAATCAAGACCTTTTCTAAATGATTACAATGGTCCTCAACTCTATTAGAATATGCAGTCAAATCATCTAGGTACACAACCATGAGAACATCAATAAGATCCTTAAAAGCTACATTCATTTCCCTTTGAAATGTTGATCCAACATTTTTTAGACCAAATGACATCTTGACATACACATATGTTCCCCATAGGGTAGTAAATGTTGTCTTGAGACACTTTGATTCTTTGACAAGGACCTGATTATATCCTGAGAATCCATCCATCATGGACAACAAATCACAACTAGTTACTTTATGGAGCATAGCTTCCATATTAGGTAGTCCATAATTGTCCTTTAGTGAAGCAACATTTAAATTCCTAAAATCAACACATAACCTTATGTCACAACTCTTTTTCCTGACTGGCACTAGATTTGAGACCCAGGACAAATGTCTTATGGGTTCGATTATGCCTACATCCCTTAACTTGGTCAACTCAATTTGCATGTTTTTAGCCAACAAGGGATTTATAGGCCTTTTCTTATACCTGAAAGGTTTAGTGTCCTCCTTCAAAGGAATCTCATGTTGAAACAAGTCTTCCCTATAGGCCTTGAGATCATCACATGACCAGGCAAAGACATGCTTATATTTTTTGGGGAGCCTGATTAAATTATTTCTCACATCTCTACTGAGATATTTTCCAATGTAGACAATATAAGGGGAAGTCTCTTCTCCTAAGTTTATTTCCTTTGGGTCATCCACTTTGGCATTGGACTTATGAGACATGTGACTGCCATTTATTTTGAACATCCCTTCCAACTCAACTAAACACTTGGGGATATGGTTTGAAGGAAACTAAACAATCTCATTTCCCATGACACTATCTTTCCCATTAATCACTTCTTGGTAGTCATCAAAACCAATATGATGACCATCATACTAATCTAAACCCTGGATAAATCTTAAGAGGTCATTATCATCTTCAAAGCCTATCCAATTGTAGATATTATCAAGGATAGCATGCATACTTTTCACTTCCAATTTTGATACTCCAGTAAGGGTTGCATCATTGTTTTTTAATGCAACATTTGCAAGGAAATCTGCCATAATATTTTTTGACCTTTCCACCCACAGAATACTAAAAGCATGAAAAAATTCAATTCTATCATAGAAAGCATATTTCTATAAATTAAGTCTGTCATCTTTAGCAGCATACTATGATATAATTTCAACAATGAATAATTGGGAGTCTCCATGAACTTTTAACATTTTATACCATGTTTTACTACAATATCTAATCCCAATATCAAGGTTTCATATTTAGCAATATTATTTTCACATTGGAAAGTCAACAAAAAGGAGTATTTAAAGGTAATACCTGATAGGGAGTAAAACTCTAGCTCCTGAGGATTCTTTAGAGCATCCACCATCAAAGTATAGCTGCCACAATCCACTTGTTGCAAGAGCAACTCATCAACAATTGGGTCAATATTTATAATTGTGGTAGTATTTCCTCAATCATGAAGCTATTTATGTCAATATCTACATAGAAATTCAGATCCTCAAGGGTTACCATATCAATCATTACAGATGAACAATGCTCTTTGTATAACTTTATGTCAGTACCATTCATAGGAATTGTAGCATAAGATAAATCTAATTGAAGCTTTCCCCCTACTACTATTGCCCATTACCTTGATAGTAGCATACCATAATGGGTTTTGGTATCAACTATGACAACATCCATTTGATAGGTGGCCTCACAAAATGCATCAATTTTCACCTCTATTCCAACCAAGGTCCCTACCACAGGAATTGCCCTATTCTCCAGAACATAACATTTGCCATTAGAGGTATCAACTTGAAGTTGTAATTCTTTCATTACATAGTAGGGCAGCACTGTTGTTGCAGCACTAGATTCTATCATACTATTCTTTAGTAATAAATTATTCACAATTAAAGTGACATAGAAAGGATCAATGGAGGAAGGAACTTGGATTGCAATATTTCCAACACAAAAGTTTGAAAATTCTCTGGTTATCTTAGGTCTTTCTATTGATACTATACTTTCTATCATAGTGGGAAGGTCTTCTTTCTCATTAATTAGAGCCAAAGTTTCTACTTTATGCTCTTTTATCTTCAACATCTCCAATAAAGGGTTTGACACTTTCATCTGAGATTGAGCATGTCTCATGTCAAAAGTTGGGACCTTAGTAGAAAGATCAGAAAAATTTCTTTTCCCATTAGCCTTCTTATTTCTTTGTTCTATGGTATTTTCTTCATTCTTCTTAGCATTTTGAACCACAATAATTTGATGCTTATTGTTGTTTTCTTTACTTGTAGAAGTAACTAGTTTAGTAGAAACTTTACTTTGAGAGTCATTCATGACAAAGACTGACCCAGGAACTCCTTGATCTGCATCAACCTTTCTGTTTCTCAAATTGTATGTGGATCTAGCCTAAGAAATAGCTTCTATAGTTAGATTCTTTAGTTCTTATTTACTAGGTTTTCTCCAATCATTATCCTCGATCTCTGGTCTATTCATATTTTTTTGACTAGTCTCAGTATCAAATTCTTCATGATCAGAATGGGAAAATAGTTGTGGCTCATAAGCAGGGAGAGTTCTCCTCTTATAGTAAACATCTTCTACTATCTCTTCATCATCTGAAGAGGCATAGTCATCCACCCTTTGAGTGGTAAACATATTTACTGCAGGCTTTTCAGAGCCTTCATGGTCTCCTATAGGTGAATCTTTTGGCTCATCACCTAGAGGTTAAGCAACAAAACATTGAAAAGGTGAGTGAGGCATGTTACAGGTGACACAGCATGGAATAATCTCCACATTGTGAGTGGTATTTCTTTTTAAAGGATCAATAGTGTCCCTGCCCTTTTGTGGCTCATGGTTGTCAAAAACAGGTTTCCCATCCTTCCAATTTGTATTGTAAGGCTAGTCATGTAATCTAGGGGATCTTTCTTTCCTTTGATAAGGTGGTCTATTATCTTGGAAAATTTTACCACCTTTATCAAATCTAGTTAACAGATCTTTACCAACATTGGCTAATTTTTCCACCTTGTCATCTTCCTTGGCAAATTTCATAGCGTGATGTCTAGTCTCTTTCCATAGTCTCCCTTCATCAATTTTATATATTTGACCAGATGCTTTTCTATTACTTTCAATATTTATTGCTAACTTGAAAGTATATCTCAAAGTATGTGGACTTTTATCCCTTAAGAGGTAGAACATTTTTCCTTCTACAACATTGAAGTAAGTGGTCAAACAAACCTCATCATCTAATCTTAAAACTTGGAAAAGTTTGTACATGGCCTTTTGGAATCTTCCATTGAACTTTGACATACTTTCATTTACATAATTTTTGATATTATTGAATTCATTTAGCATGTTACTAGAGTTAACATTTTCAGCATACTATTCCTTAAAACTCCTTATAAATTCATCTCATGAGGTAATACTATTTTCAAGTAAACCTTTGTACCAGTCCCTAGCATCTTCTATCAAAGATTGAAAAAAAAGTTTCATGACAACATATTCATTCTCAATCTCATAATCATTTATTTTATTAGTAAAAGACTTGAGGTGCTCTTCACATGTGATAACATTATTGCCAGTAAACTTAGGGATCTTGTCTCTTACCCTAGTTGGGATGATATTTGGTTGGCCAGGAATACCATCAAAGAAAAGTGGCTTGTATCTCTCTAGATGAAATGGCCTCCTTTGAATATTCTGTGAAGCTTGGGCTCCACCTCCTCTAGTATTATGCTATACAACATTTCCAGCAAGATTACCAGTCACAAGGATTGTATGACTTATATTTTGGAGTGGTCCTTGGACCATTTGTTTGAAGACTGAGGCTTGGGTGTTGGGCAATGGACCAACAAACTGATTATTTGGTATTTTCCCATTGGCAATAGGGATTGAACTACTAGCATTTGTATTCATAATAGTATGAAGGAATGCTATTTTCTTCTTCATCTCATCTGCAGTAGCCTCTAATTATAGCTTTTCTAACTAAATGGCCAAATCTTCCTTAGCTTTTCTAGCCTTTTCTAAATCCAAGCTAGCTTTAGATATCATATCAGGATTAGCATCATTCTTTTTGCAATCATTTATGCTAATCCCAACTACCTTTTTCTTTCCTTTGTCAGATGCACCGATCCCTTTATTCTTAAGATCCTCATTTCTTTTAATTTTTGATGGATGCAACTGTCTCAATACATGGCCCTCACCCTCAAACTCATTCTTCTCAGGATTTGGCTTATTTTTATTTACTTCTTGTCTCAAGACATGGACATCCCAAACAAGTCACTACTTACACTAGTGACCCTCTATTTCTAACAATTTTCCTAGATCTCATTGTTCTTTGTCTTTCTAAGGAGTTCTTGCTTCTCCATGAGTAAATCATATATTTCTTGTTCCTACTCCTTTTTCCTTTTAGTGATTTCTAAGAATTGTTCCTAGACCTTTCTTCTTAAAGCCAAAACTTCTTCCCTCAGTTTTTTAGATTCATAGGATTTAGTGTCAGTAGCAAAAGCATATTTTGTTTTCTCTATATTTTCTTATGTAGGGAAGAAAGTGATATCTATAAATTCATCCTCCTGAGGAAGACTTACAGACTCGAGATCCATTCTTCTAAGGAATTTAGGATTTTTGGAAAAAGATGAAATCTCATTTTGGGCCGGAATGGGAATGTATTCTTGATATGGTCTAGGAGAATTACTACTAACTACCCCTCTTCTGGACCCTCACTTTCTACTAGGAGTATGTAGTTTTTCACCCATTTTTCTTTCTGCATGATCCCTATAATAAGACCTAGTATTCCTAGGTCTACTCATTTCCCTTGGGACGAGTTAATTTCAAAATTTTATAAAACTTTTACTAGCAACTGGTAAAACAGAGCTTAGAGTTTCCACCCACAAATTTGTGGGAATAATTTGATAAACTGGTCTTCAAATACAACAAATAAAACTATTAGGAAAGCTATTACTAGATTTATTACAGCAATATTTTCATTCCCCAGCATAGTCACCAATTTTGTTAGTACTCAAAATTGTAGATGATCAAAACTTAATCAGAATACACTGATTTATAACTCTAGCAGTCCCAATAGATACATCAGCAATAATCAATACTAAGGTATTAAGGATTTTGAATCCTTCTTCTCTTTGAGCTTAAAGCTTCAGGTGGGTATTACCTATCAAGATAAAATTCTTCAAATATCACAATTATGACCTATATACTCGATAGATATCTAATCATATAAATTATATAATTTAAAGTAAATCATTTTAATTTGATTGATGATGAAAACAACTACAAAATAAGTATAGAATAATGCCTAATTCTAGGGCATCAGAATCAATGAATGCATATCTACAAAAAAACTCTCAAATCAACCACACCCAAACCCGAGATAAAATTCCTTACAAATTACCATTTTATGCATAAATCATATCAGCTGATTCATATGAATACAAAAATCTTAGTGACCCCACTCAGGATTTATCCCTCCCTTAAAAGGAACTCAAATTTCAACCCCACTATCTCCCTTGTAGAAATATGTGTCTAAAGTGCCTTGCAAATTTAAACATATAGATAAATGAAAACCATACATGAAGACAATAAGAAATATACTTGGAAATTGAGTATATTTTGTGATAAAATTCCAATGTCAATACATTTAGAAAAACTAGATTCCTAAGAATCAAAGACTAAATTTATAAGCTCCTATGACAATAATTATTTCACCACCCTTTGGTGTGAGTTATAAATAACTATATAGAGAGAGACCACCTCAGGCTCCTTGAGAAAAGGATGCAACAAGCTATGGGTGGCACTGAAATTGACTTGCACTAAAATATAAAAGAGTTAAAGCATGTAACAGAATGGAAGGAAAGTAGCACCGGAAGTTGTTCCTTCTTAAGTTGAACCTCCACTTGAGTTGCACCTTTGTCTATAGGTATTCAGATGCCACTATTGACATTTTTTGTGTGAATGATGATCACCTAATCGGCTAACTTACATCATCATCTATATGATTAGTTTCTCTCCCTGTACTTGTATGTCAGGTGAATTGCTTGAGCTCATTCATAATCAAAGTCATCAAGGTCATCTATTGTAGGCTTACTCATCTTTGTATTTTTCATGTTGTCCCATGTAGTAACCAGTTCCTCTATTGGCCATGACAACTACTGAATGCTCTGCAGTTACTTCTTTTGTCACTCCCATCTTGCATCAACAATCTGCCTTATATCTGTGATGAACTTTCTGAAGTCCACCTCTGCCTTGATAGCTTCATCTAGAACTATGTTGAAGTGATCTAGATCGACCTCATTTATATCTTTAAGGAAAGACTCTTTCTTAGGTAATAAGAGATCAAAATCTAACATCCATGTATCTAGATTCTTTAATCTTCCCTCCTCTATTCTAATATAAGGAATGAACCTATTGAAACTAGGTCCACACATTTCCATCTTTGTCTCAACTTGATTGCATTACCCTTGAAGAAAGATGAGACAACACCCATCTTTGCAATTTTAACTCCCACTTGCAAAACTATTTCTGTGGTGTCATTCCTTAGAGACTACACTGATGCTAGTCTTTAAAACAATGATTCCCTTATTGACCAAGTTGAATGATAGGTACTTAAAACATAAACAAAAATTTTCACCTTAATTTGTAAACTAGGCAACTTATTGTATGTAGTATAAACTACCTATACCTTATCCTTCAAAACTCCTATCCTATGTTGCAAAATTTTCAACAAGGATTGCACTACAACCTTAGTCTTCTCCTTGTTCACTATCTCTTATGTGGTAAGAACTTCCTATTCAGTTACACCTTGAGTCTCTGGTAGTCTAGGCTACTTTGGTGGTGTAGGGGCTATTGTAGGTATGTTGATGATTTGTAGTTGCAAGTCCTCAATACATTTTTGTAATTCTTTCTCCTTTATTATTCATATATCTCTATTCCTCACCAATGTACTATAATCCTTAAAAATAATTTGGTGCCTCTCTGATAGTTGCTTGGTTTTGTCTTCATTTAACCTAAAAAAGTGAGTTAGCATAGGTGAGATCTCAAGATCTCTAGTGTTGTGGATTGACCACACCATTTTATCACCATCCATCTTTTCTTGGATGTTCAATAGGGAAGGCTTTTGATCTTTTGGATAAAGGATCCACATAGCCAATGCCTTATTCTTGGAGCTATATCCAAATCCTCTTATCAAATCTGCCACTTGGGTCTTTGAAGTCCGATTTATATTCTTTTGTTTTTTGATTTAGTCAATGATGAAAGTTGAGGCCAAATCCCACCCAGGTACAAGCAATATATTGTTGGCCTTTACTAATTGTCTAGCTTCTTTTGGGGTAATATTTTCTGATTTAGGATCATAATCCTTTAGAATCTGCATGGCCTCATCGGTTATTTGGCCATCTTCCCTAATCTGAACATTAGAAGCTACATGTTGTTACTTGTGCCATAAAAGGAAGTCCTTGAATTCATTTGACTTGATAAAATTTTCATCTTCCAAGAAGGCATCCTACTCAAGAATTCTCTCATCTTGACCTAAGGATAGGCATAATTCAACTTCTTTTGTTACCTATCTATATTTTCTCTTGTCTTCTTTGATCTTCTACCTAAACTAATGATCATAGTCTCTATCTCATGGGAATAGAGCTTTCACTTTGTCCCCCTTCTTCTCAGGGACCCTTTCTCATGAAGACTCTCCTATTTTCAATTTCTTCTTCTGATGAGGAGGCTCACTAGTATCTTGAGAGATAGGAAGCTCTGTCAAATCCATTATTACATTTTCTTCTAATTTTTGGTCAGTGGGAGGTAGTTGTTCCATGGCGGGAGGGTTGTAGACTGGATAGCCTCCATCACTATCCTAATAGTCTGATTTTCAGTGTTTCTCCTTTTCTATTTACTTGTTATCTATTTGATCCTCAATTGAGTTCACCAATGTATGGAAATTATCCATCATCATCTCTAGCCCTTGTAAATAAGGCACTTTAGGATAGAAACCTCCAAAGGGAATTCCCTTTGCTTTCAACTTTTTTTCAAATCTTAATAATTCATTGAATTGTTCTGCTCTCCTTTCTATCACATCTTCCTCAATGATGTTTCTGATAATATCTTCCTCAGGGTACTCCTAATTTTTATTATTTATTAGAATGGAAGGAGTGTAATATTTCCTAGCCATTATTATGAAACCCTCTATATCAACATACCTAGGTACACTAGCATTCATTTTGTACTGACCTAACCAATCATTGAATTCATTGAATTCATTCTTCCCAATAATGAAGTTTCATACTCTGAAATGCCTTGGGATAAATTTTCCCTTCCTATGGGGGACAATGTGCTCTTTGTCAGTCAGCATGAGCTGCCAAATAATTTCCAAGAAGGCAATTCTTGGTGGAACAAATAATGGGATAACATGGACTGGTTGGGTGCATCATTAAACTCTTATTATGCTATAGGTTTTCTCATAATAAAATTCTCCCCAGTTATGATCCTTATGCCATTTATCAACAAATTTTCAAGGCCATAAAAGTTGTAGAGCCTTACTCAGTATCCTAGAAAGATTTAACCCTAGGCTGAGCAAGATAGGTCGCACCATCCAATTCTGAAAAGAACAAAAATCACAATTAGGGTAAGTAGGGCTTCCGGCTCCTATCCAAAACTATACAAGATTTGGTTGACCCTTCCACATCATTTGAGGCTGTAGGTTATCCAAATTCATAATGTTGTAATTGTAGAAAAGAATGAGGTGCATTAGTAATGACTAATGAAAAAACCTAGGTTAATCCTCTCTCTTTCTTATTGCCTCCATTCCCTCATGCATTCTATTAATGACATACCCAATGTAGTCATATCCTCTTCTTGTGTGTGTTTGTTGTGAATCTAACACCATCATCAGGATGTCAGATGTGATCCTTTTTGATCCACCATCTACTCTTAGGAATTTGCACAAACCATAAGCAATATACTTCACATAGAAGTATAAGTCTTTGTAAAATAAGGGGTTGACCTTGCCATTGCTGCAATGTAGTTCCTATTTCCTCATGGAAATGGTTTTGAATCTCCTTTGAAACAAGAATAGTTTCTGAAGTATACATATTGGCCTGGGCTTGTAAATTAATCTCTATGTCCATGAGGATGTTGATACCAAAAGCCCTCATAAAGGAATTTTTGTCAAATGTGACCAGAGCTGAGCCATCCTCTTTACTAATTGTCTTTAATAAAGGGTCATATTTGTCAGTCAAAGCAACAAGTAAGTCAACATATATAAAAACATCAGGTACTATCAGTCTGGCTAGCTTGGAGGTCCAAGGGTTTGACATAGGTACTAGATTATTAGCATTCTTATAGAAATACCTAAAAAGGCATGTTCCTAACACATCCCTAGTCTTTACATTTCTACAATAGGACAAATCATCAACAAAGATTTCATCACTAATCTTTTTATTTTGTGATGATCCAAGTAGCAAAGTGAGAAACTCATCTGAGAAGCTTTCTTTTTGTTTTTCCTTGGCTCCGTTTCTTGTAGAAGCTCCGCTAGTTAAAGGCTAACTCATCTTGACTGTAAGTAGTGAATTATTCTGAAACTTCTGAAACTATGAATTCTCTGAACTACTTAATTTCTAAAAGACTCACAAATTCTTGTAACTCTTTAGCTCTGGCTCTCTGGAATAGTTGTTAATTTGGAAATTGGAAATGAGTTGTATTTATTCCAAAGAAATAAATGCAATTTCCATTTTGAGACTTCAAACTCTATAATTCATGTTAAATCTTCCATTACTTGGCATGACCTGAACTTCAATTCACTAGCCATGAGATAAGAAAATGACAGGTAATCAAATTCAATTTTTGGGGACCTAGCGACTACAAAGACAATCACAATCATTGAAAGATTTGGCACTTTTTTATATTCTTTAGAGACTAAGCGACCAAAAGTAAATTTATAAGTCACTGGATGAATTTACCTTTGATGATTTCTTCTTGAGATTTAGCGACTACTGCAACTTAAGTCTGTTTTGTTTTAATTTTCTACATTCAGAGACTCAACAACAATAGTTCATCTTGTAGTCGCTACAACATTCATTACTTATCAAACTTATCCTGAGACCTGGTGAGTATAGGATTTCCTAAGTCTCATTTCCTTAATTCCTTATTTAGAGACTTAGCGACTACATACCGAGTCTCCTAATCACTAGAACTTCTTGACTTTTCAAACTTCTTATGGAGATTGCCTGACTTTACCCATCTGGAGACCTAGTGACCACAAGAGAAGTCTCTTTATTGCTGAATATTAATTCATTTCTTATTTCTTCATGCAATTACACAACATCCATAGGATCTTAATTTGACACTAGTTTCTTAGTCTCAACATCTTTTGGATGACATCACTTTTATCTAGCTACTGAGAAACAATCGTTATATCAAAATTCATAAATAACAAAATCAATCGTAGTTTCTTAATCTCTACATTTTCATTGTCTTGGACTTTCTCTTGAGACTTGGAGACTAAACTTATTTTGAGACCTGGCGACTATAGGCAAAAATCTCTGATTTATTTCTTTTGGAGATCAAGTGACTATAGTATATCATGTAGTCACTGAGAAATTATTAATTCTATATTTCATTCTTTAACCAATCAAAAGAGAACACATCATAAAATCCGACAAACTGATTCATATCCTTTTTTTAAAATTTTGACCTTGGTTGACACTTAATCTTTAGTGATCGTGAGATCACGTGACTAAGGTAATTTTCTAGTTGCTAGATGATTTTATTAACCTAAGTTTACTTCAGAGACTGGGCTACAAAGCAGTTCTCATAGTCACTGCTAATTTCTTAACTCATGGTTCAATTGGGAGATAATGTGACCACTGCCGAATGACAACTATATCAATGACTCATATTTTTCTTTTGAAAACCTTCATCTTAACCCATCATCTTCTAGCAATCACATGACTAAAGACATCTCCCACTCTCTTAATATTTCTCTTTACCTTGGTTTAATCTTAAGACTACACGAAACCTTTTTTTGCCAAGTCACTAGATAACCTTTTAACCTCAGTTAGACTATGAGATATAATGCTGACCATTGATCCTCCATCCATATTATGGTTATCACCAAGTTGCTGAAAAATTTATGACTTAACCATTACATTGTGAGACTAGGAGATAACTGTGTCACTAGATTGCTGAACTTTTAAAACATAACCACTGGGATTCTGAGGATATGCGACTACCACAATCGCTAGGTCACTAGATTTAAACACTAACTACTAGAGCATTGGGAGACTTGGTAACTAAAGAGAACATAACTTCCATCCTTCATTTAGAGACCTGGTGACTAAGGAGAAGTCTCATAATCGCAGAAACTATTATTATTTCATCATTTCATTAAGAGATCACCTGACTTTAGGACTTTTTCATATGGATATTTAGCAACTATAGTTCATCTTTGAAATATTTTCTAGTAGTAGTCACTAGATCTCACAAAGCTTAATTCGAGACTTGGCGATTGTAATCATCCACTGAGTCTCATGAAGAAAAGGAATATTCTCCATACTTAAGGAGATTGCACAACAAAGGAATTTCTGAATCGCCAAACTAAAAGCAATATGTTGAATGCTTTCGAAGATAGGGTGACTAAGTGACAATCATAAAGTGGACATGCTTAAAGGTTTACTTAAGTTATTTGAAAAAGTGACAGCCAAATAGAACTCGGTTAGGTTTTTCTAGGGTTTTTGGACTTTCAAAAGCATTTTTGACCTAGAGGTCTAGGGTTTTCAGCATTAGGAACATATTGTCAACATCTTGGACATGGTATTTTTAGGAAAATTAGCACAAGAGCTGGGAAAACTATCAAAGAAGAAAGAAATAAAATGCAACTTTAAAAACTTTGAAAATACTACCAACACTTACTATGATCAATTATGCTATGGTGAAGGGATTACAACATAAAAAATAGGAGAGAAACCCTAACCTTATGTCTGAAATGACAAAGAAATACAAAATTATAGGAGTGAGCATGCTTATACCTTCCATCAAGAGTGATATACTAAAAAATAGCATTCATAATCTTTGCCTAAATCTCCTTGAAAGTGTCCATATCATAACAACCACCAAAGTCCTTCACAAACCACCCGGTCTCTGCTTTGTGTTTAGGAAAATACTGAATGGCCTATTGGGAGATCTTCTTGTCTTTATAGAGCTTCATGACCTTGGTGTTCAACCTAGACAAATACACAATAAGTTCCACGATGATTTTCACAACCATTCCCCAATAGTCACAATGCCATCCTTCCAGCTCTCAACAAAATCCATTGTGACATCTTCTTTAAACCCATGAAGGTGTTCTATGTACGTGGTGAGATCTTCCTTTCTAAGATTGTCCAAAACCTTAGTCATATTCTTCCATTTTTTGGAATTCTTTAGCTCCTTGTGGTTAATCCGTCCACCCATAATTCCCTCAGAGAATAGACTCTCAATAGAAATGTCAGAGATAATACAAAGATAGAAGAAAATGGTAGACTTCCAATTGAACACAATGCTAATATATGTGTGTCTATGCTTAGCCATCTTGAGAAAGTTGAGACTTTCTGTATCCCTTAAAAATTCTTTACGTAGCTTGTGTCTTTTCATCATAGATTTCTAAGATATTCCAAATCTTCTCTTTTGTTTTGAGTCATAACAAATTCCAAGTTGACCTTGAAATCAATGGTCAAATCATTTCCTCCATGCCAAGTCATGATGTCCTTATCCCTAACAATGATGTTGGCCAATGTATCCATAGTACTATTAGCCTCCCTGAAGTTATGAGAAATAAAAACCTACTTAAAGTAATTCATGATAATTTGAGTGTCCTCTATAGTTTCCTTAATAGACCAAGATGGATTAATCACCCCTTTGATACACTGTAAAATTTTTATAGAGTCACCTTCAATCTACATGTTCAAAGACATGTCCTATTATAGTATTTTAAAAGTTGTAAGGAGAGACATAGCCTCCACCATGTGATTGGTCTATATGCCAATAGGGAGCACCATCAGAGAAAGGCAATTAGCCATGTCATCTTGAATAATCCCACCACAGCCAGTAGGGTCTAGGTCACCCTTCGTGGCACTTCCAAAATTATCTTTGATCTAGCTAGGATGAGAGAAACCTAGATGGATTTCTCTCATTGCGAAGATGAGTTCACTTTGGTGCTAGCTGAAATTAAGGCCAGCATAAAAATCCATCTTAGCTCCATTCATGGTAGTATAGTTCTCCTTAATAATTCTCTTAATCTTCTCAGCTATCACCACCAGAGGAAGGGTGGTATCTCTAAACACTTTGTCATTGCATTCTCTCCACATTTTCCAAATAACATGAGGGGAAATGATGTTCCACAACAACCTATCCATAGGAACCTCAACATTTCTCCATTGATTGAATAAATTCTCCATATTATCTAGGAAAACCAACATAACTTCCAGCATTATAAAATGAGGCACCAAACTTCCTAGGAGTATCGACATTCAGTAGCCATATGGTAAACTGACTCCTCAACATTATTACATAGAAAACATCTGCTAGGAAAAATCATGCCTCTCTTTTGGAGATTATCACTAGTTAAAATCTTGTTCTACAAAACTAGCCAAAAGAAAATGTTAATTTTAGGAATTAACTATCTATCCCAATGGTGTATGTGCTTCTAAGTGTACTTGCACAAGTGCTAAGAAGACCTTTCTTATCCTTGTCAAGGATCCTAATCTCCTTTATGATCTTAATAGGCTTATATGATTAACTAAAACCTTGAAAAACACTTCTCTAAGAGTTAAACTCTTTGTACTTAACCTTAAAGGATGATCACCTTGTAGTTGTGTCAATGCTCTTGTACATTTAGAGGTCTCCAAGTGCCATCTCCACACATACTTTAAAAATGGTTTTAGGGGTATCAAAAACCTTGAAAACATTCATATAATTCCCATTTGGATCCATCTTGGTGGATCTCCAAGCCCTTTTCTATCAGGTTCAAGATTTAGCCTTGAGGAGGCCTAATTAGGCTTAATTCCTTGTTGCCCTTGATAGGGTCTTTTCTGAATTTCCTGCCAAATCTTCTCAAAAGGCTTACAAAAAAAAACTCCACATTTGAGTATTCTTTTTTATTTTATGAAATATTTCAACGGTTTTGGGTTCCTAGGGTATCCATACTCAAGCTTCCTAAAATATAGGTCAAATAGGGCTAATAGTCCTAGTTTCTAGGACTTTGTTGATTACTTGTTTTAACCACAACCAAGTGGATTGATAAATCCTCAATCCTTCTAACATGACATGATATATTTATATCCCATCTTGAACTTTTACCATCTCATACTGTGCTTCATTCCCCTACATGAAATCTTCAAATTCTCCACTGTCAAACCTCTAACTAGGCACACTAAGCTCACCTAGGGCTTGACATTAAAAATAGTAGCTTGACTCTACCAACCTCCTACCTCTAGGTATGTATAGGAAAATGTCACCCCTAAATAATTCATCCACCCTTAGGAAGTTCCTACGGTTAGATTTCATGGGGGAGCCATGGAAAGCAAAACTACTCAAAATAAGACAGTGAAAACCCAAGCTACAAAATAGTCTATTCAAACCCTTATACTATCTCTAAACTACTTTCTCAAAGAATGAAAAAGTCTTGAAACTATCCTAAAAACAAAAATTCAACACAAAAACCAATACTTCAATCTATATATTAGCACTTTCACACAAGAAATCTTAGTTTCCTCATAAAATCAAAATTGCAGAGGTCTTTGACTATTCACAAACTTTCTCACAATACAATTTACCTCAGGATTCAAGCTTGAGAGAGTCTTAGATTCCATTCTACATATTTTTAATCCATTTTAGTTCATTTCCCACTCCTATCTTTTTGGGAATCCAATGTTGCCAAGTTGCATGCAATATTTTCCATTATTGCAAATGTTGTCATGAAAACTTTTGGGCATCTTTTACATTCATTAGGCCAACTAGAATATAGGGCCTCTATCTATTTAGTTCAATGAAATAACACCATTAATGACCTTAAATAATATTCTTTACATCCCTCATGGGTTTAGGATACATTAATAACCCAAATCCCAATTTTAAACTTCTAAGCCTAAACTAACCAAAACAACTAACAATGACTAATTGGTGACCTTAGTTCAAACACTAACTCACCTAGTTCACATGACCTACTAAAAGCTGAAAGAAAAATCACAAATTTGACTTGGCTAATGTTAGATACAAGCCAAAACTAAGGGCTTTGAAGATTTCCTAGGTGCTCTTGCACCACCCAAACCTGGGCCCAAAAAGGAGGAGGATCCGACTACTTCAACAAAACCTCATAGGCAACAGTGACTAAGAAAACCCCAGAAGGGAGCATACTCCCAATAAAATTGTCCTTCTTTGTAGATTCCACTTTCCAAACATTTAGATCCACAATCAAAGGCTTAAGAGAGACATCAACAACATAAAGATCAGCCAAATTTTGGCCCTCGGAGTAATCTCTAACCCATAGACCGAATCTCTATAAGAAAGTGTCAATAAAATGGTGGAAGAAATAAAGCTATCAGTTGTCAACATAGATTAAGTACAAGTTATATTATGTTGTGTGATTTTATCTCCAAATCTATCTTTTTAGAAAGTGAAATAGAGAAATTTCATTACAGAGAGATTTATCCATGAAAATAACTAAGAAATGAGAAAGGGGATTTCACCTTATGACTCCTTACATATAGTTAAGGAAATGAAATGGTAAACAATAAGGAGAACTAAAAAATATCATTTTGAAAAAGTAGGAAAATAGGGTTCTCTATTTTATGCATGTAAACTACAACTCTTAATATTGTTTCCCTACTCAAATTGGAAGGATAATTATTCCCTTGGCTCAATATCTTTGACTATAAGACTAATTTAGCTTTCCTTAGTGAAATTTGAAAATAACTATGCAATTTTTTGAGGTAGACACAAGTTATAAGGTAAAATAGGTTTAAATGAATCTATCTTTTAGAATTCAAAGAAACGTAGAAAATAATCACTTGGATCGCTATGAATTTTTTTGGGAAATACAGGTGACAAAAAACTTTTGATCTCTAAATTTTGAGTAGAACCAAGGGGACTCAATCAAGTAGGAAGACCCACACTAAATTATCTCATATTGAACTATTGGCATTCTATAGATCTCATGATTATTTTTTAGCCAAATCCATGTATTTATCACAATATTTTTACATAGAAAATAGAGAAAAGGAATTGGGTTGAAAGGGGTTTGCGTATGTCACACGCTATTTTTAGAATGAACCTTGAAATTGAAATAAAATAAAATATAATTGAAAGTGTGTATTTATATAATTGAGGCTAGACCTTAAAAAAAAAAACTGTTTATACCTTCTTAAATATTCTTTACATCTTAAAATTCTTATAAATATGTTCATCTTAACCTTCATGTTTGGCTAGGAAATATTGATCATAGATTGCGTTATGAATCAATAGATTCAAAAATTATTCTTTCTCTTAAATAGAGAACTATGTTGGATCACTTTCTCTTACCAACTTTAGTGCTTGATTTATGAATGCAAATGAGTGACTGAGCATGATTGAATTAAATGTTGAAATGATGGTGGGTTAATTTTTTTAATACCTCTCCTTGTAATTTTATGGTAAGAATTTTGGAGAAAAATTACATATGGTTAAATTCACCACTCCAACAAGATAACTATTGTGTTTTTTAAATTTAGGCCCTAAGTGCAAGGAGAGGGTCACCCGAGGAAACCTTGGCTTGGGAGCATGTCCCTCAAGTGGACCTAATCCTACCAATGTAGATCCAATTGAGGCCTAACATTTCAATGTTGAGAAGAAATAATAATTTTAATCAAGATTAAGCTATAAAAAGAATATTGGGTATAAGATTCTAAGAGCACTAAATTAGACTTAGGACCTTATCAAATGATAATAAGATGAAAGGAGAAACCATGAAATTTTTTTTAAACAAGGGCATGACTATAGTATCCTAGTAAGGTTAAGATTACTATGTGTCATATATTGAGATTAGTATGAACTAGAATTGAATAGTATAACAATTTTCTTTTATGCTAGTAAGATCACCCCTAAGTATAACAAGAAAATTAGAAAGAAAAATGTTATCTTCCAAGTAACCCAATAGAATGAGTATAAATTTGATTGTCATGTGTGCATAATGTATAAAAATGACTAGAGTGTATCTCCCCATATTATAGTAGTTTTATATCTCTCACTAGAGTGACAACTTTAAGGTAGCATACATTCATCCAAAGGACAACTAATTTCCCATAATTATGTCCTCACAAAATAAACAATCATATATTGAGATTAGTGTGAAGTATAATTTAATAGTCTAACAATTTTATTGTATGCTAGTAAGATCACCCCTACGACTTACCAAACAAAGTAATTTATATGAGTAAATATAACAGGAAAATTAGAATAGATTTTTTTTTACAGGTAACCCAATAAAATGAGTATAAATTTGATTGTGGTATGTGCATAATGTATAACAAATACCATAGTGTATCCCCCCATATTTTAGTAGTTTTATATATCTTACTAGAGTGAGAACATTAAGGTAGAATACATTCATACAAAAGACAAGTAATTTCCCATAATTATGTGTCCTCACAAAAGAAACTAAATGGGGTTATTACATACATTTGATAACTCCATTATATCAAGTATAATTTAACTGAATTTACCTCATTTCTAAAAGGTAGTAGAACTAATAGAATAATTGAGAAAGAACATAAAAGAAGAAAAAATCTTCTTCGGTCAACATAGTAGACACCAAAATGAGAAATAGATATGAATTCTTTGAATCATCGCAAAGTAGACAACATAAAGATGCATGTACATCAACAACACATTTAAGACATAACATATATAATATTTAAAATAATAGAGGTATAAATAGAAGAATATCACAACAAGTTTGTCCATTTATTACCTTGCACCAACAAAGTAACAAGGGATATTGAAAGATAATTTGACATAACACAAAAATAATATCAATAAGTACCTTATGTGGGAAGCACATTATGTGAAAAAAAAACCAATAAGAATCTAATACAAAAGTGAAGATAAGAAAACATATTATCTACCTCCTAATCTTACTTAATATCGTCTAGGATTAGTGGAAACTGTGAAAGAGGAGAAATATCAAGCATAGTAGATGGAGCTATTCCAAGTTCCAAACAAGAAATGTTCTCTAATGATGATTAATTTTTTTTTTCAATAAAAGTTAGGATTAATACCTTGGAAAGTTTAGAAGAAATATAATAATTAAATTCAACAACCTAAAACATATCACTAGAATTTATAGAATCAATAATATTTGCATCATTATAATCGATACCATAATCTATGGTAATAATAATAGGATCTTTAATGATAAAAAAAAAGTATGAAACTTAGACAGTTTAATGTTTTTGAGATTTTCTTTGCCCCTTGTCCTTCACAAAGGTTGGTCAAATGGGACCAAAGAATCATTAGTTTTCTTAAGAGGGTAAATATTTTGAAAATCATTATCATATGCCTTCCTAAAATATTTTCAGTTTTATTGTTTGGATTTGCAATTTATCTTGGATTGACTAGAAATTTGGGATGGCTAGGGATCAAATAAAATTGGCTCCTTTATTTCCTTTATGGGAGGAAAGGAGGAACCTTAATAGATTGAGATATGGAAGATGATAGATGTTTTTAAGATATAACAGTTTTGATTGAAACATGTATAGGAGGATTTGAAGGTTTAATAAGGTGTCCATGTCTAGGAGGAGGAGGTGGAATATTGTTAGGTTTTCTCAACTTTGATTTCATATCACGTTTAAATTTTTTTTTGGACAGGAGGATAATTTCTTATAATAATTTTAATGTCTGAGGTTTTTTAGGACAAAAGATGTCAAGGTTGAAGCCTCTATGTCTCAATAATGGTTTATAGAGACTACTATTAACTTCATAATAATTTATCTATTATTAGGAAACTTCAAATATTTATGAATAAATTAGAAGGAATATATTTCATAGAATTAAGCCAAGAATGATCTACACTTAATTGGAATTGGTCAAAGGTAGGAATAAGAGAAAATATGATATCTCAAAACTTTTTACCACCTTGAATCAGAAGACTAATAAAGTCTATTACAAAACAATTAAAACCACCACACATCTAAATCGTCACATTAGATTTTTGATAATTTTCTTGAGTAAATTATCTTAAAAACAAACGTTCTTCACTAATAGTATTCATGATACATAGAAAATCCAAAAATACTCTCTGGGGGAGTTCTCCATTAATCACCATTGTAATGTATGGAGATCAATCAAGTGCCTTAATAGTTTCCTTATGATTGGAGGTAACACAAGGTTTAGGCTTAAGCTTGGGTTTAGGTTTAGTTTTTTCAATGAGGTCATAAACATTATAGGACACTTTACAAAAATTATCAATAATCAATGTCATAGGGTTACCAGGGTCAATAATATTGGTAGAATGAGTAGGCAAAGAATTTGTAGGCTCAACACTATTGATATACTATAAAGGTAAAGGATTATTATAAATTAAAATTTTTTGACAAGTTGGTCCTATGGATTTATTTCCATTATCATTAAAATGCTCAATGATTATGGTATTAGAAGAATTAAGTTAATTTGGATAAGATATTTGAACCTATAAAAATTTTCATTATCATTTTTTGGGATGATAGCCATAGTGGAAAAAGGTTTTTGGATCATAAGAACATGGTGATGGTTTATAAGGGTAAATAGGATTGATGGTGGGAACTTTCTAATATTAAAAAATAAAAAACTTAAGTGTAACATTTTATAACAGTTCAAAAAGTGGAGTCACACCTTATCTTTAGTTGGTACTTCTGTATCACCATGGTTTGAAGAATATTTTTTAGTCTTGACAAATATTTTATTTGAAATTTGTAATTTATGGGATATATGTCAAATTTTATCATTTCACTAGTACATTTTGCACCATTTTTTGACACACTATTGGTCTAAGCTTCTACCCAGCTTGGTCAAATGGTCGACCAATGGGTTCATCACTATTATTTGTTTCACAATATAGACTATATGCTAAACCTGTCGATTGATCGACTCCACTCTTGGTCAAAAATGAGAGCAACCTATGTCGAAGATAACATTGGTAAGTGTTTGTGTGATGGTCAATTGTTCGACCAATATGGGTCAAAAACTTTGGTCACTCCAACCAGGATGCCAAACTCACGATGGTCCTATTTCAATCACATTTGGTTGAAATATTTAGTGGCTTTGACTAGGATTCCAAACTTGCAATGCCATATTTTGACACAAAATGGTTAATTTTCAGCCACATTTTTGATGCATGTAGGTTGAAATTTTGAGGCAATGTGGAGTGTTTAAAACAAAATTGAAGATAAATATCTAGAATAATCACCAATGACATCCTCATCAGTGATTAGTCTAGATATTTATCTTCAGGTGTCCACACTTATTCAAGTGCTTATTGCCAGCAGGTCCCTACTCATTCTGTTTTCTAGACTACTTTGGACTCTAGCAATCCATCTACTCTACTCTGCATGAAAGTGTTGGTTTTTTCATTTTGTTTGAACTATTTGAGAGATAGGCTTTGACTGGTGATCTGTGAATTGGTAGAACTTCCTCTTAGATGCCCACAACTCTTCAAATCTATTGGTGTGAAGGCCCCAAAGGGTATTCTGCTCTATGGGCCTCCTATTTTTGAGAAAACTTTAATTGCTGGGGCAGTGGCAAATGAAATCAATGCCTTCTTTTTCTGTATCAATGGACATTGAGATCATGTCAAAGATGGTTGGAGAAAGTGAAACCAATCTTTGGAAGGCTTTTGAGGAGTGATGCATAATTGGTTTGCATGTTTACAGTGTGGAAGCAGTGTTGGGGATGCTGGTGGTGCTGCAGATAGAGTCCTTAGCCAGTTGTTGATAGAGATGGATGGTATGGCAACCAAAAAAATAGTTTTCATTATACCTAATGGCATTGGCCTTTTATACCCAAGGATTCAATGGAGCCGATATTACAGAGATTTGTTAGCGGACTTGCAAGTATGCTATTAGAAAAAAGATTGAGAAGGTGAGTTTTAATTGCAGAAGCTTTTGCAAACTAGATTTCGTTATGAATTTCTTAATTATTTTTTCTAAACTGGTTTGTTAGAGTTTTACATTTTTTTATTCAATTTTCCTCCACTTGTATCTTATTATTTTAATTTGTCATGTTCTCTTTCCTCTGTACTTTTACAAGATATTGTATGTGAAAGAAAAAGAAGTGAGAACCCCAAGGCAATGGATGAGGATGATAGTGATGAGGTTGCTAAAATAAAGGCTGCTCATTTTGAGGAGTCAATGAACTATGCCTGAAAAGTGTCAGTGATGTATTTGTTGCTGCTATTACTTAAGATGTATTTTCTAAGATGATTTCCCTTGCCAAGATGATGTGCATCCATTTTATGGAGATCTACTAAATGTCTTATATGCTAAAGATCACTACAAGTTGGCCCTTGGATAGATCAAGATTGCTTGCAATCTCATTGCCAAAGTAGCCAAAGACTACGTTAGGATGATAAAATATGGGGATTTTCTTTACCGTTGCAAATCTTTGAAGGTTGTTTCACTTGGATGGATATGTACCATTGTTAAGAGAATTGGACCGAGTTTGGCTTATCTCAAATAGGTGAGGCAGTATATGGTTATGTTCTTTTTTCTATCTATCTAGTTTTCACTACCTGTTGTTCCTTGGGATATCTTGTAAGGGTTCTATAAATTGATGGTCTATATTCTGGTGGGTGTCTTGTATGGGCCTATGAAATTTTTTATCTTGTCTTTTTTTTCAATCCTACAACTAGATTTTGATATGTGGATTTCTTGTAAGGAACTTTGATATTGCCATTTCAGTAATTCTTCATATGATATTTTTATATGTAGTCCCTAGTCTAGCCTTTATATGTACATTTTTTATCTCAATATTAAAAGAATTAATTTAGTTAAATAAAGCTTTATGTCCCAAGCACAATGAGAACTAGGATGTGAATTTAATCTTTCTGACAACTAAAGAGTCAAAAAAGATAAAGGATGCTTCAATATAACCTACAACTTTGTCCATGTAAGAGTTGAACTCTAAAATTTATGGTAGGAAGACTTGCAATTTGTAGCTAAGGATATGATACTGAATAATTATGACTTATTTTAAAAATTTAGGAAAACTTTACCATTTCTGTAGTGATTACTTAAAAAAAAGTATACTTGATCAATGACTCAATATTTGTAACCTCTCAGAAAATTTTCCTTTCCACTTCAATATCTTTCCTTGATAATTCTTGATCTCCTTAGAACCACTAGAAAAAAAACAATGACAACAAAACTTGCTACTTTAGAAAATTGCATTAATACTTAACTTAAACATTACAGTCATGAAGGGTGTAACAAAATCTGATATGCTAATACACAAACTCATTTTTCACAAAATGACATTAAGCATGGATTTTGGTTTACATGTGGTACATCAATTCCTTCATCAAAGACATTATCTATTACATTTATGATTGTTTATTTAGGGTCCATACCACTAGCATATACTCAAAAAGAATTTGTATTAAAAAAAAAACATGGACGCTACATATATATAAAAATACCTATTTAAAAAAAAAGAGGCCACTGAGGAAAATTGCACAAGTCTCTAGAAACAACATTACCCAACTCTTTCTCTCAAGCCGAAGACTTAGTGTGTTCAATTTCCTAGACTAGCAGTCAATTCTATGTTGAGTATATCTGTAAGGCCCTCCTACAGTTTGAATGAATTAAGAATAGAATATAGGAACTGATTTAACAATTCACCTACTCAAAAACACAAACCAATGAAATAATCAACATTAGGCCAAGACAGGTTGACACATTCAATATGAGAATACTTACACAAAATGAACCCAAATCATGCTAGACAATGAAAATGAGAATTTGACTATTGGCCCTCCTAGTTTTTTATTTGATAGTTGCCTAACAATGACACATTCAAAATCCACTTATGAGAAAAGACCCAGAATGAATGAAATTGATTAAATAATGAAGGTATGTTAGTTTGAGCTTCACTTGGTTTCAAGAATACTTTAATGTTCTCTACTTAACAAGGCCAACCATGTGAAGGTGGAAGCTCATCTAGCCTCACCCCCCCTGAACATCAATCTAAATTCCCCATTAACAAATAACAATGTTCATTAACATGACATATAATTCAATATTAATATACAACATTCATAGATAATTACTTAAAACAATGTTCATGGAGTTATTATGATAGTTTTACTAATATTTTTGTCATAATTTGATGTTCAAGATAGGGGAAAAGCACCTACAACAACACAGGCAATAGTTGTAGATATAGATGATGATATCCTAGAAATCCCTAATATAATAAATACGGTGAAGAAAAAACTAAAAAGAGTCAATGCACAAATTATTACTATTTTGCATGATGCTACTACCGGCCTCACCATGATTTCCATGACCATGTAATTGAGCAAGAAAAAAATCTTGTAACAAGAACAAATACGTATTTTAGTTCATGACATAAAAGAGTATAAAATATAAACCTTTATTGAACTTTTGTTATAACTAAAGATTCATTACTGCTTACTTAAAAATGGTGTGCTCATGCCATCAATTAATCTATCATCTTCAACATCTCCTTGGTTGTATTTGCATCTTCCAAAATAGTAATAATTTATGCATTACTCTTTTTGTTCACCGTATTTATTATATTAGGGATTTGGGATATCCTAACTTGTATCTCCAGATATTGCCTCTATTCTTCCAAGTACTTTTCCCCTATTTGATATTTATATTCAAGTGTCCACACTTGTTATGTTGCTTGTTGCCAGCGGGTCACAGTTAGTGATTGGGAGAGCCCTATTTTGGCACCAGTCATGTAGTACAAGCACTAGAATTGAGTTTTTCAGCATGGCTAGGAAATTTTTGTATATCAACATGCGATAGAGTATTTTTCCCAAACTCTATCGCATGTTGATATACAAAAATTTCCCATCCTGAGCCAAAAAATTCAATTCTAGTGCTTGTATTAAGACCTTAAATTATTTAGCTTCTCTTTGTTTTGAGAATAGCTTAACATTCTCTAAGAAACATAATTGTAGGCATCATGGTCACATTTTTCTGGAGATAATGCAATTAAGTGGTATACATAGATGATGGAGAGAAACTTTTGCACCTCTGGTTCCAAGTTGTTCTCCATCCTATAGTGTCAACTTGGAATCAGAGGTGCATAACTTGCACTCCATCTGGGTATACAACTCAATTATGTTGTCTCCAAAAAAATGTGACCATGATGCCTATAATTATGTTTGTCAACTATTGTGAAATCCTCGTCACCCTTAGCTACCATCCTAAGCCCTCCTTCTCTCTCTAGTTCTTCAAGCCTCTACAAGATATCTAGATAAATAAAGTCTACAACATTGTGTCCATCCATGATCTCAGGAAAATCATCTTCTTTCCACTCTTCATTTGCCAAAATATACCGCTTCTTCAAGCTTGTAGAGTAGTCTCTAGTGGTTGTAAATCAATATTATTACAAACTATGATAAGAGTCTTACTAAGTCTAATTTAATTTGTCTGTGGACTAAGACCTTAAATTATTGAGCTTCTCTTTGTTTCAAGAACAGTTTAATTAACATTCTATACTTAACAGGGCCAACCACGTGAAGGTGGAAGCTCATATGGCTCCTCCTAGGAGCCTCTTACGACTCTTTATGACATTTTAAGACCTCTAACATGTATTTCTTGAGGTTGTAAATGGTCGTAAAGGGTCATAACGGGTCTTGGGACACAATAGTTGAGAAACATAATTGTAGTCATCATGGTCACATCTTTTTTGAGACAATGTAATTGAGTTGTATACCCAAGTGATGGAGTGCAACTTCTACACCTCCAATTCCAAATTGATGCTACAGGATTCAAAGACCATAGATAAGGAATAAATTTAGAGAGCAGAGGAGGGCCATAATGACAAAAATAATATAGGACAAACCTCAAGTTAAATGAGGCAACTGCAAACATTTTAATATATTTTTATTATTAAATAATGAAATTTGCATATAGTAGTGTTCTAAGCCCCCTCATTACATGATTTATTATTGTAAGCCCCTCTAACTTATGCATCTAGAGAATGAAATTACAACCTATTGGGATTGAGACAAACCTTATAGAACAACAATAGCTAGGAAGGATCGATTAACAATATCTCTTGAATACATCTATTGGTGGACCTTGTATTCATGAGCTATAGATGTATTCAACAGATGTTGGCAAGTGATCATTCCTAGCTGCTATTGTTCTATAAGATTTGTCTCAATCCGAATAGGTTGTAGTTGGTACCCAAAATTTCCTATCATTCAATTTTGGCCACAATCCTATTTTCAAAAAAATGTTCAAAGTCTGAAAATCCTCTATGTTTTCTGCCTATTGGTCTATGAAAAGCCTTGGTTGTTCTCGATCTTCATGCCAAGTGTCGAAAACCCTTGATGTTTTCTATTTCTCTAGTGCCTTTTAGGTCAAGCGAAAACCTCGATTGTTTTTTACCCCTTTTCTCCTTTGCACTTCTTCTCTAGTGTCTTTCTTTTTCCATGTGCACAACTCTGACTAGGTGGGGCCCAGTGTATGGTTTTTAAAGAACTACTAGTGGTTTGTCACATGATCGCATAAGCCTTTTCTAGGCTATGTGAACATGAGACAAGCTGTTAGCCATGTTGATGGGGGCCTACAGTTTGGTGACATGCCCATGTTTCATTAGCCAAAGGGTGATGACGAAGATTTTCATGGGTCTGGATTTCAGTGAGGTGGTGGTAGACAAAGATCTATAGTGGTCATATGATCTCATGGGATCTTTCAAGCCCATGAAATCATGCGACAATCATCCGATTAGAATCTTGATCAGCTGGTGGGTCTGTTTGTCAGAGTGTCTACAGGGGTGCCAGTGCTTTGAAGATCTACGGTGGTCATATGATCTCATGGAGTCTTTCGAGCCCATGAGATCATGTAATGACTATCTGATGGAGTCTCAGTTTACAGGTGGGCCTGGGGTTGGTAAAGCAAGTGCGCGGTTGCACGGATAAAGGATTCGCATAGTCATTGGATAGAACTGGGGTTAAAGAAAAGTTGAAATGACTTGGCGACTAAGGAAAAGTGAGCCCGAGGTAATGATGAAGGGTGCTCCCCTTAATACCACAAACACTTAATAGAAATAGAGAAACAACAACAATAATATGCAAGAACAGAAAATTGGCTTCTTATTATCTCCACAAATGTGGAATTACAAACTTTCAGAATTACAATATGCAAAGCCACATGGGCATTCCCTTACAATATTCTATAGAGAAAAGCCTCGAATCAATACCCAAATCTACTACCCAGAACTGCCCTAGACAACACTATGGGCCTTCTTTATATAGGCAATTTCCATCGCCCGAGAGGGTTTTAGAAATTTAGCCCTTAGGGCCGACCAAACTTAGAATTATTTTATTTTACAATTTATTACATCAAAGTCGGCTGAAAATAACTTTTGAAACCCGAACATAAATTTTGAAGAAAAATTATTTTCCACCATTTCAGGTGGCCTGACTTTTGGAGACCATAAGTCATCACCAGTTGACCTGATTAACTATTATAACCCCATTTCAAAAATGCCACAAAGCGCTCTACTAGCTTTCCCTACACAAGGTGCCCATCACCCAATTTTTTGACCTCATCCGGGGCCTCTAAAGCCTTCAAAACTGAGTTCAAAGTTTCTGTACCCTACTGCCAATACCGAAAATCTTCAATATCTTCAAAACTAGACCTAATCTAGCCATGAAACTTTGCTGGCAGGCTGATATGACTGAGATGAACCTCCATATGTAAAATCAGACATTCTGAGATCATAAGACCAACTTACTAAAAATAGAAAGTTTCCATAAATCGAAACTCTGCATAAGATAGCCCTTATTGAATACAAAAATAGAAATATTTTTGGGTGATGCAAGATTTCCCTTACACCCAGGATGCTCCTGCATCAGGTAAGCTTAGGGTTAAGTTTGCAGTTAACATCTCAAGCTTGTTGCATGATGGCATCTAGATTTCTAACTACATGTGATCATGCAATGAGTCACCAAGAAATTTACGGTCTGGTAGGGAGCATCTTGCAATTGGTCACATGATCACATAGGCCTTTCTAACTGCATGTGATCATGCGATGAGCCGTCAATAGTTAGCAGAGACTTTGATAGCTATTGGTGAGTCCTTAGGTGGTGACATGTCCATTTTTTAGTGGCTGGCCGAGTGATGATAGGACTATCAGTTGGTCCAATGGTCAGTGGTTTTGCAGAGGCGCTAGTTGATCCAAGATCAATGGTCATCGCATGATCTCATGGGATCTTCCAATCCCATGCGATCATGTGATCACCATCCGATGCGAGGTCTGGATTCTCTTGACTTCTGAGGTGTTGGTTGACTATGACGTGCTCATTTTCTATTGGCTCTTGACTGATGATGTGGCCTTTGACCTTTTCAAAAGGGATTGTAATATCTTTCACAGGTTTCTTGCTGGTATGTTCTTATTGGTTGAATGTGAGGGTGCGGGTAGTTCCAATTTATGTTTTTAGGGGCGCTTGTATTTGGAAAGGTGATGTAGAGATTTGAGCAGCCATTCTCAGTGGATTCTTACTAGAAGAGTATCAGATTTGAGCATTCATGATAGCCCGACTTGCAGAGAAGTAGTTGGATCAAAAAAATTTATCTGCAAGAAGATTCAGTACAGGGATGGGCATGTAAGGATGGATATATCTGATCTATTTAGATATTTTCAGAAGACATTTATGATCAGACATGACTAGTTTAGGGTTGGATTATTTTATGCAAATTTATGTAACTGTAATTTGGATATTTTGATTCCTGCCTACATGTAGAGGAGGTATATATTCTTTTTTTTGTAGCTTTTGAGCTCAGAATCTAGCAATTGTAAGAAAAGTTTCTTTCTCAGAGAGAAATTTGTGGCATATTTTTTGCCCCTTTGGCTTTCTACAATTGTAATTTTCATTGATAATTTAGATACTGGAGATATTTGGTGACATTTCTCCTATCTCTATGCCTTCTTGTGTGAATTATCTCTTAGTGGTCTTAGTGTTTTTACATGTTTCTCAGTGATAGTTTAGGGTTCTTTGTCCTTCTCTCTTTCTATGATTTCATGCATTGTTGTGGATGATTGGTTGTGAGTGTCTTTGTGGGTATACTTCAACCCCTTAACAATCTTGTCTCATTCCTATGCCCAGTTGTAGAAGTGGATGTTGTTTGCAGGTCATAAATTGTGCCTGAATCTTCAGTAATGCTATTGTGTGTGAAAATCATCTTTCCCCTAAATAGCCTCTTTCTATTATAGACTCCTTTTATGAAATACTTATGCAAGCCTATTCAGAGAGCTGAGATCTCCTAGACCTATTTCCTTCACTGGTTGCATTCCTCTATACTGAGATCCAAACCATTGTTTCAGTGCATCACCTAGTAGGTAGTTTTCTTTCAATCATTTCCCTTTCCAAGAATTCCTTCTATCCCTTTCCCTCAAAAGATTTACATTTTCAGTCAAGAGAAAACTAAGGTGATAATCCAAGAGGAACCAGCCTAGAACCTAGAGGTTTCATCTCAGTTAGCATAGGTCCCACACCTGGAGATGATTCCCATGTTATACTAAGTTATCAAGACCAAGAGAGCTTGAAACAAAGGTGAAAACTTAGTGTATAATAGTAGTTTCATTTTCTAGATGTGTAAGTTAGAGGGGGCTTACAATAATAAATCATTTAATGAGGGGGCTTAGAAAACTACTATATGTAAATTTCATTATTTAATAATAAAAATCTATTAAAATATTTGTAGTTTCCTCATTTAACTTGAGGTTTGTCTTGTATTATTTAGGTCGTTATGGACCTCCTCTGCTCTCTAAATTTATTCCTTATCTATGGTCTTTGTATCCCATAGAGTCAACTTGGAATCAGAGGTATAGAAGTTGCACTCCATCACTTGGGTATACAACTCAAGTACGTTGTCTCCAAAAAATTGTGACCGTGATGCCTACAATTATGTTTCTCATCTATTGTGAAATCTACATTTATGTTTATCATTTATTGTGTTTACACCTTCTCTCATTTGTTTTTGTAATTCCTCTTTGAGTATCCCAATTCTCCTTTGCATCCAAAATGAACTCATTCCAATTCCTTAGTGGAATAAAGGGAGACTTCATACTATGTTGTGCTCAAACTTTAGTGAGACTTCATACCATGCAACATTCATATATTATGTTCAATGCATTATTTACACTTGTATTGGTGGGAAAACTCTTGAAAATATGCAAAAGAGATTGTATTCAACCATGTTGTTTACATTACACATGTAGTTTACCTCTAGCATCAGTGTTGCATACAAATCTATGGATGCTACATGGTATGAAGCCTCGCTCAAGCTTGAAAATGATAGTCAATCCATAGTCAAAGTCAAGGAACAAATGGAATAACCAAGAAAATACTATACATTAAATCATGTGATTGATAGCACATTGGGGCTCACCTGAGCCATAAACATGAAGAATTATTCTAAAAAAAGATGTAAACTATATATATGTGTACTTGAGGCAAAGAGAAGTTATGTCATATCAATATTAAAATATTGGTTACAATATGAAAATACAAAATTAACTAATTCTTGAGTTCATCTCTACATATGGTTGCAACAAAGATATGCGATTACAATATAGAGAAGGCATCATAAAAATATAATTTTCGAATTTCCCCTAGCCTGACATGTTTTGCACGTAAATCCTTCATCGTGGATAAGTGGAGACGGGTAGATAGATGCATATGAGTTTTCATCGACCCAACTAAAGTATCCACTACCATGATTTCCCTATGATACCTAGTATACATTAGTTCTTATATTATAATGAATAGTATTTACATTAGAAAATTTAAATATATACACATTAGCAACCTTTTTTTTCTATTTGGGCAGCACAAAAATTGTCATCCATGGTTGTTTAGTGTCCATGAAGTCTTCAACACACACTTTCCACCACCACATTGATAGTTTGGCACATTGACAAGAGTCATTGAGCCTATATAAATAATGCACCGCACCATCGTTACTACATTTGTTATTTTTATATGATTATTTTTATATGTAATACACCAAGGAGTACCATCATAAATATAAACCATTTACAATAATGAAAAGTAAACCTAAATCAAATAGCTCATTTTTTTATCAGCATGTCTAGTCTCTGTGTATATGAAAAATGAAAAAAATATGAAGCTGAAATAAAATAGTGAACAAAATAGAATTCCACATAGAGTGAATGAAATATACCATCAAAAGAAGGTGACAAAATCATATCACGAAGCACAAACATAGGAAATCAAAAAGGTACAAAAGACAATAAATAAGAAAAATCATTACGACTATAGAAAACACATTTATACTATAATATAAAAAAGAAACACTCTTTGTCAACAATTTTCAAAATCATTAGGACTATAGAAAAACAATTAAGACTATACAAAATCAAATTTTAGAAATGGACAATTATGATGCTTTTCCATTACAAAAATTGAGCATTCATCATTTGGTATTGTGTATTCCATTTAAGTATGTCAACAATGTTCAAAATCCTATCACCAAGCATAGACAAGAAATAAGAAAAATCATTAGGACTATAGAAAAATCAAGTTCTAGAAATCCACGGTTCTGATATTGCTTTGCCATTACAACAATTGAGCATTCATCATTTGGTACTTCTTGGTGTATTCCATTTAACTTTTTCAGTTGCCATGTTTATGTGCATGTTCTTTATGTGTTTGGCTTCTCTCTCTCGCCAGGGATCAACAAATAAAAACTAACATGCAAAATGTTAAATTGAATGACATTTTATTATAGAGATAAATGTGTTGTCTAGATTACTACATTTCAAAAAGAAATATTGATATGCCAGAGCACCTTTCAAGCTGGGGAAAGCTGAGTTGAGACAAGTTTATTCTCAAGCCTTTGCAAAAATAATTCTTCATATGAGATAACGGTTATCTATTTTGGAAAGAAAGAGTATACTGATTTTAAGAGTCACACAAGGAAGAGGTCTATGAAAGAGGATTAGAAGATTGGAGCATCAATAATGGCTCTAAAAATTGATGATTATGACAGTGAAAAAAAGATGGAAAATTGGAAGAGTAGTGTGATTGAAGAAGATATAGTTATGTGCACACATTGGTGTCCTATCATTGTACTAGTGCAAGAAGGTGAGGGTTTATTCATGAGGGAAGAAAAAAATGTCATTTTAACCTTACAAGGAAAGAGGAGAGACAGTCCAAATAATTCTATGGTGACTGTCCCAAACAATAGACAAATGATGGAATTGCTATCATGTTTTCTTTTCATGTTTCTAAAAAGTTTGTTGTAGGTTCTAAGAGGTTGGATTAGGAGTTCATTTTGCAATAGATGCCTAAGAGCGGAGAAAAGTGTAGAATTCCTTTTATAAGACTTAGACATGTGAAGACATGGAACTATTTGGATGTACAAACTGTGACATGGGACAACAATAAAAGTTACATTTTCTATAATTTTTTGTTGTTTCCATCTTAATTTTGATTAGAGATTGATATTTTGAGATAATTATAATGCCAAGAGATTGAGGATCTTCATTATTAAGTTTTTTGTTGGCATCTTCTATTAGGTTTCTTGGTGTGGGGGTATCCATTCTACCACTATGTATATGTTCTATCAAAATGGGTAAGGGTATAATCTTGGCCTTATTGGAGTACTCCAATAAGACCAAAATTTGCTAATATCTTTTGAGCTAAGAAGTATCCATTCTACCATTGGATATCCCTTTTGTCTAGGTGGGCCACTTGACCTTATCTCTTAAATCATATTTATGGTATTGGTCTCGTTTGTTATATCATACATACCTTAAAGAGTTTAAATTTTGGTGGGGGGTGTAAGCAAGAAACATAACATCACCCTTACCAATTATGCTTGAAATAAAATTAAATCTATCTGATATGATCTTTGACATTTAAGATTTAACTTTATAAATAGTAATTTGAATTAAAAAGTTAGAAATTAAAACAAAAACATTTAAGATTATCAAAGAGAGGAACACATTGAGGAATTAATATTTTGTTCAGGCTATACTTGGGATTGCCATCAACATTTATCATCATTGAAGGGGATTAATTCATATTCGGAAGATAACTATGGTAATCAATGAAATACAAACATTTCATTTCCAATTATTATCAGTGAGATAAATAAATTTGGGCCAAGAGTACGGAATATGGAGAAGACTCCAAACATAAGTGAGTTGGTGTTCAAAATTTCTTAATAGAATCTACATCAAAAACAAAAACATTAATCAGTTGATTATTATATAAGCTCCTCAAGCATGAGTTGGACAGGACTAAATTACACGTTGAGACAATATTTTTTTCACAAGTTGGCAACTATTATAATCATTAGGCACATTAGGCTATAATTCATGGAGAGAAGTATGTGTGTAGATCAAAAAGCATAGAGGACACACTAGTGTCTTGCATAAGTGAAAGATGAAATGCATATTTCATGTAAAGAATAGCATCATTCTTTAGACATTCAAAGGCTTGTTTTAGACATAGAAAAAGAGTAAATTTTCAAAGACAATGACAATTTAAAAGAATTGGAAAAATATAGTGAACAACCAATGATAGTGCGCCATGGGAAGTCACAATAAGTATGAACCCATAGAGGATTTTCATTGTTTCCTAAAAGAAGATCATTTTTAGAGTGAGATTTAGCCACATAGAGGTGAAGCCATGACATACACAAGGTAAGAGAACTTCAAAGTTTCTAACATATAATGCTATCATGTCAAAAGGACAAAAAAGTGTAGTTTTTAGAATAATGGAACAACCATCTCTCTTAAAAGGAACAACCATCATGTTATAGAGTTATTGAATATGGCCATTATCATGAGATCATAGGGAAAAACACATGGATCATAGACTAATTTTCTTAACTCTCTATGCCTAGTCTAGAGTAGTCAAGTGTAGATGGTTTAAGCACTGATTTTATTAACTCTTTATGTAGAGTAATCAGCCCTTGACTCTCACACCCTTCACCAAGGATATCAAACATTTCTACCATTATTTCCCATGAACCTATGGGTGACAGACACCAAGGATGGATGGACTATTGGAATTCCAAAACATTAAACTAGTTGAGTAAATGTTTATTAGATTCACAAATATATGCAATAGCTCATGGACTCCTTACAAATGTGAGAGGACCATGTTTGGACCTGAACCAAACACCAAACCAAACTGGTTGTGGTTTCACAAGGTAATCAGAGAATTAAACCAGTCAAAGGGCTAATAGCACTGTCCTGTAACATCAGTGAGTTTGGCATAAAAGACTTCCAAATGACCTATTACTTGGGTCCTATAATTGGACACCATTACAAAGGTACATTCATTCACAAGAACACCAAAGCTTCAAATGTCACATTAATCTTGGAACCAAGTGATTGTAGGCAGGGATGAGTAGTTAATTAGGCCTCCTTCAAAGAAGGAAGTGCACATAAATGATGGTGCATTCTTATAAATTCAATTGGGACATCCAGAGAAGGTATAGTCAACCCTAAATCCCAAGTTTGGGTCTCGGTGATTGACTGGCTTATAATTGTGCACTGGCATGCATCTTCAAATTGGCACACACTGAAGGTATCCACTTAGGGCTTGCTCATGCGTGCTTCTTCTTGCATGATTTTACAAACTACCATAGAAATCTTCAAAGGCATGTTAAAAAAAAGCTTTCCACTAGAAATTAGTCAATTTCCATGGTGGAATCACTCCAGACAAGCCCTCCAATGTGGAAAGCCCATGACATTAAGCCAAAATGGCTGTAGAGATGAAAAACATGATAACTTGAGCTGTAGGAGGTCTTTTCTCCTCAAATCAGCCAGGTTTGAAAGCTAGGGCATAGGGAAATTGAACCAAATTGGTCTCATCTACTTTCAGGGCTTTATCAGGCCATACAAATGACTGGTAATCTAAAATTGTAGGAAAATGATTTTATTTTATTGATTAGAGCCAAAAATTACATCTAAATCCAACAATGGAATCTTTTAGTGGAGAGTAATTCACATACCTCTCATTCAATCCTAGAATATTTCTTAAACATATTCCTTCTAGCTATTCCTCCTTCGCATGCGCTACAAGCTTATCTAATAATGAAATGAGGTTTGAAATATTTTTTTTAAAGTTATGCCCATGTTGGTCAAAATTTTGACCTACATGGTATTCATCAAACTTTTCACATACACGGGCATGGATTAAAAAAAATAAAAAAATTTCCTTCTATAATCCAACCTGTTGGTTCCCACTTTTTCCCCACAGTTTCAAGTTTACACTATGATGACAAACTGGTTAGTCTTCGCTCTAAAGTCTGACAAGAAAAAGTGCCAATTGATGAGGACCGAGGGCATCCTCCTTCTTCTTTGAGCTCCACATCACTCAGGCGGGTATTGCCTTATCTGCACACTCATGACTCTTCTTGGTGAACAAAAGGCTTGCAGATAGATTATTGTGGAATATTTTTTAGACCCCTATAGCTATCATGTACCCCAATGAACCAAACCTAATGTAATAACCTGCTTGCATAGAATGAGTCTAAAAAGTAGAAAGGACCTTCTACTACTTGCTACCAACATGAAAGGAAAAGTATTTCATTTGAATGATTGATGTTGGGTTGAATGTACCCCTAAAATACCCTAAGTCTCTCATAGACCTGTGCCTTATCCAATGGGTAGTGAAGTCAAATACCTCACTACAATAGAGCTATGAAACAAGAAGACAACACATTCATCCTGTATCAAATCATACTTCAACAATCCACCTGTGTACCCAGATATGCTATCACCTATTCAAACAATTTTAACCTTCCTCTTGGGAGAGACCTATAAACAAGTAATACATTAATCAACATCCACTGAAAGACAAGAATGAGATACCTTTGATATCCCACCTCATATATATCTAAACACTAGTCCTGAACTTAGTTGCTTCTGTCAAAACAACTCTAATGCAAACACTTAGGAAATATGAATAGAAAGACTACAACACCCTTGATGCTATAATCAATAAGTTCAAGACTCAAATGGAGACAATCTGATAGTAGTACAAATGTATTGAAATCTTATACATAAGACATTTGTTACAACTTATATTGTATTCTCAAAGCCAAAAAGGAAAGAGGGAACACCCTATATGTAGAGAAGAAGGAAAATACTACAGGAAGAACCATTCATAGGACTAGGGGAAAGAGCTCTTATAACAGAACCAAAAGGCCTTAACCTTCAGATTGGGAACCCTTCTAAATGATTTTGAAAATCCTTTTATAGGAAGAAGGATTACAACAAGCTATAGATCATTTAAAGAAAAATTTAGGTCTACAACCACTAGGTTCAACAAGAAGCAAAAGAATGCAGAGAAAACCTAGGAACCTGGGAAAATCAGATCAAATCTTATATACAATTTCATTGGTTTCATCACCATAGGCTAGCTATGATCACAAGTTATTGCTTTCTTGTTGCAGGAGAAAAAAACTTCAATGCCAGGACTAACTAGAAAGACTTCGTATGTACATAGCATGGAGATCATTGACATCTACCAAACCCTAGCCGCTTGCAGAGAGAAACAAGCCACTACATTCAAAATTGGAAAAGCACCTGAGGAAGCAAAATCAGATTAGGATGGCTACCCAAATCTTCATCATCATCTTCACAACTGAAACTATCCTGGAGAAATCAATTCTGAGAAACCCATTTGTCACATACAGCTCACTGTGAAAATATCAGCACAAAAACCCTCGAGAAATATTTAAATTCATTTGCAATGACTAACCAATCAACATTTAAAACATAGTCATTGATATTATGTTTTCCTATCAAATCAGGTGGCCCTTATAATTTGACACAATAGTCAACAATCCCATGAAAGGTCCACAACCACATCACCACCTCGGCAACCAATAGAAATCAGGCACCTCAGCATGACTGGCACCTTGGACCCACTGCCTTACTTACCACATCATCAGACAGTTGTCGCATTGCCGCCATGAATAAGCATCGAGCACTTTTCCTTCACGGTAACACTACAACCACCAAATCAACTGACAATCAGTGCCTCTTTAAACATACTACAATCCTCGGCCCCACCAAGAACTTCCATGTCATCGCTCATTGACGAATAAAAATCATGCACGCCGAAACAAATCTGACAGTAGACCCACCGTGACATCGACAATGAATTGGATGACAATCACATGATCGCAAAGGGGGAGAATATTCCTCATGATCATGCGACAACCATCGATTCAATCAAACTGCACCCAGCTGAATGACCAAACTGCCATGGAAACTTAACCGCTCACCAGATCACCGAAGGCTGAGGAGCTAACCACTAAGACTGCATGACCACACGACTAAGGAAAATGCCAAGTTTCTGAATAAAAGGAACTTCAAAGCCAAAATCAAGAGATCCTGTGAACACATAGTTGCTCAATCATTGAATAAAAGACTTAACTACCTAGAAAACTGGAGATCAAGCGATTGGACACCATGAAAAATTGGGCCCCACACAATCACAATAGCACACATAAGAAAATGTTGATGCTAGAGATAAGCTGCGAGCACGCGAAGTGTCAAAAATAATGAGGGTATTCATATTGATACAAAGGTAACAAAGGAATGTGAAAACATCGAGGATTTTTATACCTAGACAATTTTGACACCACTTGATAAGAAATAATTATCTCCAGCGGGCCTTAAAACTTGAATATCTCCTTGGTTTCGACACTTTAGGACATGCACTTTTAACCAGAGCTTGGAAACACAAAGAATTATTGTATGCTAAGAATGCAGGCCCTAAAACATCATATACTTAGTTCGCAAGTTAAAATTGAGTCACTACTAGGGCATGGTAATTAACCTGGATTCTTTGCAAATTTGGAGATGCAATCTGGACTCGAGCATGGTGACATCAAGAACAACAAGTGGCTAAAGGAATAAGCAATGAAACCATGTAAAACTTCGACGCATACTAAAACAAGCTTGCATGCAGGGTGGGACAACTTCAGGAAAACTGCAAGGATAAGACCAATTTTATAGGATTTTTGCATTGATAGGAAATTGGTCTAACACAACCAACCTAAATCTTTTTATTTGATGGTAAAAAATTTTGGTAGAAAAATGAGGTCAAATGTAGTAGTGTTTTAAATTAATTGGATCCATTGATGTGGATGATTCAAATTTTCTCACCTTAAGTTCATGATTATGAAGTATTGCACACAATGGGGTAAAGAAAAGTAAAATTAAAAAATAATAACTTATCTCTAATTTATTTTTACAAATTAGAAATGAAAATTCCTTCAACATCCATATTAGTCACAAGATATGTCATTTGAGAATACAATTACTTATATCAACCAATAAAATCAATCACTTGATCTTTAACTTGTTTGTAGTAAATTAAACTAGTCAAAGTAATTTTAGGACAAATATTATTTTAAAATTGTTGTGTAAATACAATAGCCAATTTTTTGAAAGAGTCAATTGAATAAAGAGGAAAAAAAATATCATTGCAATTTCTTACCTCTACATGTTATAGTGAATAGTTTGGCCATGAATTTATGATCATTTGCAAATTCTTTGCACAAGGTTTGAAAAGTCTTCAAAAAATTCAAGTATCACCTTTCCTATTATTTGTCTTGAACTAAGGGATTCCCCTATCTTGAGGGATAATTAAATGAATGATGGATTGTAAATATTAGATAAGAATGTTAGAATTTATAATATTTAATTTGGGTTGAGTTATAGATGAAAATTGTTGTTACATGGATAAAATACATTTAGCTAGATTATTGAAAGTTTGTTTTATTGATAGGTTGGCGTTAGACATGATTGATAGTGAAGGATGTGGAAAATATGGTAAATGAATGGAGCATTGGAATATGGAGTTGGGACATTGTGGTAAGTTTGTATTGAAGATGGTTGAAAGTAAATGGAATTATCATCAAAGGAGCTATAAAAAAAATTTAATTGATAGGAAATCCTCCAAGACTAACATGTGTAATAGTTAGGTTTTTCTAGATGTAGACCTAATAGGGTTATTATAACTAGACACATTAGGAAATAATGTGTTATAAGAATTGAATTATCACCATGACTGGTAGGATTATAGAGATTAAGAGATTGGGTACAACTTTTCATAGAAATAATATTGCCATTTATATTATGAGACATATCATTAAAAACATTTACAACATATTTACTATTTTGAATCGTCATCATCAATCCTTAAATCAAAGGGATTTTCTCACAATTTGAGTAATGCCAACCCATCTATTGTTAAATATTTTATAAGTCACATAATTTATTTCCAAATTAATTGTATGAAGGTTCCATCTTATCCATGATGATTATTGAAATAATGGTTCTTGAAAGTGTTAGGTATTTTATGTGTAGACATAGATATTAGACTTAAATTCCCCTTGGAAAATATTAGCTAACTCAGAATATGCACCCTTAGTATTAAAATTTGGGAATACATTAGCCCATTTCTTTTTCTCTCAAGGATATTTTATGTAGGACTTAAGGTTTTATTTCTTATGAACTAAGATAGATAGGAAAGAGAAGTCTAAACAATGAAAGTATTTAACAAAATGATCTTATAAACTTCACATAAAATTAAATTGTTAATGAAAATCTGGATATATAAATACATAAGATGATACAATTAATTATATATATCAAATATCAATAACAATTTATCATAAAAATAAGATCTAATATCAAAATAAAAGGATCGTGGAAGCATATAAGATGTTGATAAATTAAAGCTAATATGAATAGATGAATGGTATAAGGATATAAAGAAATGCATATAGCTCATATCTAGATTTCCAAATTATAAGAAATACATAAGGATTTCAATTCAGCAAAATGTAATTATTAGGAAATATAGTTTGTTAGTATTTGCATGAAAACTAGGAATCTTAGGCTTATTTCATTACTTAAATTTTGAAGGAGAATAACCTAGTTGGCTCACGATGTTTGAGAACAAAGTGAATTCACTAGCCCTTCATGATTATTTTAAAGTGACTATGAAATTATTGAAGATGCATGAAAGGTCTAAGGAATAATAGGTTGGAATGAGGACTTTTACCTTGTATAGAGGAATAGAAAATGACCATATAGATTTTGGAAGAAAACATGGGAAGTACCTATGATAATTGAATATTGATGTTAATTTGTAGTAGAATCAAGGGGAATCAATCGAATATCATGCCCCCTACCATAAATTATTTGAACAAGATGATCATCTATTTGTTTTTCTAAATCTAACATCAACATTTCATTTCTCTCCTAATGTTTAGTTTGTAGACAAATCCATTCGTATTCTGCCTATTTGTACAATTGAAAAGAGATAAAATATTTGGTTAAAAGGGATTGGACTAGGTAAAACTCCAATATTAGAATTTTCCATGAAATTAAATTCTAATATTCAATAAAATGTTTCTCTAGAAGTGTATTATAATGTTACCTATATTAATTAAAAATAGATTCATCATATTTTGAGTGTACAAATTTTGTATAGAATAGTTTTAATTATCATTATCTATTTTTATTTTCATATCTATTATGAAACATATTATCTAATCCTAAAGATTAATAAAATTCATATTGATCACATCTAGTATTATTTTTTTGATGGTTTATTCATATATATATCTTCTTTTAAAAAAATCACAAATGTAAACAATATATGTCAAGAACATTCAATTAATCTAGATATCTTGACATTCAATGATAAATACTTCTGTGTATGATATGGGTAAAAACATTGTTGTTAAATTACCAAAATTATAGGAAGTAAAATGGTACATGAGTAACTAATAAGGCGAAAATGAAAACAAAAAGAAATTCAATATTTGAGATTATCACAAAATATATCAATTTGAAGAGTCTCTTCTTTTCAATAGACTCTATAGTGGTATTGTTTGAGCATAAAATGATATTTACATTAAAATCATGTTTATTTATACCTATTCCTAAAGAAATGGGAGAAAAATATAATTGTATAGTTTTGCATGACCATACCATTTTCCATGTATATATGTACCTATTTGAATACACTATACGGTAAGAGTTTGGAGTTGGGGGACAATTCCATGGAAGTCTTTTAGAAATGAGAGATGTCGCTCAAAATGGTCACCTGTTTTCAAAAAATGGGCACCCATTTTAGGTTCGAGCACCTGATCCTAAATTCAAAAAATGGGTGCCCATTTTTTAATTCAAAATGGGTGCACATTTTTTAATTCAAAAAATGGGTGCCCATTTTTTAATTCAAAAAATTGGTGCCTATTTCTAATTTTTTTTAATTTAAAAATGCATTTTAACACTTTAATTTTTTTTGAAAAAAATGGGCGCCCATTTTTTGAATTCAAAAAATGGGCACCCATTTCTTGAGACATGAGTGAGAAGAACACATCCGCCTCGAATTTCATTTCAAATTCAGTTTGGTTTAGGCTTGGTAGAACCAAGCCTATGACTTGACCTCCAAAAATTTGGTTAAGGCACTAGAATGCCAGATTTCTGCCTTACTATAATTTTTTGAGGGCCTTCCCGATCGTATCATTTTATGAAAGAAAAACCCATTAGAGTTCTCACTCTCCTGATTTCCAAAATGTAAATTTCATAGTGATGTGATTATTTTTACTATTTTTGCATTATTTATTAGTTAAAAGTTGCACCTAAATGTAAAATAGTGAGGTTCACTAAAATGTTAATAACTTTTTTGTTTTTAGGTTTCTTGGAAAATAAATTATATGAAATCAATCTAGATACAAGTCTTTGGAAGATAAAAAATAATAATTTTGAAAAAATATGAAATTCTCATCAAATTATGGTGTCCGTACAATAGAGATTTGAAAATGTATTTTATAGTCAATTAAAAATTAATTAAAAAAATATATTCAATAAAAAAATAAGGAAAAATATGTTGATCAATATTTGGTGTCTTAGGTATATTTCCCTTGAAGGATTTACAAAAATTCATTTATTTACATCAAAATATGGTGTCTGTACACAACTATGGTATGGTCCTGAAACAGGCATTTTGAAAACATGGTTTTTAAACATTCCTACTAAAAAGCAATTTATACCATGTGGGTATTTAAATAAATTACATATTTGAAAAGTAGACTCTAAGAACTACATTTTCTGTTACTAAATATTTTTGAGATTGAATCTCTAAGTGTCTCAAATTTAGACATCAATTGACAGGAAATTTGAAAAAAAGGGAAAACACTTCCACTTTTTGCCCAAAAGTGGGACTCAACTTCTTGCAGCCACCCTATAAAAACTACAAACTTTTAAATAGAATAATTTTGAGTGAATTTTGTCAAATTTCCCTACTCTATTATTCATTTACAAAAATTTATATTTGTAATATGTAAAAGAAGTATTTATTTTTCTTTTGGTGTGATGTTATTGAGGATCAAAAACATGATAGTCATGCATAGTTGTGTACCTATAATCAATAGTCAAGTAGAGAACAACATGGAAGCTAACCATAGCATATGGATGGGAAATAATAAATCTATCATACCTATTTTTTAATATTTACATACCTTTTACCCTTTTATAAAAATTACTTTATGAACTCCCTATAATCATCTAAACTCTTATTCCTCACCTTCAAGACTTTGCATTTTTGTTGCATCACCTCAACAATTAGTTATAGGGTATTGTAGCATTGTTAATTTTAACCTTTTATAGTATACAATATATTTTGTGCTTTTTCCTTAGTGAGTGGTTACCTATCTATTTTCCAAGCCTGTTGATAAAAAACATACTAAAACTATGATGCCATATCTTTATATGGAAAACTAAATTTATATCTTAGGTTATGTGCAACTAATTTCCTTCTTGATTTCCCTACTTTGGAATGTCTATGACACCTATGATGCCCTTCACTTGGTCAATGGATCCTAGGGTTCAAATGAATAATAGATTTTGGCTCAATTTCAAATAGTCCTAAGAGATAACTGAGAGGGGGGCGGGGGGGGGGGGGGGGGGGGGTGTTAATAAATAATCTACAAGTTTCAATTATTTATCCAATTAAGTATACTTAAACATAATAATAAACACAATGAAAGAACACTTGACCACAACACCAATATGTTACTTACGGGGAAATTCAAATAGGTAAAAACCCCGGTGGGAATTGACACCCACTATTATTTTGTACTTGTGTATTATGATCCTTGTTAGAAGATCCTTAACCCTGTTAGGAGTTTATTTACAATGCATTAAGTAGAGTATACCTTGTCAATGGTTGGACCCTGTTAGAATTCTTTTACAATAGTCCCTATTAGGGGAGAGAACACACTATCAGAGAGCACACTACTCAAAGGGGTGAAGGCTACAACCTTCTATTTAACAGATACACACTATATCTAGATCTTGGTGAACTGCACTTTGGCCTACTATTTTGATCAGTTCCAATGTATAGTAAAAATACTTTACTTGGTCACATTGACCTTCTTCTAATGGCTCAACACTTCACACACTCTATTCTTCTCTTTCTTTCAACCATGAACCACACTCTAGCAATCAGAAATGACTGCCTATAAATATCTTCCCTCTAAATCATATAATCAAGTTGGCCTATTAGAACCACCTTGAAACCATATTAGAGAAGTCATAAAAAACTCCAATAATACTTCATTCAACTCTACTAAGCATGCAACTCATTCTGGGACTTGTCCAAAAAGATAAATGTAGATGCATGCTACACACTATCATCTCTACCAAAATAACTAGATCTTTCTCCTTAAGCTGAATTACCTCATGTACTCTTAACCAAACATTACTAAATCTTCTCCAAGTTATAATGCAAGGGTGCATACTGAAATGATAAGCGCAACTCCATAACCAATATAATCTCTGTCAACTCTTCTCAATAGGCATAGGAAACTGGTACTAGTGAATAGCGACTGCATAAATTTACTTCTAAAAATCATCAAACTATGCATCCATGAATGTATCATTACTAACATGTCTTCATCACATATCCAAAGGCACAAGGCTTCATGACAACTATATGAACAACCATACAAAGAACACTGCCTATTACTCTATTAGGAATATTGCTGATAGAAACTCCAATATAACTGTTTGTAGTAGTAGTCAACCTCTATGTCCATGATATCATGCTAATAACATGTCCATGCTTCATATACATAAATATTAGTGCATAATTCTTCTGCGCATGCTACTTACAATATGTTGTCATCAATGACAAACATATAGTCAGCACTGGCTTGCTAGCAAATCTAAGGTTATCTTAATTAATAAAATACACTAAGAGCCCTATATAGGATAATTATTTCAATTTATTTTCACATTAAATACATTATTTATATATTATAATTATCAATAATTCAAGTTAGCATTTCATCTCATCATATAATTAACATCTTCTTTAGATATAAGCATTGTAGAGTAGCAAGCATTGTAGAGTAGCAAGTAAAAACAATATTAATGCAAGTATGCATTCATCATTGATATCATTTATGTCATGTCATGTTATTTAATAAACACATGTGATTGAATTAATGAAGCATTGTATCAAAATGTTTGAGCTATAATATTCAAAATTTTATTTTAGAATTTCTATTTTAATTTTATGGTTGATTCCAACACCAAGCTATGACCTGGACATACTTGGATAAACCAAATAGTTTCTCATATCTTCATGTGTAGGGGGTAGGATAAAAAGACACAAATTTAGAATCAAGCTAAGTATATAGAAACCAAAATGTTAAAATATATAAAAAATGATCTGTTTGACATTTCTGAGAAACACAAGAGGATTAGGAGAAGGTTTTTGTTATGTTTTTCCTACTTGAGGTATGATATCTTGTGAACATAAAAATATATCAAAGGGTTTGAATACAATACTTGTGGCATGTGTATAAGTTTAAAACCCTCGAGCACTAGATTGTTAGATGTACTAGGAAAAAGATTTTTATACAAGATTTACTATTTCATGAAGAAGACTCAGTACAGAAAATACCTCATTGTATTATGTAGAATATGAATTTTTATGGAGAATATTGATGGTTGTGAGTAAAGATGTAAAAAATAAACAAAATAAAATAAAACATATGATAGTCACTGAAATCCCTATAGTAAATTTTTTTTAACAAAACCCCCATAAAAATGGTGCCTTACATAACTGATTCATGACCATTATGGAGAATGAGTCCTATTTTCATGCTATACAATGCACAAAGAATAGCTCATAGACTAACAAAAAATAACAGTGAAAGGTATTTTTAACAACAAAAGTAAAAAATATAAACATGATATCCATGGCCAGAGTTGTGGTTAAGCTGAGAAGATGCAAAGGATTTTCTTATTTTATTCTCCTTTATAATGGACACAAAGTCATTTGAAACAATGTGCATCAAATAATAATGAATATAGTATAACCCTTGAAGTAGTAATTTGATTAAAAGATATGTGGAATGATATTTATTTTTAAGAACCATCTTAATAAAAATTAGACAATGGACTCATTGGGCATTCTTGTAAATAGCCATGAATTTCAAATGAATCCTTCATTTTTTTCTCAGAAAACCTACAAATCTTAGGTCAAAGACATCGAAGAGAGAAATGAGAAAACTATTAAAAAAAAAAAAATGACTTTAGGGCTCACATTTTGTTCTTTATGTTTTTTAAACACTAGAATCATTGAAACAAAGAGAAGTTATTTGATGCCTTATGGTTTTTTAATGGATAATGGTGAAGTATGCCCCATAGGGTAAATAACAATCTTTCATGCCCTAGGTTATGTGATAAATTAATAGAATATTTTATATTCATAAGTGTTGAGTGAGATTTTTATATTACTCAACAAACATTAGTATAGAATATATTACTATGTTTTTTAATTCTATCTTTTGTATTTAATTTTAATTATAATTTAATAATTACTATATGATATCATTGTAATTCATATAATGATTATTAAATTAAAATTAAAATTGATAGAACATAAAAATTAAACTAGTATTTGAGGAAAAATGATTGGATGCAATCATTGACTTTCAAAGAAGTGGAGCTTTCATTCTTGAGAAATGTTTTTTGATTTTCATTTATGATGGTGTAATGGGCGAGATATCATTATTCATTTTTTTTATATGCTATTTTTATTAAATAATAGTTAATGTGTCAACTATAGTCACTTGACTATTTTTTGTAGAATGCAAAAAATAGGGAGATGGTGCATGTATGGATATATCTTGGTGTACTAAGGGAACAAATGGAGTTTTCTTTTATGTATTATTTGACAAGATAAATAGACTAAGTTTTGGAAATCTTGTATCAGTTTTTAGGTTCCATATCATTGATGCACACTTGACGAGGGTTTTGGACCTATCATCTTGTAGATATCTTCAGTTTTAGCCCTTTTTGTGTAGGTTTTTTTATTCATATCCAAGCTTGAGCTATTTTTTTAATTTGGAGGAGAGTGAGAGTTTAATTGTAGTTGAGCTCCCACCTTTCTTATGTTTCTTGAACTTTGTATAAGGTTTATACCTTAGGTGTTTTGCAGTAGTTCTTTCTGCCTTTCCTTATTTGCATATAACAAATTTGGCATCATTATATTGACTTCACATATATTTAGACTTTGTAGCTGCACATTTCTTTTTGTTTTCACTAGAAACAAAATTAAGCCTTCTCATATAACCATTTGTGGTTTTGGAAAGCCTATGATTAGTTGCATTTAGGTATTTATCTTTGGTGCATATTATTTTTATTTTTTTAGCTTACATATTGTGTTATTAGGGTTTCATGATTTGGATTATCAAAATTATCTTTTGAAAGCTTTAAAAGTTAAGGCTTAACCTTTTTTCAATCTAGTATTTAAATTTGAGTAGTGAAAATAGATTTTTTATTCAAAATTGTTGTGAATTATTAGCTATTAGGAGGTTATGGAGGATACTTATTATTCAATACATCACCATGTTAAAGATATATTTTAAATTCAAGAATATCCTTGAATCTTGATCCTATTCAAAAGGATAGTGTTAAGGTGATAGTAGGATGAAGCTGACCTTATTTGGATATTGATCTTCAATATAGGCATATGTACAAGCCTTAAGATCATTTAATATTTTAAATGATTCCTAAGTCTCATAGTTAAGCATTTTACGTACTATCCTTTGTGAAAACAGACCTTTAAGTCCCCCTTAATGTTTTCTCTCCTTGATCTAGGAACCCCACTTCTATGGATGAGCTACTTGATTTTTTGCTAATTTTTACTAAGGTTGATAACAAAATTATTCTATACAACCATAAAATTACTATGACAAAGCTTTTTAATCTACCATCTTAGCATGGAAAGAAAGAAAATCAATAGATTGGTAGCCATTTGTGAGGTTGAACCCAAACATAGAGAATTGTCTAACACCAATATGGACACTAGCATGTAGGAAGTGGTTGAGGAATTGGTCAAATGAATGGAAAACTAGGGAATTATAGAGGAGAAAATTGAGATCTTAAATCTTTCATCTCATCTAATGAGGAAATACAAGAAATGATAAGAGCTCTAGGTAATGATAAAGAGAACCAATGTTAGATAAATAAAAATTGGCTAAACTAATAAAGTTCAGTAAGGACATGATGTAAAAAATGACCTCTTTAAAAACCCTACTAGAATAGATATAGTATAGGAACACCAAAATGAGGAAACATGAGGAGACTTACTTGACTTCTACCTAGTAGGTGAAAGAGGACCCTATTTTATATGTTTCTATGCATCATCCCAAAAAGGAATCATTTTTGGACACGCTAAAAGAACTCGATCAAGAGTGGAAGTTCAACATCCACAATTTAGCTTTTTGTGAATAATTTATGCACTTTAGTTAATTTAGTTAGTCTTTTTTCTAGCTTGGTTTTCTTGGTTGAATTTATTACTCGTGAATTACTTTTGATATTTTGTATAACTTGATATTACTTTTTATTGGGTTTAGACATTTTGAATTCACTTAAGGGAGTCAAATTTTATTCTAAATTCACCAGAAGGTTAACCTGGATTTAATGGCAAGGTCCATTTTTACCTATGAGAACATTTCTACAAACTCACCCCCAAAAGACTCATTTAAACAAAACATCCAAAAAAATCTTGATAGATTTTTTATAAAATCATATTTTGAAAACCTCACAAGTCTAGAATCCCTAAAACTATAACAAACCCTCATATCTTGTGTTTCCATAGAATTATTTTATTCTTTCCCATGGATTCAACCTAGGTTTCTAATAATAAAACCATATCTCTAATACCTCTTGTAAAGAATCTTGTAGTGAATAATATGACAATTTCCACATAACCTATAGTAGATCTTATACAAATGACCACTTAAAATCTACATGGAAAATAATAGAAAGCATATACGCAAAAAAGTGTTAAAAGATATAACCTAGAAAAACACTTGTGAGGGACAAGCCCAACCTCTAAAAGTATCCATTAGCATGTATTAATCAATAAAAAACCATTGTAATACAACTTTGAAGCTTTCAAATCTCTATCCACAACCAATAACATCATGTGAACAAGCATGAATCCACACATCCCATGTCATGCTTGCAACCTTCACAAATACTAACTAGCTAACTTGTCTAACCTCAAAAACTACCCATGTGGTTATCTTTATAGAAAAAACCTTCCACAAAACTACCAAGTGGTATTACATAAACCATGTGCTACCTAACCCCATTGACTTATTAGGAATGGGAACACCAAGAGTGGGGTGGGGGGGGGGGGGGTGTGAATCAATGCTCACTATATTTTATACTTTTACTTTGTTCTTTAAACTCAAGTTGAATACTTAAATACTAAAATGAACATCAACATAAACATGAAACATGAAATCAACACATAACACCAATATGGTTAGGGGAAAAGCCAAACAAGTAAAAATCCTAGTGGGAATTGATAGCCACTAATATTATGTACTAGTCTTTTATGATCCTTGCTAGAAGATCCTTAACCTTGTTAGGAGTTGCACTACAATGTATTTGTCATGCCCATAAAAATTTCACTCTAAAACACACCAACATTTTTTTTAAAAGGAAGTATAAGTAAGTTAAGTTGTGGGTTAACAGTTGACTAAGACAAAAGTTTGAAAAGAGTATGAGACAATATTACTTTGCAAATCTTGGTGATATAAGGTACTAGTTGAATTAGTTCTAACAAGGGATGATATCTAGTCAGCGAAGTTGCAATCAAAGTCAACCTAACATTTAAGTTCATTCATGATAGTACTAACTATAATTTTAGTTATACTAATATCAAATAATTGAGCTTAATGCCAACACAATACTATAATGAATCGTTAAGATTCAATTATTAAAGAATTGTGACTATATATCACAAAATCTTATTAGCTAATTAATAATTAAACCAATTTCATTGTTCAAAAGATTAAGTGACAACATAATTTTCACAAATAATAATTATATTAATTATTAGTATTCAATAATTAATACAATTATTATATATCATCAAAAGAGAATAAATAAATAAATTATTAAATGATAATAACTATCTTATTTACCAGTAAATATATTTATTAAATTATTAAATAACTAAATAACAATTATATTAATTATTCTAATTAATATAATTATTATAATCAAATTAAGTAAATTAATTATCAATAAATAATTTATAAATAATATTTATAATAATTAATATTAAAAATACTAATTATAATAAATATTAATTAATATTCAATAACATTAAATTAGTTATTAAATAATATATATTATTAATTAATATTAATAAATACAAATGAAATGAAATAAAATATTAATTAAATTTATTAAGGGGGCTTTATTTCCCCCCTCCATCACATCTCCTTCAGCAGCGTGAGGCCTGCTACTATTGGTAGAGGTATGCCCGCTGGCAGGGATTGTCCTGCATTAGTAGGGTAGTACCCTGCACTGCAGGGCCATGCTACTTTTGTAGGGCGGTACCCTGTAGTATGTCAGCCCACGAGGTAATGGGAGAGGCGTGTGGGGGCCCATGCCCCCCACCCTATAATTTTTTAAAAATATTTTTTCTGAAAAGTTTCTTTTTTATTATTATATTTTTTTTTTTAAACAAATAACTTTTCGTGACTAGCAAAAAGTCACCCCATTTTTTTAAAATACTATTTTTTTTAAAAAAAAAGCAAAGAATATATATATTTTTG